>CM043015.1:188555600-188738675 GCA_023690525.1 Holotrichia oblita
CAGTAAAATATTATAACATGTTACCGGTTGAGATTAGGCAAACCACCACCCTTTCTTGTTTTAAAAACTCGTTAAGAGCTTATTTGTTGGATAAGGTATTTTATCAGGAATCCGAGTTCGTGGCTACAAGATTGTGACTTCCTGTGGGTATTGTATTGCATTATAATATGTTTTTATGTGT
The DNA here is from genome assembly GCA_023690525.1 of Holotrichia oblita. NCBI lineage: Eukaryota > Metazoa > Arthropoda > Insecta > Coleoptera > Scarabaeidae > Holotrichia > Holotrichia oblita. The sequence continues at coordinate 188,555,782 of CM043015.1, forward strand.
TCTACTGTAATATATTATCTGATGACAATGTCGATGTTTTTTAAACTGACGACAATAAAACTATTATTATTATTATTATATGAAAAATATCTGCCTGCGTTTTGTCTACGGTATATGTAAGTTTCAGCATACAACAGACGCATTGAGGTGCATCACCTTACCTAACAAAATAAGTGCCTGCGTATTATTACTGGATATATACTGGCCCGAGCACAACGCTGACGTAGCAGGAGTGATACTGAATATATTACAGAACTAGGTGAAGAAGCCAATTATGTACTCTGTATGAAAAACATGGAAGATGAAGAAAATATTGGTGAACATATTGTTGAAGAATGTTTAAAAAGTTTCTTTGATACTAATGAACTAGTATCTTCTGGGTTTCCAAAGAAGTTCCACACTGAAATTTTATTAAAAAAATGACATAATCAGTGAATGATGTCGCATATCTACAGCAGAAAGTTTTTGTATATTTTAAGATTGATAGATTTGAGAAAATGGGAAAATTTCTTGTATTGTCTTGTACAAATAAAAACAAATATTTGTCGGCTCTTTGAAAGATTTCCAGAGCGGGGGAGAGGGGCACTTTTTTTTGCTTGATACCGTACTATATTCTCGTCTGCACTACGTTTAAATATTAAATCTGTCTAGTTGGAAGCTCAAAAGTTGTTAATTTCCAAGCTGGTGAAAGTGCATCAGTTTTACCACAAGATCTAATTTCTAGGCTAAATTCCTGCAATTGATTGACACTCTCAAAACAAAGATAACAATTTTATGAATTCGATACTACTTAGTGATTTATTTTACGGAAAAATGCTGCAATAAAGTTACACAACATCCATGAATGAAGTAGTAAAAATCCACATGCATTATTAATCATAATTGCTTCTTAGCACCTGTGGCTATCTCAGCATCTGAAACCCCCATTTAGATCCTGAAATAGCCACAGGTGCTAAGAAGCAATTATAGGTTTTATGGCGAATAAGCTCTGAGAATTACTGGAAGATGTTGATTTGGCTAAACGAAATGTACGATGAGATGATGCGCCAGCATGTTATGCTTTGAACGTGCAGCAACTTTTAAGTTTCTGCTGGATTGGACGCGATGTAGAGGTACCAATAAACGATCACAAATTCGACAAGAATTATCGAATTGTATTGATTTTCTTCAGCAAGATGTGATAAAATCTCGATATCCGGTGGATGCGGTGTAACCTTAAGATCGTGATAGAGATTACAAGTTCTGTGATAGTACATGTGCAAGTGCAAATAAGTTCTTAGTTAGTGTATATTTTCTCCTTCCCTCCTATTTTTTTCTCGCCCAAACAACACTGAAATAATAAAAGGGAATCATGGACAAATCGTGTTATAAACCATTTACCAAATATGTTAGTATAAAATATCGATGTATCTATTAATATAACATAACACTGCGTCATCACCCTCTGTACAATACAATATAATTTAAATCGAAATGATCAAGGTTTTTGAATTGAATTGAAAATTGAATGGACGTTACCTAACTATATAGCATCAAAGACTGAACGCGATGATTTTAGGATTGAAAATGATGACAAAGAAATGGACACCAGTTAGATTGGATTAAAAACAAATGAGAAAGGTAAATGGATTGCCGATTAGCAACACGAGCTTCGACAAATGAAATCTTTTTGTAGCAGTTAGCATAGTATGAAGCCTTCAAAGTTGTGGAGCGGATAAAAGAAGTTATGTGAATGGTCTTGGCTGGAAAATGCAATCGTGTTAATTTCAAAGTATATAATTGTCTATCGTGTGTGTGAGTATAACATATTTTTAGTATAATAACTAAAGAAAATTCTTTGCCTACTTGCTTTAACAGCTCTGAAATAATTCAGTTTTACTATATGCACCAATTCTGTGGACGGTAGTGTACATATCATGATCCTTCTGTATTTATTTCTTAAATGATTTTAATTCTAAAACATTTTAATATTTATCTAAGAAAAAAGAACATGTACCTATTTTAAAAGGTTTTCAAGATCAGTGAATATTATTGCAACAGTTTTGAGATTAAATTTATTATTATTATTTCATCTTTACGGGTAAAACGCGCTCGATACTAATGCAGACTTGAAACGCGATTAAATCCGTAGATTAAATACAAACATAAACGCCTATCTGTCCTGTATGTGCTGTCCATTACACTTTATTATGTAAGCCGTGGAAGTGAACGTTACCTGTTTGAATATTAAACGTTAATGGAAACTCTGACGCCTAGTGGTTATGCAAAACATTACGCGCACCTGTTGTGGTAGTTGTATATAGTAGCAGGCTGAAATCCTGCCGTTCACAATAATTTAAACCATGTTTACGGTACTATGTTGCAACTAAAGAGATTGTATATGAAAATTGTTACAATATTTAGAGTGTAATCTTAAAAGATATGAAGCAGCACCTTAATCTCGCTCGTTTTGATGATATTTTTCCCCATTCCCTATGACCAGTGTTATTACTTACTACAACTGAACTGGCAATTTAGATTATTCAAGGGATAAGGACACGTTGGAGAGCTGAAGGCGTAAAGCGTCTTATTAACATGAAAAGGAGATTGCAACCACGAGAGGAGCTTTTTAAGTGACTACAATTGACCGCTATGTGGCGCTACTGAGCTTTGACATGATCATTTTTGTAAAACTTGACCCTTGTTATTATTATAACAATTATAAGAGTGACAGATCGAAAATTGAGTATGATTTCATGTACAGTGACCTTCAAAGGTATCCGGACACGACTATAATAGAGAAATACCTTGCGCTCAATACTTATTACAAAGAGTCGTAGGGCCAGCTTATTACCTGCTGAGTGTAACCATGGTTTATTGCTCTTACAATACCATTGAATTAGATAAACTCATATAGTAGACATAGCATAAATTAAAATATTACAATTAACGAATTCAATCTTCTGTAGCGTGACTGTAATAGTTGTTCTATATCACAAATATTTTTCGAGTTGCCCGTTTTAGCAAAAATTAATAAATATGTACTGCATATACAACTCCTTTATTGAAATGTAAATCATTCAATCTATTATGAAGAGCAACATCGATTGAGACATGACATTTGACGTTTATACAAATAACAAAATACTGTCAATATACCCAGCTGCTAATCATTACCTTACGATCTGTCTGATAGTAATCGTTTTAATTATTTATTAAAATAGGACAGTCGAACATAAAATTATGTATATAAATAATGACCAGTATAAATAATGACCACAATAAATAATAATCTGTGTAAATAATGACAAATGTCACTACATTTTGACACTTGATGACACTCATTTATTGAAAGCATAAAAATAGTATAATTTTACTGTTCCGTTTTGGATCGCCCTGTACAGAGTTTTCGCAATATTGGTAAAATATAACTTTGCTATAAAATTGTAACAACATAAAAAAGTTATTCCAGTACAAAAAGAATTTCAACCTGTTTCGTGTGGAATACACAGAGCGTTGACCACGCAATGATTTTCACACAAAATTGACCATAACTTCTGAAATACTCGGTATAACTCAATGAGACCTTATATCGAAGGAATGAGGAAGATATGCTTAATCTAAATTTGAAATAATATATAGTGTGTCCCATTTAATAAAATGGATGTTTGGTTCACCCTGGCGTTATGAAATTGCCCGTATATATGAAAATAATTTTAAAATATGTAGCTGAGGACTGTCTATGATTTTTGTACATAACGTTTTGTGATAACTTTAATATTAATGTATATATTGAGCTTTGAAGCACTAATGCCTCACCCTGTATATGCATTTGTATGTTGCAATGCTATTATAAAAGCGACAAACTATGGTTACACTCAGCAGGTAGTAAGCTGGCCCTGCGGCTCTTTGGAATAAAGTATCGAGCGTAGGGTATTCCAAATGCCACACCTATCTTTATCACTCTTTCTGTCTAGTCGTGTCCGGATACCTTTGAAGGTCACTGTACATACCTACGCTACAATACAAAATAATTTATTTGATTAGGTTTCCATTGGTGTCCCACGTCAAGATTTTGTATTCAAGTATAGAAATAATGTATGAAATAATTAATGCCTTGTAGTTTTTAATTGCCTCTATAAGCAATAATTCAAGCATTAGAGACCGGTCTTTTCCGATCTCAAAAAATGCCACACCTATCTTTATCAATGCTTGATTTAACAAATTCGTTAGGTTTTTTGCTTAAATTTATTTTGGAAATATAAATTATTTTTCTTGTATTCTGCACACATTGCTCAATAAGTTTAGATTTAGTGATTTTTGATACCTAAAAGTTCAATAGTTCTTCGGTATTATATGCAATTGGGCGCCTTCTATTCATTTTGTAATAAATACAAGTCGATGTTAAAACAAAAAGTAAATAAAGTATCCATTGTTTATTTTCTTTTAGCACGTAATTCCATTTTCCACCAACAAGGCGTTAATTGATTTCACAAAATTGCTTCTAAAAGTTTTCAAATTAAGGTGAAGTTTATAATAGACCGTCGTTTTTAATTGCCTTTATAAGCAATAATTAAGGGGTCTTAAAAAGCTTAAACGATTTAACAAACGTTAGGTGTTAAATTTATAAATATAAATTATTTTTCTATAATGCTTAAATTTTTTTTTTTTAAATATTCAATATTAAGAGATGAACATCATTATTACTCCTTCCTTATTAGCCTTATAACAGGGGATTCAAATTGCAAGCAGTTTTTATATCTAATAACCTTTGTAAAGTTATCTTCTTGAAGCCAATTAATTTTGATTCCTCTAATTATTATTTCATCCCCAGCGAAATTCCCGTGACATCTTATTATCTACACCGATCTCCCCTTCCCGTCGAAAGCCTTCATCGTACGAAAATGATTTATAACGTAAGACGCTGCTGCGTAAGTGGTTTGATTGCTAACGTTATAGATGGCGGCTGAAAATGCTTTGTCAACCTCCCAATTTCCATAAATCCGCCCGACATTCTTCTTCCAACAGTGTCTGTAACTCATCGTCACCCCCACTAGATAGAATGAATAGCTTTCTCTGTTCCCCGTATTTAAAATCAATTTCACCTCAATCGCATTCCTGACAGCGCATATTTCAGGATCGGGACCGAATTTACGAGCAATCTACAGGAAGCGATTGCACCTGTGTTATTACAACATTGTAGATAAATTTGCTAAACTTTAACATTGAATACAAGAATCCAGAAAAAAGACCAGGGGTGGATTTAGCACAGGTATATTTTAGTACAAAATTATACCTAGTATATGTATGGTATGTATACGTTAACGCTAAAGGGCCAAAGCCGTTAATGTGCATATTATCTAGATAATCTGTACATTACCTAAGCAGACTCATTAGAGTGAGAAGTTTTATATAAAATGATAATATTTCGGACATTGTCTTGTTAATACGCACATTATGTAATGGAAGCTCGTTCGTTAAAGCCCGTAAAACTTTAACGAGATAGGTAATCCTCGAGTTTTGAAGATTATTTTCATACATTTGAGTGTGTTTAATAGCAAATACCGCTGATTGAATTCCTTGATGGGTACATTTCGTATTACAAAATGTAAATTGCTTATGAACACTAAACACTTCAACCCACAAAACACAAAAAACTTTTAAACAATAATCAGATTCTTCTTTTTCTAGAAAGATCACGTTTTGAATAAAATAAACGAGATGTGGTCAAGGCAAGTTTGACAATACAATCCCGCATTGCTTGGGTTTTTTCAAGCGATTATTAAAACCTTGAAAAATTAGAAGATTGGTAAGACACTACAATAAATGATAAAGCCCAACGATATATTCAAGAAGCTGTTGTAATAGAGCCGAGTTATGATGGTGCTTCTGGATCATTTTGTGTCAAATCGACCGATTCTACCAATTGATTATGATCTTGACCTTTTAGATTTCTTGTGCTGTACCCATCAAGACATTTTAGATTTCTTGTGCTGTACCCATCAAGAATAGGTCAAATTTTTCTATAAATTTTTCAGTTTTGGAATTTTAAGCTTTTACAAAATTAAAAAAATGCAGTTTTCGGCCGCCTTACAACACATTAAAAATGGCATGATTAAAAAACTACATTACTACATTTTGAATTTTTTGAAAAACCTCAAAAAACGAAAATCCCAAAATACGTTTCATTTTTTTTTTTGAAAATATGCGTGTTTTCCAAAACAATTGACTACATGCACACAAAATTTGAGGATGTAATACAAATTAGTTCTTGTCTAAAAAGCATATATATGCCGGTTAGGTGTGAGTTACCTATGTCTATGTATGTATGTACTTAAACTTGTTAGGTATGTATTTGGAACATGATCGCGCATGGTTTTGTGTCAGTGACATACAGTACCGTTCAAAAGTGTTTGGGCACTCATATTTTATAAAACTCTAATGCCGCTACCTGGGAATTCGCGCAATAAAAGTTTGTCGAAGTTCTTCGAATTGTTTGTGTGTTAAGAATACTTTTGGTAATGAAATTGTAATTATCTCGGACTAGTGTCGGGGTAGGTTATCGAAATTAGATTCGTTACGTTTTTGTATTCCTTGTGTGATATTCGTGTGCGATTGGTGCTGTTATTTTGCTATTCTTGATTGTACAAAAAATTCTATCAAACAGCGATTTAACCATATTTAATCATTTTTTACTAGATATTAGAAATATTGATCAAGAAATAGTTAAAAAAGCTGTTTCTATTTAGACATATGTATATTTAAGGGACGAAAACGACAAAGACATTAACGGTGCAGAGCTGTTCGAAGAAATAAATACTTTTAAATCACTGGTAAGTGAGGACACAACCCGTATGGAAATTCTAAATTATTTTATAGCAAATAATTTATATTCTGCTTTTTCGAATTTATGTATATGTAGCTCTCAAAATTCTTGTTACTCTCTTTGTATCTGTCGCAACTGCCAAAAAGGTCGTTTTCTAGATTAAAAGTTATAAAAAACTATTTACGGAGTGCAATGTCTTAGAGTCATTTGTCAAATGTAGCTATAATTATTATAATGTATTCTAATAATTTAAGTCATCAATGAATTTGCAACTAGAAAAGCTATTTGTATTTTTAATATTAAACAAATTCCAAAATTTTAACGCAAGACGAATTGAAAGAAAGCAGGCATGATAATAAAACTTTTGGAAATTATAATTATAAAAACTATAATTTGACTTACCAACTTAAATGACACTACGGTATAATTATATAACATTCTATTAATTTTCACGCTATTTTACGTTAATTGAAACAAATTTTAAGTTTATCACCCTTACACCTTCACCATCATCTTAACCATCATCGCATCTAAAATCTAACTGCTTTTTGCATTGATGTACATCAACGTTATAGGGTGACGCATCACCAAAAAAAGTTTGAAATCGTTTTTGTGATATACTGGAACTCGATATAATGTAAACATCAAAAATACAGTTTCAACAAGTTTAAATGATCAGAATATAACTATATTATTTTTTTTTAATGGAATAATCAGTCTTATTTTATTTTTGAAAATTCCATAAAAGGGAAGACATATTTATTACTTAATATGTAATACTCTTGAAGGCCATACCTCATACCTCAATATAAATAATTTGCACGGATTAAATTCAAAATTAAAATTATGGATCCATTTAGCCACATGTTGTAGTGTTTATTTAATGTAAAAACGAATTAAAATTTTTTGGATATAACACTATTTTCAAGCAATTAAACAAAGGAAATATTTTTAGAAATGTTTTGTAGAAATAATAATTAGACCTACCTTAGATCACTCTTTGGTATGATGTAACACTGCACTAATTTTCACAGTTTTAAGTTAATTAAAAAAATGTTCATTTTTATCACTTTTACAATTTATATTAAATTAAATGAATATCGAAAGCATCTTCGCTACATCCCGTCTCAAATCCAACTGCTTTGTGCATGGGTTTAAACTAATAATGTTACGGGCGACGTATTAGCAAAAAAAAGTTTACAGTCGTTTTTGTGACATACTGGAACTCGATTTAATGTAAACAGAAATACAGTTTCAAGTTGTTTAAATAAGGAGAATTTAACTCTATTATTAAGAAATTCAAATATGAATATAACTTCCCTAAGTTGTAAAATTGTTTAATATGAGAAATAATTTAATATTTTACATTATACAAGGTCATTCGAAGAGCATAATCACGGTAGGGTTTTTATGGAATAAGACGTTTTATTTTATTTTTAAAAACTCCATGAAAGCCATTTTCTAATTAAATTAATTAGAAATTATGATAAATAGCGTTTAGTTGGTAATAGCTGTCATTTAAAAAAAAAATCAATCACTTCTCTAACGTTTGCACGCATTTTTTAGACAAACAAGCGGCAAGTATATTAATGATTAATTTCTTCTTAAAAGAAAAGCACAGGCATGATAATTATTTTAGGCGCAGGCGAGTCTCACAAAAATCATAATGTCCAATTATATAGGTATACATTTGCTCTTAGATAGACTTTTTCAGAAGTCTGGAGATCATTTGGGACTAAAAGATTAAAGTTGCTATAAGATCTCTTGTCAGTACAAGAGGTCTTATAGGTCGCAGTGAAGAGAGGCAGCATTGACTACATAACCTACGACTAATCCAATCTAAATCTAATCTAAAGTTGTTTGTTGTTTGGACACAACATAGGACGTTTGAAGTAGCTAATTCTGGTTAGTTTCTTTCTGGATAATATCAGTTATAAGTTGGAATAATGGGCGGCAGCCAAAAAGTAAAAAAAAACAGACTTTTACTCCTTTTCAATGCCTGAGCTTTCGTAAACTATTAGTTACTTCATCAGAGAATACTTACAAGAGAGTACTATAATACAAACAAGCATCAGAAAGAGGAAAAAACAAAACACAAGGATATATCACGTCCGTTAGTGAACATAAAAAGTCAAAATTGAATTTAAATTAAACTAAAAATTGATTGATGTAGAACAGAGCACACTTGTTGAACAATTAAAAATCAAATAAGGTTATAATAAATAAAAAAGGTTAACAAGATTACTTAAAACATATGTAAAACAGGTAACATAATCTACGGAACCGGAAAGTAGTCCACCAATTGGTCACCAAGTCAGGTATAAGCGCAATATCAGGTACAGAGGCAATCAAAATTTTTTATACAACATTGCATACCCGGAACGCAAAAGGAAGACGAATAAACGAGGCAAAATGAATTAAGTCTGTTTTGAAATTGATGGATGTTTGATGTTTGTTGATGTAATACATCCCCAGAAACAATCTTTTACAATATCTTTGTTCAGTATGCAAAATTGTAACATTATTATAGTTGAAATTATGTGGAGTCTTACTGTTATGCAATGCCAAAGCTGTTTTCTCCGAATTATGGATACAATCCAGTTCGTGTTGTCTAATGTGGTTTTTTAGATATTGTGAAGTTTCTCCGATGTAAACGGATTCACATTAGTTTTAGATGTACCATCTATCCCAAAATAAATATCATACGGATACATAGATGGGATGCCTTTATACGCTGTATCCGTATGACATTTATTTTGGGATAGATGGCACATTGCACATCTATTAAAAAGTTGATTGATGATCTTAATTATAAGGAGCTATGGAGATATGATGTTCTCTGAATAAAATAGAAATTTTGGGAGTCAGAACTGCAATAAAAGGAAATCTAGTGTAAATTTCAACAGGAAGGACAGATGATGATGAGGTGTATATGGTGGTAGTGATATTGTGCCGATTAGCATCATCGCGAGAAAGTGCCAAGTCCAAGCCGGTGACAGAGGAATTGAAAAGAATTTTCTTCAATAGACCTTTCGGGTAGCCGTTATTCATGAATATGTCATAGATTCTGTTCATGTTTTTATTCTTAAATGAATTGTCAGAAATTTTAAGATTTCTGTTTTTGGCTTTTATAATTGTTTTACTTTGTTGTCATTTTATTATTATATTTCTTGTAGGTTGTCTCTGATGAAGTAACTAATAGTTTACGAAAGCTCAGACATTAAAAAGGAGTAAAAGTCCGTTTTTTTTTAATTTTTTAATCTCTACTCATATCAGTTATAGTTTCTACATTTTTATCATCATTAGCGACATTTATACATGGTTAGTGGATGCTTATTATCTTCTCTTGCGTTTCAAACATATCTTAAACGATTAAAAAGAAACCTTTAGATTTTGTTACTTTGTTTGTGTAAATACTGCCTAAATATGAAATAAAATAGTAATGTAGAAAACTTTATTCTATATTTTTGGACAATTCCAGGAAACCTATAAACCTAAAGATTCACGGTTAGTAGCTTTATTCATGATTTTAGTTTTAAGATTAATAAGAATGATTTCCTATGTCTATTTATTATATTTATAGGTATCAGCCAAATTATACGAAAAATAAACCTGGAAGCAATAAAATTGTAGTCAATTGTAGTGTAATTGCAGTAAAAAAATATTCAGAATGTAGTAGACATAGTCATGTGACATATCTAATTAAAGAGCATTGAAAATGGAAACGAATGCTGCAAATATGAGCTCTCTAAGTACATACTACAGTTTTTAAACCATATTTTAAATGTATTGAAACTCGAAAACGGAAAGTCAGAAAAATTTCAATATTATTTTTGATCGGTACAACGCAAGAAATGTAGGGTCAACGTCCTAATCAAATAGCGGAATCGGTTGATTTGATCCAGAAATACCTTCATAACATACCTCTATTATGACAGCTAACAATAAGTCAGAAAAATATAAAATTTTAAATTTAAACTATTCTTGATAGACACGATCTCTATTCAAAAAATCTTAGATATCTGAGAGGTCAAGACAGCTGGTTTATTTGACAAGAAATGACTCTTACGCAGGTGTTCCAGTCGTATTGTGCGTTGCAAAGAATCAGGAGCACACACCTGTTTTGATGGTAACATGTTTGTTTATATCATTTGCGGTGAAACGCGATTTGAACATGAAGATTTTGGTCAGAAGCTGCTGTGTAGAATCTGCAGAAACTAATTTGATCAAAATAAAGAACGAGACGAAGCCCAGCAATGTCTGATGCAAATTATCCAATTGCTGCAAAAATTCAGCTGATCTCCGTTCAATTTTGTTAATGCTGAGGGGATCACTGCTAAAATTGAACGGAGGATGGATGATGGATTTTTACAAAGTGGATATTACAACGAGCAATGTGGAAGTATGTTTACGTCCTACTATAACAAAACAGCCTTTTGGTTCAGCTCAGGGATTCAAAATTTTTATCTCTAAATTAAAATGTACTACAAATATGTGTCTGCCGTAAAAAGTTTTATCAATCCTTAGCTTGTATCAATAATAAGCCTAATTTATTATCCAAAATTGTTCATAGTTTTAGTAATATTTATGCTCGTTATGGATCAATTGATTTTCACGTGTTTATAAGCTTGGTTATAATTAAAGCCTTACATAATTAATGTTGGAAGACAGATGTGACCTTTTTCTAATGTCATAGAAACAGGACATCACATCCACACACATAAATCTCACGTACACGCTAAATAAGTCTCATTTGGCAATGGAATTCTTTAATACAAAGGCGGTAAACCTAACTACATATTATGTTGTCCTAGTTCTCTGAACAAAAAAAACAAATACTATTTTGGAATCTCGTCGATATACGGATGTTTTTCTATTGTCCAACATACAATATTAGAACGTCAAATATTCAGGCGTATAGTATTGTTCCTTTTTTATTATCTATCCTTATTGTAAGCGTCGATTTGAATAAATATCGCTATGCGTATTCGAATCACATACGTTTTTGGTCGTAAATATCTATCGATTCCTTGGAATGGCCTCGGCATGACCGGCGAAGAGGTCTTTAGCTGCTACGTCCGGAATGCTATTTTCAAAATTTGAACGTGAGTGAGATTTCAATCTGCAGTGAATTATTATATTCTATTTCTCGGCGCATTAATAGCTATAGAGGGGAATGTGATTGTAAGCTGATGTGAAATTGTGGGATCGATATATTAAGTTTTATGAGTAACACGTTGTGAATTATATAGGAGGCAAATCGCTATTTGGTCTACACATTCGTTACTCTCAAGATTTCTCTTAGAACATTAACATGAAGGAAATACTCATGTTCCTTGCTACTGATTTTTACCAGTTATTCCTCCATTTTTTCTTCTTCTTCTCTATTAATTCTCAACGCTGTATATACCCACAAAAATTAGCATAAATATGAGAAAAGAGAATACATAGATATCATAAGTAGAGCCATGCGTCGTCATGTCAACAACATCATTAAGTAAACAAACAATTTTTAATTTTCTCACGCAATTAAACTCAGAAAAGGAGCAGGCCTTACGTGTCCATAATGATGGCTCATAAGTCATGTCCGCTTAAATGATCGTTGGATTCTAGGATGTAACGATACGCGATTTTACTGTCTACAATTTAAGCAAAAGCATTTCTAATTTTTAACATTATGTGAGATTTTTCGGGCTAAAACACGGCTTACAAAGTAACATACACAATTTTCCAGTTCTAATTATGTATACTCAATTTAAAGAATAACATTTTCTTAGTTTCATTGCAGTCGCACTAACTTCCTGTTAAAGTTAGTTTTCATTTTAATGAATGTAGAGTCGTCAGAGTGCAAAAACAAGTTAAATTTATAATTCATTTACTTAATTAATTAACTAAACAGTACTGCCCTTAAGTAATTCGGTTCGTATCACGTTTTCACGACAAAAAAAGACCTAAAATTCATCAGCGCTAATTACGAAAGGGACAAGTTTTAATAAAAAATTATTTATGACGTAACTCTCCTTTATCTCACAGACCCGAATGTGAAATTTTTTTTGATTAAAAGGGGAGTCAAGTGATTCCTTTTAAACGTCTCGCTATTCTTCATTTAATTATAATTTTCATTTAAATAACGAAGAGGGAATCGTGGCTTAATAATCAAGATAAATGAGTTTATCTTTTACCATGTATATAGAAGTGCACCGCTGTACAGGGTCTTTCAGAAATTCGGTTAGGAAAGTTTATTAAACGAAACTATATAATCGGCTATCTACCATTGTTTGATCATTTTTTTTTTAATGTTATTGGTAAAATTTTGAACTAAGAATTTGTATTTATAGACACAATATACTACGATGTTACACGTGTTAAAATGTTATCTTATTTTGCTGGAAATTTGCTTCCGTCGATATCGCTTGTGTTGCAAACTTTAGTTGCAAAACACAATTGCATTTGTACATTTTATATCGTAAATAACTATTACCAAAATGAACAATATCGAAATTGATAGTTTCTTGAGCAATAAGCATTCGTATTAACACAAATATATGCCACAAATTAAACGTAGATTTAAAACAAACGAATTGCATAGAACTGGTGACCAAATCCCCGATCATGGCACAATATAATACGTTTGCTAACACCGGCTATTGTTGCTCTCAGATTTTCTTGTGAAGACAACCAATCGAATGCCACTCTTACGCATTTCCTTAACTTGTTTTATATGTTCACCAGTGTCTGACAGGTTTACTCTTTTGATGTCCTCACAGATATGAGATTGGAAAATAGCGTAACGATATAGGACTCCATCAAGTCTATACCAACAACTCCTTCTCACATACGAAGACAGTTGTCCAGAAAATTAATCACAGTACTTAAGAGGTTAAAATATCGTTCTGTACAGGCTCCTTCACGACAAGCTGAGTTAATGTTTTTTGAAAATGTATAAGTTGGGATTTTCCGAAAAGTTCGTTTCAGATAAAATATTTTTTGCAACTTCCGGTTATACCCGAAATTGATCCAAACTTGGGTTTTTCCCCCATTGATTAGGGGGCGTTAATAAATTTTCGTCAAAACCTGACCCTCGCGCGTAATTTTCATAAAAAAAGCAAAAAATGAAAAATTAATTAAGCCAGAGTAAATGATCGAACTGGTTGCCTCCAATTTTTAAACATTTATTCTAATTTTTTCGTACTAGCCAACAAACTGACTGTAGGTTGTACAATTTTAAATAAACCGAGCTTTCCAGACTCTAAATTTTCTTTGTTGACACTTTAATATTGAATGCCCTTGCATTTTATTTAAGAACGCATTGGCGAAGAGAAAAAGGGTTTGCATCTGAAAAAATTAAATTTTCGAATTTTTGAGATATTTTCTAAAGAGCATGTATGAATTGGTTTCAATGTTTGTGCAGATTTATATAGCTATAAGTCGTACACAATGTGTTCCATAAAGTTTGAAACATATAGGACATATTTTTATTATTACAGTTATAAAAAATACTTAGGGGATCGTTTCTCTCTGTTGCAAAAAGTGTGGTTATTTTTAAAGATAGCAAAAGTTATTTGGAAAGACTGTTTATAATTTTAGGCCCATATTCGAAATTTAGTATTGTATATCCAAAATAATGGTAAGTTCATTTTTTTCTAAATGATTCCAATTTAATTATTGTAAACCTAGTTAATCAATAAAGTAGAACTTCTTTTTAATCTCTAGGCAACTTTTTAAAATAATTTTTTTTCTTAATCGAATTAAAAAATAAACAGGAAGTTCTTACATATCTTTCAATTCCTGAAATTTTTCCACTCGTAGGTCAATAAAACAAGAATTAATTAAATACCAATTTATTCCAGAACATATAATATTATGTTTTCGTTAATAATATAATACTTCTTCAGCGGAAGAAATTGACATTTAATATGTGTCAAAATACTAGTAATATAAATGGCCATCTATATTATTAGTATTTTGACACATGTTAAATGTCAATTTCTTCCACTGAAGAAGTATTATTAACGAAAACGTACTATTATATGTTCTGGAATAAATTGGTATTTAATTAATTGTTGTTTTATTGACCTACGAATGGAAATATTTCAGGAATTTAAAGATAAGTATATAAAGGTCACAAAATAGATATATTAATAATCGTTACAATAATTTAATTTGCTCTAGTATATATTTCGGCTTATGCCATCGCCAGCTAGAATAGTCGATAGTTAGAGACAATAAAATAAAAAAAAAATAAATCTCATATGTCATAATGACGTAATTATAAGTTAAGTATTTAAACAATTATCATATGGAAAACTAAAATAATGTTACAAATGCAATAATAGGGAAAAAGATATTCGAATTTTTAAGATTTTAAGTTAAGTTAAACTTAGAAAATTTATTATTATTGTCTGTATTATTGTATGTTTGTATGTATTGTATTATTTTTATTGTCTGTAACTATAGACTGTTCTTGCTGAGGTTGGCATAAGCCTGTATATGCAAATCCTAGAAACGTTGCTAAATATTTTGAAAAAACAGAAATACGTAATTAAAAAATGGCCTACTTTAGGCATATAATGTTTTAATGCAGGGTGATTCAGGAGTATATGTCAATATTTTAGGTATATTGATGTATTCAGAGACCCAAAATATACATAAAAGTTCCTATAAACATGAATCGTAAATGTAATAAGGACTGAGAATAGACTGTAGAACATAGCTGTCAGGTAAAGTATTACTGTACATGCAAATATCAAATTTCAAGAATAAAAATAGCCTGGAAAAGTTATCATTTGTATTAATTTTGATGTCATTATGCCTGCCAGATTGTCTCATGGTGAATATATGATATTCGTTTATGGCTTTCGCAACGGAAGCTCAAATCTTGTAGTCGCCGAGTACCAGCATCGTTTTCCAGATAGAAGGGTTATTCAACAATTTTTTCCACTGCCAGAGAATCGGGTATGTTTCCTAGTGTGAGAATTGTGTCTGAACAGGAATCTGAATTTGAATAAGATGGCGTTAAGAATTGCCTCTCACAAGGTGAATTGCAGATACGTTTTCAAACTACACAATCATCTGCTTGGAGGAATCTTCGCATGAACTGTTTACATCCATTTCATTTACAACGAATTCAACACTTGGAAGATAATGATTTTGTGTTAAGGATACAATTCTGCAATTGGATAAACGATAATCGAAGACTGTATGAGTATGTTCTATGTATTCACTGACGAAGCACAGTTCACCCGTGACGGTATTAATAATCTTCACAATGAACAGCGATGGTCCGATGAAAATCTTAATGCTACCGTAGAACATAATTTTCAACACCGATTTAACATTAATGTGCGGTTTGGTATGTTAAATCGTCAATTATTCATATTCGATTGTCATCTTACGAGACAAAAATATTAATTTTTTAATAAAATCATTTGTAAGACCTATTAGAATATGTAATTACAACATAATAGAGCTCCTGCACACTACAATCTACAAGTAAGAAATTTTTTGGTTAACATCTTGCCAAACCAGTGGATTGGTCGAGCTGGTCCGTATAATTGGTCAGCTAGATCGCCAAACATTGATCCTTTGGATTATTGTCTTTGAGGGTGATTTAAACCTTTAGTATGTATAGAGATGCATTACGAGACCGTATAATGAATGAAGTGTTATTAGAGCGATAAGATGTATTTATTTATAAAGAATCAAAAAATATAATTTATTAGATACATATAATATAATTTTCTTATATAAATAAAATAAGAAAATCCATTAGAAAATGATTTGCGCCTAACTTTTTCATTTATCATTTGATGTGAAAGAATTACTTTATTGCTTCAAATTGATTCGAGTTCTAACTTTCTATGGCATTCTGAACAGAAGTTACAGATCCTTTTCCCAAAACATCATTACACTATCAATAATTTTTATCTCAAAAGCAAGTTTACGATGTAACTTTTATCGTGAGACACGCTGTATTCTTCATATACAATCTATAGGATATACATAATTACAAATTACCGCCATATGTCCATCACCACTTGCTTGCTAACGTTATATATTTTATAACAACAAACAAACTATAAGTTCAATCAATTGATGTCATCGTTATTCTAATAAATACACAAAAAAAATTATACGTCATGCATTTAATGATATTAAAACTTTCCTGTAAATTGTATCTTCTCCTCCATAGGTTGTATGAGCGCCTCTTTCTCTTAATAGAATATTTAGAACGTAAATCGTGCCAAACTTGCACTAAATATATTAGATTCGTGTCCATTGTAACACATCACTTACGAATACACTACCTTACTTTATTATTATTATTACTTTTCTGTATAATAAATAGGAAGTGCAGAATAACAGATGAGCAAATTCTCACGGTTTCGCGGTTTAACATCAACTGTGGTGCGTTTTGCAAAAAAACTCATACCAAGTATGTTTATGTTAGTCATGTTCACGGACTTTAAACAATGTGCGGAATTATTGGAATAGATTTCGATAATGTGTAACATACACGGCTTACATAGCGACGCATATAAATCGTTATAAAATTGTATGATATCGTGATCTTTTTGTGTTATTAACGAATGCGTTGATTGTTTAACACGTTTTACGTATGGATTGTATACACAGCCTATTGTGTTTAATTATTGTTTAAGTTCGGAGTTTTGTGTAGTTTGTAAAGCTTTCACAGAGAATTCCGAATACAAATGAACAAAAGCAACTTGTTTCAATAGATTTTCATTTTTTGGAGATTCAACAAATTCTAAATTTATTGAATATGAGCACATACTCCGTTATAAAAAAATTGTTTATATATAATTTAGTGTACTAACTAGGGAGATGTAAATCAAAAGAGTTGCCGCAGTGACGGTTGAATGCAGGTCAAATCATCCGTTCACTTTTGTTGACCGGTTCCCCACTTTCGCTTGCTGTCACATAGCGGTTCCCATTTGATTCGCGCCATTAGTCACATAGGGTCATCCCATATATTGTACAGAGGGTGGATATATATAGAATTCGTAAATATAAAATCTAGAGCGGCAACTTGGGAAAACACCAGCTAGTATGAGTATTCAGTGGTTTTAAACCATTGAACCTTATCCAAGTTTCCTGTGGTAACAACAACAGTTTTATTGAAATAGTATATTCTATAATATATTTTGGAGGTGTACGAATTCGTACGAATTATGATTTGATTTCTGTCACTACAAACACTTAACGAAAATTGCTTGCGTTCTTTCTTTATTATACAATTGTGCCGAAGTTCAATTAAAAAAAGATAGAAAATGTACAAAATATGAATAACTTTCAAAAGCAGAACTCCAATTTAATTGTTTGGTGTAGAGGTTGTCGAAGAATCAGAAATCGGCCGTTAGAGGTCGTCCGTAATTAAAGAAAGGAGTAGAGAATGTTTCGAGGAAATCAATCGGGACAAGTAGTCTTGCTTCGGTGCTACTATGATTTTCAACGCAGTTGAATTTCGTCAAATGGCAGTTTTCGAGCTCCTAAGCAAAAAACGACAGTTACAGAAAAAATATTGCTCTTAGTCGGAACATGATTCTTGAAGATCGACTGTGAAAGCAATTAACATTATTTCACGCAAACACTTGAAGATCCGTAAGCTTTGTTCTTGGTGGATTCCCCGCAACTTGTCTTCAATTCAAAAAGACTGTGTGAGGTGGTGCAGATCTACATTAGATCGCTTTAACTGTGGATCGTCTCATTTAGTGTACAACATCACCACAGATGATGAAACATGGGTATACTGTTATGATCTCAAAAAAAAGGAACAACTGACAGTTTGGGTCTTTGAGAATGAGTCGGATCTAACAAAAGTTGTTCGTGAAAAAATTCGGAACAAGCCACACTCTGATCATTCAGAATTGCTCACTACAGTTTGTCTGCCTCGGGTTCTCCGAAAAGTTCGCGAAAAATGTCTAAGCGGAAGGATCATCTTGCATCATGCTTGGGCCCATACTGCTGCTCGAAGAACTGGATATTTAAATGCTCAATACATAGAAATCATCGGTTATTCACCATATATATTAGTATCTAATGACTTATTTCCGCTGATGAAAGATAAATTATGGGGTCTACATTTTAGATCGGTCGAAGAAGCGGTAGATGCTTTTAAAAAATGAAATAAACAAACTAGGGACAGAATTGTGTTTTACTTTACCAGGCGCAACGGAAAAAGAACACAAAAAAGGCACACTTTGAATAAAAATTCTTCGGAAGCATTGGCAGTAATCGATAATTAAGTGACAAAACTCTCTAAGAGAAAATTATTCGGCATTTGCTGTAATTCACTGTACCTACAATATAAAAAAACAATTCTGCTCACGTTCAGAAAACAAATTAGGAAAATGTCCCCGGGCGCTCAAAAGTGAAAATTACATTGAAGAAATTCATTCACAGGATTTATAAAACAGAGTAAACACAGAAATGAAAACAAAGGTTGGCAACACAAGTTGACAACTACTCGTATCAGTCATAACCTACAATAAAGGTCCACACCAGGAAAATGTAAACAAAAGAGAAATAAGGTAACTATACGACTTAAGGGTGTACTGCTCCTATCTCATAACAGGGAAAATATTTCAAACATTATTTCCAAATTTGAAGATAGGCAGAGGTATCTGCAAAGCCCGTTTATACTAATAATTATTCTGAAATATTCACCAAAAATTTAAAAATATCAAATGTTACGCTATCTTTAGGGATTTATAAATAATTCTGCATTATATACTTTTGAAAATGGATTTCGTAGGTACCTCCATTTAACATTAGTATATATAACGAGCCAAAGTTTTATTTATTTTCATTAATAATATCTTTCTTATATTTGTGAGCAGTAGTTTTAATAAAATCTATATAAAATGTTCTGCACATCAGCGAACACAATTTTTGTTTCGCATGTCTACTTTGAAAAACTGCATTTACTATCTCTTTCATAACTTTCATCTCGCAGTCTACGATTAGATTCCAGTAGAGCAGCAGTACACCTTTAAGAACAGAATAAAATGATGATAAAAAGCTTATGTGTAACTATTGACGTATATCTATATTTATCATTACATGTTTTTTGAAAGGTATTTAAGAAAACCAAGCATACTCGGTTGCATAATTATGTCAAAATCTTACTGTGGTTGTTGTGTGATTTTTTGATGATGCTTCTCCTAGGGCACAAGAGATGATTCATGAATTACCAGTCGCTGGAAATAAATTTACCTCACTGACTTCTAAATGTAACAAATTCTTTGTAACTGTATAGGCAAAATCCAAAGTAATGGCGTTTGATCCTTTTGCAGAGAAAGCTTAAAAAATAAATAAACCGCTAGGCAAGAATAAATTCACATTTTTTGAATTAACAAAACGACTAAGAGAATGTTAGACATTAAAAAAATTGTTACTCAGCTGGTACGATTTAAAAAAAATCTCATCACAAAATTAAAATACTTTTATTATTTATACACAGTTTGGCGCCTCAGTGATTTATAATAGTTTACTATAGTTCTAGCATATTTCTTGCTACGAGTAACACTATACAAGGATCGCCACTGAATATTTTTATTTAAAACTCCTTTCCGGGCCGAAGGTTAAGGGTTATCTAGACAGTATCCGGACACATAAAAACTTCTTGAAAGCATGTTTGCAAATATTGTATTATCTCCTTTCCCCAGTTCGTTTTTTCAACAGCCCATAACTTATATCCATGATCTATTGGTAATGTAATACAGTATATCAAATTTATCCTTTGGTGCTGTTTTACAAGTTTCGAATATCAAATTCTTGTGAGGGAGTGTCGATTTTTTGATACAACACGTAACTTCGTTAGTCATTATCGCATTAAAAAAAATTAAAACGATTTCTTTAAACAACGTTTAAGACGGTGTTAATGTTGATTTTTTCAACCCCATTTGGAAAATGTAACTATGTACAGTCAATTTGTATTTGTTACGTGTGATACAGGGGCGTTTCGAAAAAATGTGCCATTCCTGATTTCGACTCTACTAATGCAGTACAAGAAAGAAAACTATATTTTCCTAATCATCACGACATGAATAACTTCTCTCTCATTAAGTTAAACCTGGAGATTAAAACAATGGAATGGCTATTCAATGACAGCTCCTGTAGGAGATTCAAAGCTGTACTCCCCCACAATGGTAATGAGTACTGATCTCTTCGTCTTACACGTTTAATCAATCTTAAAGAAGAGTACAACAGCGTCAACACCAGGATTTCATCGTAGGGATTAATAATATCAAATGCGAATCTTTGATTGATCCTTACAAACTACTGATACACTTTTGTATATTAATGCTGCAATTCTATGCGCAATTGTAGTGATCGTAACGAAATCTGTAAGTCTCGTAGCAGTTTATGCAATTCTAAACAGTATCGTAAATAACAGCACATAACGATTACTCGTAACTTCCATAATATACAGGGTGCCCGGATTTCGTAGGGACAGCATGGGTAACTCTTTTATTTGAAGATATAGAGAGACGGCTAAATTAGCAAAAAGGTGTAGATTCAAAAGCTCACTAAGAATCAATTTTCAAATTTTACTTGTCATGCTTCATTTGTTTAATATTGAAGAAAAACTGAACTGAAAAACTGACTTTTATTTGGCATAACTTTTTTGTTACTTGAGGTATTAAGATGCGGTTTGAAGTAATTCAAATTGTAATCTTGCAGGATGTCATTGAAAGTACTCATTCTTCATTCTCATCTAGACAAATTTAAAGAAAATATGGGAGCTTATTCAGAAGAGCGAGGCGAATACATACACCAAGAGGTACTCTTGGTTTTGGGCATAGCTAACCGGACAGTGCAACGAAAACATAATGGGAGGCTAAATAAATACAGGAACAAATAAAAAGTGTAGTGTTATCGTTGAATATCAGCTACTTTCTGAATACCATAACATTTTTTCCAACGATGTACCTCTTGTACTGTTCAACGCTTTTCAGTCAGATAATTCTGCATAACGTTGCATAAGTTGAAATCCGGATCGACTTACCATTTGCTGTTGGAAGTAAAGTGATTAACAACGCGGCATTATAAAAGGCGGTATAATGCTGTCACAAAGCCAAATACACCGTGCAAATTGCAGTGATAGCTAGAAAAGCGATACAGCTTACGGAGTCACTGCCACTAAGCACTCATTACACAAACAAAATAAAAACGTCAGGTGGAAGGATGAGATGAATCAATTCAATGGTTTCTCTGTCTTTCAAGGTTTATACAATTGGTCATTGAAGAGATCTTCAGCATGTACGGAAATTTAAGATTAAGTATGGTGCTTTTTACGATTTAGAGTTTGAATTAGTTATGTTTGGCCATAGTAGGTATTTAGATTTATCAACATTTTTAACTTTTGCGTTGTGTACAATGCTTAAAATTTGTTTTAGTTGTTAGTTCCGATTATTAATTTTTGTAATTTGTATTCGTAAATTTTGCCAACAATTTAATACGCTACTGAATTTTTATTAAAGAGTGTGCTGTTACGGATGGCTAAATTATTTTTATATAGAAATCATAACTAGAGGAGCGGAAAAGAGATTTTGGCAATAATTCAAAATAAAATTCATTATTTGATACAAGTTCTCACATTTTCCTCAAAATAAGAAATAAATATGTACATTTTTTTGTGTCTAATTTAAAATTTCTAGAGACTTCTTGATATTTTTTATTTGAAGAGATAAAATATGTTAGAAACATGTCGGGCAGCACGAAAGTGTAAATATCTGTTTTAAAATCCACCGATAAAATGGTCTAGAAGACAAGCATTAAATGATATTGTATCTAAATCTATAAAGACCGAGTAAATATAATAAGCACTATTTATTGATTTGTTTGCAGTATATTATTACACAATATAGTTCGTATCAAATAATTTTACATGCACCGGAAATTGATTAAATTTGCACAGATAAGGCCGTAAACACATATACATAGATTAATTTTAAAAATGTTTACAACCCATACCTATTACAGAAGCCTCGATTTTTATCTTAATTTTTGCAGTAAAGGGCAAAATTCTAGCATCACAGTGATCAATTTATACATCGTAAATTAAAGATCTAACATTCCCATGATTAAATCCATTTGGAGAGATATAGAGAGTGAAAAAGGTCACTGAGTCACAACGTCGTAAATAATTTAATAAAGTTTGAAATATGTCAGTACAATGAGGATATTCTATAAAAATAATTTTTATTTTTATATCAATCCTTGCTTTTGTATATACATATATATAGCTATCATATAATTTAAATAATGGATAGAGTAATTAAATAGCTACAGCACTCGTGCGGTGTAATAAAAGAAAATTTATTGTTTGTAATTATTATAGCACTACAGCTAGAGATCAGCTGAAAAATATTGATTATATGATAACCTTGACACAAGCAAGCACTAGAGGACCGAATGTATTTTCGGATCCAATATTCGCGTAAATTACGCGAAGTTATGATGGTATGGCTATTGATACTTAAACACGCAAGAATTTTCAATATACATAATTATGTATACCTTTTATAAAACTTATACAAACAAACTAAATGAATAAATTGGTAAGTAACAGTGTAATCTTAAACAAATATTACACGTATTACAGCGTCTATCTCGTTATTACATTTCGTTGATATATTATGGAATAGGACTCCCTACACTGTTGGACAAGACAACCGAAATCAAGTGCGGACATCTAATAACTTTTCACAAAGCAAATGTTTTCACAGCACACTCTCAGAGACATGGAGTGGAAACCTCATTCAATAGCCGTCACCGAACCACGGAGTAATATCAACTCCTGTGGTCTTCCGGAAATTGGACTTTGTGTCTTTTTGTTTGCGGAGGATATACAAGCTGTCGCTAACAGCAAATATTTGGGTCTTATTTTTTAATACATTTCTCGTCAACTTGATGTATGTAGTTGAAAAACTTGCCATTCATTCGATTTTTTTAACGTATACGAGGGATAAGCTACAATTATTGAGAATAGAAAAATCAAGTTACCCATACCCGTGCAAAACAAATTGTTGTTTATTAAATAGCGCATTATTTTATCTGTCAATTGCAGTTTAGTTTGTGCAATTCAGTTGAATAGTGTCTGAGAAATAGTCCATAGAATAAGCTTCTGTTATCGAAAAAATGGAATTATCACGAGAGAACTTTCGGATAATGATTTACTATGATTTCAAGACAGGCTTGAGCACGTATGAGTATGAGGAAAGTTTAAAATCGGCATTTTGGGATCTCGGACTATCATTGGCTACTATTTATAGATGGTATAAAGAATTTGAACGAGGCCGCAAGTCGGTGGTACACAGAAAAGGCGCTGGTCCTCCTTTAACTGCTGATAACCCGGAAAACATTGCTGCGGTGAAGAAGATGGTGGGAGAGGACAACCGCATTACCTATGCAATGATAGAGTCTAATCTGAAGATCGGATCCTCACAAGTGAGATCAATACACCACAAATACTTACATTTGAAATAGGTTGTAATTGAATGCTGCTCCCATACAGCAGGGACAACTGTTCAGTATTTAGCGGAAAAAAAATCAAAACTATAGAACACACAACTCTTTACTCACCGAATTTGGCGATGGGTGACTTCCGGCTATTTTTTGAGCTCAAAAAATATTAGAGAGGGCAAAGGTTCCAGTCAGAAGAAAAGACTGACATCGCCCTTAAGTTTCTTGTTATAGTATCCATAAAGCCAGCTGGTTGAACGCTTTTAAACTATGGAAGGAGAGAATGGCTAAATGTTTTATTGTAAATGGCAATTACTTTGAACATACTTAAAATAAAAATTCTAAAAACTTGTATCAATCTTTCTATTCTGAATAATTGTAGCTTGTCCCTCGTATTATATCTGCTTCAAAATATTTAATAAATATGTCTCACCATATAGGTGATAGATTTGTTTTGTAAATATACATACATATGTACATATACATATTTTAAAGCATTGGCAAATATTTATCTTAAATCTTTGTTTAAACTTGAAATGTCAATATAGGCTGGTTTGTGTCAGTTACTCAACTTAAAACTGGTCAATATTTTAAGTATTTGTAATATGTATAAACTTACTGTTACAGGCTGGGGTATATGTTGTTTAGTAAGCCCGTTGAGGGTCAAGCAAGCATACCTGAAATAAAATGAAAATGTTAAAAATGTTTATATAATAAGATACATATTATAAATAAGCGATAGCAAATTATTGTTATAATAAGATTAACATATTTTGTTAATGTTTAGTAAAAGACTCTGGAAGTTCCAAAAATGACCGCCCAAACCGTAATACCATATCTTATTCAGGAATAACCTCCATAATACACACTTCGTAAGGCATATGCATCTACAATATCGTGAAGATACCAAAGACCATAACAGTCAAGTTTCTTGCAGATGAAATCTATATGATTTCCCTATTTTGTGATTTAGTTTAAGTAACCGAATCATGAGGATTTTACTGTGTTTTATTTTCAAGTTACTGCAATGAAGCCACTCCTCAATTTTACGCAATATAGGGGAGCATTTGTTCGTGTGAGCCTCGACAGAAATATTGTTTACTGGAAGGTCGTATCATCAGGATAGTTATCAAGTAGTTGAAATCAAGCTCTGGGGAAGTGATAGAATAACAGCATAACAACCTGAACTACGAAAGCCTATTGATAGGGGAAGGTAGTGGGTGGCAAAATTAAATGTATCCATTTTAGTAATGTCAACTGTTTGTATGACAGAGCCCAGAGCCCCAGAGCTTGTTTTCAACTACTTGATAACTATCCTACACATCCTATACATAGGTACTTCTAATATACTTTTTTCTGAATACGTCCCTGTGAACCATACATGCTCGAAAGACATTATAAGGGTTGCGCTACTTTTCTTTTCTGAAGAACGGCAGGTATTTATTTAGTCAAATCAAAGGAGCGATGGACATACTATAATAATCACTCGGGGCCAGGTCTGGGCTGTAGGGTGGGTGACTCACAATTTCGAAGCCCACCTTATGCAGGGCAGCTAACGCAACGCGGCTCTTGTGGGCGGGCGCGTTGTCGTGCAAAAGCAGCACACCTTTCGTCAATTCTCCCCGTATTTTCTCTTTAATGGCTTCTTTTAGTCGCTCTAATATTGAAGCGTAATATTCTCCGGTTATAGAAACACCTTTATCTTTATAATCAATCAACAATATTCCTTTCGAGTCCCAAAATACCGTTGCCATGAGTTTCCCAGCTGATTGTGATACTTTAAATTTCTTGGGTGGTGCTGTGCCCTTTTTATGCCACTGCATGGAGTCTTGTTTGGACTTAGGTTCATAATGATGAACCCAAGTTTCGTCTCCAGTAACAATTCGACTCAATACACCATCCTTGTCTTCATTACAGAGGTCCAAAAATGCACGCGAACACTCTACGCGCTGTTGTTTTTGCGGCGGCGTGAGCATTCTCGGCACCCATCTTGCGCTGACCTTAGACATGCCGAGATGATCGTGTAGGATTTTAAAAATTGTTGTATCGGATACTCCAACCATTTCTGCGAGTTGTTTCTTCTTTAGTCGAGCATCTTCGAGTACAATTTTTCAACTTTTTGGATAAGTGCTGGCGTGGTCACCTCAATGCTCCTGCCCGGCCTCGGGTCGTCTTCAAGGGATTCCCTTCCTTGTTTAAATAAACTATGCCACTTGTACACCATGGTTTTTCCTGACGCGACTGATTTTTCTTGCCTGGTAACGAACTTTATAACGGTACGATATTCGATTTTTTCCATATTTCACTTTTCATTCCTGATTATGTTACTTGGTTAAAGATAGCTCAAAGACTAACTGTCTAATAACAATGAAACTTCGTATTTATACTAATTATGAGTTGCTGCACAGGCCACACCCTCAATGCGCCTAATCACCCCCCTACAACCAGCTCATTCCGCGAATATAAAAACGCTCCCTCGTAGGAGCGAAATCAGGATAGACCTATGCTTCTAATATCGTAACACGCGAGCTTTATAAGCAGGCGTTGGTGATCGATGCTGTCAAAGGCTTTAGAAAGATCTATAAGAATACCACAAGGAATTCTTTTGTTTTCCAAGAGTTCTAAAGTGGCTTGTGTAAGTTCAAACAGGACAGTTTTGATGCTTCTGCCTTTCAGAAAGCCATTTTTGATAATGTTGTGTTTTATAAAGTTATACCAAGATTTCTAAAGTGGCTTATGTAAGTTCAAACAGGAACAAATGAACAGTCTATGACAGAATTCATTATAGTATCTTAAGACTACATTTAAGAAAATGGTACAATTATAATAGAATAGAATAGAATTTGTAAACTTTTAGCTATCCCTAAAACCCGTGAGGTGCTATCCAAAACTTCAATAAAAAGAAAAATCGAAAAAAGGACACTTTTTCTGTAGAAAGTACAAAAAGTTGTGGTAACTTTTTATCTGGTTTAGGTTGGATATAAATGCTTCTGTACCTGATGCAAAATTATATTAATATTAGTAAGCAAACCACAGTTTTTTTGAGCATAGTCAGAAGATACATATTCTCATTTCTCGGCTGATACAGGAGGAGTGCCGTGCTCCTCTATGGCCTGTAATTTGGCTTTTAGGTGCCAACAGTTTTGGGATGCTAGCAACATCGACTTCCAGATTTTTTTTTTAAGATTCTTCGTCTTAACTGCTCCGCATTTTAGATTTCCCAACCCCGATCATATACCTTTCTGCTCTAATGAATTCAAAATCAATGGGCCTCGTTTGTGGCTAACCAATTTCTTGTTCTTCTGGCGTAATGGCACGAAACTAAGTCAGGCCAGATCATTATTTGATTCTTGAAATGATGTGTATAAGTTTTGTGAGGCATTTCGTCCAGTATGCGGCCGCGAAACACCAGCCTCTAATATGGCACACTACACTAATCTTGATATACACTTGATCTCCGAGTTGGACAAGGTGAAATATTTTGCATCGTCCGTAACGATAACTTTATCACGAAAATGAATGCGTCTCAAAGCATGGCAACATCTGGGAATTCTTTCCAACTGAGCAGCGGTGTATCTTGGAGTCTTTCTTTTTTTACAATAATTTAGATTTAGATGGGTTTTCTGGGTAATGTTCGAGTAACAATCGAACCTGAAATATAGTATCTTCGAGATAACTTACGCGTGAACGTTGCCAATATATTTTTTGCTCTTTCAATCAACTTTCGCTCGTTAAGTCGGCTAAAAACTTTGATACCTCCTGGAGATTTTTTTTGTCTGATATTTTAATTTTTTTTTCGAAAACTTTTGAGACGTATATTATGCTAGAGATTATTTTTCATTACTACTTTTAACGCGATGATAAGCGATATAAAAATGAGCCTAGTTTTCAGAGTTTCACTTTCTCCAGTTATATGCACGCAGATTTATTAGTATTTAAGAGCTGCGCCTATTTAATAATCTCATCGACTTAAAGGCGTATACATATACTTGAACAGGCGTAGAAACCAGGAAAGGAAGTCTGGTATATACAATTACGATTAAATCATTCTTACCCATATGGGGGTATATGAATTATTAATTCCGAACATGACCATTATTAATAATAAACATTAGAAATGCGTACGTAATAAGCATATGCTTAGATTATTATTTTATAAAGGTTGACCTCCGCGAAACTTTAAAGAAACGTGCAATGATGCAATGCAGCGTTATTTTTATTATTTGCATATGCATAATATCGATCTTACTAGTCCGAGAGAGTTATACGGATAATATTATCATTGCTGATTTAGTAGTTTACGCAATTTCTATTAATTTAATAGTTTTACATTATGCATGAGAATTGATAATGAGCTAGTTTCACCTTTAAGTTCCATGGAAGCTAGTGAAAGTATAAATGACAATTTTGTCAGAATTCCACTTCTTATATGTAGGCATTTACTTCACTACAAAAGTGTCGAATTATAGGTCTCGTTTCTTTATTTGAAATTAATTGCTTCGCGACTAATTAACAATCAGCTTGCACCAGATAAAATACCACTGCAATTTATATTACGTCATAGGTCATTCTCTACAACAGACGATACAAATAACTGCGTCTTGTTTAATATAAACAAGCAATGTTTTGGAATGCTTGGACATTGCTTCCTTTCAGCGATAAAGCAAGATTTTTATAATGACTAAGGTAAAATTGGAAACGAGTAAATATTTTGATAATTTTACAGTTCTTTTTAACTTTTAACGTTCGAACTTTTCCATTGACCATTATAGATTAATAGCAATAAATGAACTTTATACAACACTCTGCTAGTTAGTGTAATAAAATCTGCGTCGTATCGATTTTTATAAATGTCGATTTTAAAGTAGAAATAAACAAATAATTGAGATAAAAGAATCTGAAAGAGTGACAATTACAGTTTGTTGCGAAATGTTCGTCCTTCACATATTTTATTTATTTAGGTATTTATAAAAGTGTATAAAAGACATCATGTTGTGAATCAAGAAACCTTCAGCTTTTCCAAATAAATCAGAGAAATTGAATTGTTTAAATCAAGGGTGTCCATCTTTAGAGGCAAAGGATGATATATTTTTGTATATATGTACTAATATAACAAACAATTTTTTGTTTAAATACAATATGATATTAAATTCTACAGCCTTCGGTAGGGGCACGTAAAAATGACGATAACTTCCCTAAAACAGATATTGAGAAAATAACGCAACAGTCCCTTTTTCAACCTAAAACGTAGATCTACTAACAAGGAACAATCTGGTCTTGAACTGATTTCGATATCTCCTCTAGTTTCTAAAATATTGCAATATTGGTACCAATAACACATTGGGTACCAACCACCAAAATCAAAAACTGAATGTTAAAAAAAATTGTCAAATATTTGTCGGTGTTGTCCATCTCTACAAAATTTTGCCCAATGCTAGAGGTGCTTATACCATAAGAAGACAAGTCATGCTACAAAAGATACAGCGACTTGCTCGCATTGGTATTATAGGAGACTTAGTGGGCCATCTTCGAATCGTAGAATTAGGAGGACTGGCCAAGTTAAGAGATTATACGACACAGAGGTTCAATTTTGACCAAGAGTTTGAAGCGGTAATTACAAGAGTCGTCGGTACACTGGTATATACGAACGGGTCCAAAACCGATTTAGGGGTGTGCATAGGTATCCACGCACAGAGATACAAGGTTTCGGTGGCGTTGGGTACTAATCCAACAATTTTTCAAGCAGAAATATATGCCGTCGAACATTGTGTCTAGGTATGTCCGAAAAGACGTTACCAATGCGCATGTATATATATTTTCTCAGATAGCCAGTCAGCACTAAAGGCTTTAAGGGCCTATTATAACTTTAAATCTAAACTAACCTGCACTGCCTGCTTACTCCCAATGCTCTGGCCCAAAGAAACACAGTTACACTGATGTGTGTACTAGGTCATTGAAGAGTGTGAGGACAACGAGAAGAAAGGCGTGAAATTCCTAAATATATTTGACCAATCAGTGAGAAAATGAACAAAACATCTTACACTGGATCAACAAACCAAAACTAATCAATCAAAAGTTTATTATTTTTTCAGCCAGCAAGGTGAAATCTCTACCGGAGCTCAACAGAAGAAACGTCAGCACCATGACAACTTTACTCACTGGCCACCGCCCTTTGCCACCTGAAGAAGATGAGCAAAATGGAATGTGTTAGATGCCGATTCTGTTCGGAGCATAGTGAGACAACAGGACACATTATGTGTAATTGCGAGGCGTTGGACCGGTAAAGATACCATTACCTCGAACAGGCGCACGTAGAAGCAGCTGACATTAGAACCATAGCCCGCAAGAAAATTTTAGACTTCAGAAGTCTGGAGAATAATTGGTACTAAAAGATTAAAGGTACTAACAATAGATCTTGACATTTTGAAAGTTGTTCTACATTGGAAGACAGTAACGGAGTACTGGTAACTAAAATAGTATTAACGCTTGATACTCTAAATAACCTTAGGCAAGATAAAAAGGCCCAGTTGATTGATTGATTAATTTTATTGAATATGTCGAATTTTCGTTCGGAAATGCGAAGTTCTTCAGGACAACTGTTAAATAACAATAGAACATAAGAAAAAAAAGGAATACAAAATAGAATAATCAGTGAGACTACTTACACAATTGGACTTTTATATTAAATAATTAAAATTATTCCACATTGTAACTTTGATAAATACACACATTATAAAATTACTAAAACACAGATGTGTGCATTTTAAAAGCAAAGACGTTGTGTCGAGTTTTTGCCAGAGTACATATATTAAAAACAATATTCAATAACATCCAAAAAACAATTCCGTGTAGAGATTTAAAATGAAACAAATTAGTCAATTGTAAAAAGAAAAATGTAAGGATAAATACAATCAAGTATCAAAAGAGAATGACAAATTTTAAACTGAATGAAATTACCAAAGAAGTATAAAGGTGAAATGATTAAATCAGAATAAGTGGAACTTAGGTTCTCAACATCCTTCCTAAAATTAACTGAAGTAATAGTCTTCTGTATAAAGCACATTTCCAAGAAATTACGTTTTAATTTATTACGTTTAAAATCCTCAACCTTGTCAAAATCAAAAGTGTGGCCCATCTCTTCAGTATGCACGCAAAGGGTGGAATATTGGAATTTAATTATTTAATATAAAAGTTCAATTGTGTAAGTAGTCTCACTGACTATTCTATTTTGTATTCCTTTTTTTTCTTATGTTGTATTGTCATTTAACAGTTGTCCTGAAGAACTTCGCAATCCCGAACGAAAATTCGACATATGTATGTATTCAATAAACAACTTAATCAGTAACTGGGCCTTTTCATCTTGCCTAAGATTATTTGGAGTATCAAGCGTTAATACTATTTTAGTTGTTCTACATTGTTCCAGATTTTCGATCAATCGAAGAAAAAGCATTTTTTAGCGCCCACCTTAACTTAGTAACTTTGCAATCGAAACGGGACATATAAACTTTTGACTCTTTATCCATCGGAAAATTTATGTTTTTAAGATAGTTTCATGCAACATGCCTTCGACCATGCATAGATGAAACAATTGAGTGACAAAAACAGAAATTTCTTCCCCCTTTTTAAAAAATCGAATTATTGAGGATGAGGCATGGTAACTAAAAGGCTAAAACTTGTGAGCAATGTTTGGCACTAGAAGATTTTTCAAAAAGAAGGCGACGCGACGGTAAAATTTCTTTTTTTTTGTCGTTGTATCTGTTCAATTCTTCTAGTTTTGATTATGAGCAAAGAATTCTCGAACAATGTAAATCAAACTTAGAACAATCTTTTGTGGTGAAACATGGCAGTTGTCTACTAACTATAGGTGGTGGCCGAATATAATCAATATGATCTGAATATTGGATGATATATTAACTGCATCGACTAGACTGTTCAATGTTAATGAAATACCACGTGTTATGTCCACTACCTACGTACGTATGTTTCTGTGTGTTTCCCAAGTACTTCGTTTCTCTGATAACGCGGCTTACGTCAAAATTCAATAAATATTAATATTAACATCGTTCAAGTGCAAACAACGTTTCAGCTAATAATACCTGCGACTAAAATAACTTTTAATTGTAAAAAGATATAACTTTTATACAATTAACGAATTGCTATTTATTATTTATTTATTTATTGACACTGCCGTAGATAGACAAAGTAACGCTTTAACAAAGAGTTGTTTCATAGATTTTTAATTTGAATAAGTATGTAGGTACACCTGTGTTGAATTCCAAATCATGGCTTTAATATTATATTACTATCATAATCGTCGTTTTGTCATTGTTTATTTTTCTATTTTTAGACATTTCCAAATATAGACATTTCATTGCATAAAAATACTTTTTATATCTCCGGTAATGTAAAGAGTGGTATCTGGTTTTAGCTGGTACGACATAAAAACATTTAGGTGTCCAGGTATAAATTATATAAATACATTTATGTATAAATTAAATAGTGTATCTGAACAATTTGTAAAATGAAACTTTGAAATGAAAGGTGGAATGGGAATTATATACGCGTAAGAAGTGGTGCTTTAAAAGCAAGTTATGCATAACGACTGAGTTGTCTCATTGCAAATTATGCAAACAGAAAATTTCATTTACAAGCATTACATCGCTGTAAAATGCTAATTAATGAGATGGTTCATTAAAGCAGTAAAGTTTTCTTGGACGTAAGTGTGATAATATCAATTATGTGGAATATTAGACAGCTGTCGAGATGATGATAGTTATTAAAGCAAGTATATAAGACATGTATTATCAAACAATATTTCAAACAACTCTACTACAAGTTTCATTGATTTCTCTTCTTTGCATCCTGTAACATTTGTCGCATCACATGGCTGTTCCCTGTCATTTAATGCAAAAGTAAAGTAGACAAGTGGGAAATTCATTATAAAACGATATACAATCCAAGAGAATGTGCAGAAATTGTATTTTTTTTTTAATCAAAAACAGTGGTCTTAACTCAAAGATTTGGTAAACCTTGCGTTCCATCAGCGAAGACAGTCCGACCTTTAACTGCAAAAT
The DNA here is from genome assembly GCA_023690525.1 of Holotrichia oblita. Lineage (NCBI taxonomy): Eukaryota > Metazoa > Arthropoda > Insecta > Coleoptera > Scarabaeidae > Holotrichia > Holotrichia oblita. Next base: position 188,589,151 of record CM043015.1, read on the forward strand.
TTGAACAAACTGAGACTACTTACAGACCGCATTCTCGGAGACCTCACACCATTCGTTCAAGAGAAAATATAAACCATGTACGTGATGATGTAGTGGAAATACCAAGAATTTCGACAAGAAAATGATCCAGGCAGTTAGTCTCCTCCCGACGTACATTACAGAGAATGTTAGTGAAAGACTTGGTTCGTTACATGCAATATTGTAATGTTTTGGTGAATCTTAGAAATGAAGCCAATTTCTGTCTGAATATAGCTGTGAATAAGCAAAACCAGCGATTCTGGGGTAGTGAGAACCTACAAATGATTCATCAGCAATCAGCATCAATGATCCAAAAGTTACAGTATTATGTTGTGCGTGTGTGTGATGGAAACATAATTACGTCTTATTTATTTGAGAATCATCAAGGAAGAACAACTATCGTAAATGGTGACCATTACAGAATGATGCTGCACCATTTCTTGGCTCCGAAAATGGAAGAACATGAGCTGGAGAATACGTGGTATCAACGTTATAGCAAAAGAAATTTTTAAGATTTAAATAAATTTTTCCGGTTCACCATATGAGTGCATATTAATTAATTTCACTTCTACACACACAAAAAAATGAAATCTTTTACGGCACCTTGCAGTAGAACATTGTTCTAATCTCTGTTAAGCGCAATGAGAGGCTGGCTTTAGATCCTGAAGAAGCCGACAGAGAAAATAAAACACGACAAAAACCCAAAAAGAAACATGTTTGAAATGCAATCTTGTTTACTGCATGCTTCAATCTTAACACATTCCACATACGCGTGGATCTGATTGATTCATCATCGCACATACTACATGATGCAGAATGTCTGTTCTTGCATAGTAGCAGTAGTCTCAATTTTTGCTTTAAAAAAATATTTTTTAAAGTAAAAAAAAATTTTTCTTAAGTAGATATAATAAGCAGAATACATAATATTTTACAATATATACATTTATATAAACCACCACCATTCTAATAGATCTACTTACAAATAGAAGGCGCGTCAAATGTCGATGATAGCATTTTTTATGGACCTTCGTCTGAAATTCCAGGGTTCGATTCTTCGCGAAGCACGATTGCGCAAAAATCAATGAGGCACCCCAAACACCACCCGACGACTGAGACACTAATGTGAGGCGGTAATACATCACTAATACCTAATTCCGTTCCTATGATTTCAGATATCCATCAGCGAAGGAGATCTGTTAGAACACTACAAGAAGCCAACCCATCAATACCCGACGAACGCCAGAAGGACATCCGAAGAGGAAGTGAAGCTGGACGAAGATGAGCGCACCTGTAGAAGATGCCAGAGAACAAATGCATGGGGAAATTATTATACTTGTTGGTCTTTACGAAAATTCCAACGACAACCAGGATAACTGTGGTTTACATGAAATATTATCTACATATTTGGATCAAAAATACTTTTTTAAGTGGAAATAATTGTATTGTAATTACTTAAAGATTTATTTCTCTGTATTTAAAATAAAGATGTATTTGAGTGAGTTATTTAATCAACATAAACATTTTCTTGGGGTGGGTTGGATGTTAACTCAAAACATCAACAGTGGAACCTGTCAAATCCGAAATTGGAAAATTCGTCTCCTCAGACACAGAATAAACAGAAAGGGCAAAAGCTTTAAAATTGATGTCACAGTTTTTGTGCACATGACTGGCAAACGCCATTTCTAAAATATGTCCAAATATTCCTAGAATGTTGTTTATATGTTTATGGTTTGTTTGAACGTGATTGGAGGTTAGTTCTTAGTTGTGAGTTTAGCGATTTTGTGATGTGTACGTTTTGCCAACTTGGTTTATGTATGTTGCCAACTATCCCAATTATAGTAAAGCATAATTAACTAATGTTGTTTGATTCTAGTTTAAAACCTTAAAAATCTATTTTTATATATAAAAGAAAATATACATACAATCGAAATAATTATGTAAGCGTGTTTGGCAAGTTGGGTTTTATTACCACCTAGATGCTTTAAATCAAATTCAAACTTTTACGCCAACATTCTTGGACATATTTTTAAAATGGCGTCAAATAAACTTTTCCGTCAAGATCTAGAATTTTTTAAAAAAAAAGATCACAGAGAATCGTCAATAAAACATTAAAGGTTCCGACAAACTTGTCCTTTTTGTTTATTCTTTGCTTCAGATTATCCACTTGTTTGGCTGCGTTGTTTTTACAATTGGAACAGGTTATGAACGAGTTATCGTTGCGTCTTATCAAGGGAGAAAAGCTGATCAATTGTATAGCATTGATTAAACTATAAAGTGCATCACAAATCAACTCTTGCGACTCTTGTTTTGTACCCAAAATTATCAAAGAGAGCAACAGAATGATGTTTGCAACATGCAGCAATGCAAGCGGTGGTCATAAAGTGGCAATTTTTAAATCTTTTACACTATTCATCCTTCAAATGATTCGTATGAGTGCTTTGACAGAAAAAAAATTGAAGAAAAAATTGTGATCTTTTCGAGGCTATAAAAGTCTAAACATAAACGATTCAATCTATATAATTGCTCAAGTTTGCGACACAAAATGAAGAACCTTCATTGAATGCATTGATTTGCAATTCTTTCAGTATGAATGGTTAGGTTTGACGTTGCTTCAAATTCGAGTGTCTAAATTAAAATAAAATACATAATAAAAGTGTCTAATTTTTTTATACCTTCCATTATCCCACCTTCTCACCTTTGTAATCAACCTCCAGTTTGGCAAAGGTTCGATTAGAGAGGTTCTGCTGTAGTTGATTCCAAGTTTTCTTTTTATTATTATTGAAAATTACTACATTTTATTTTAAATTTTAGCTGTGCTGTTTTAATTGTTTGCTCCATATTTGTTTGACAAATTTAGTTTAACATAGAAAAGCTTTCAAATATTTTAAGCGATATTGTTGGCATTATTTCTGGATGTTAAATCTATTAGTTAGTGTCCAGTCTCCACCAAGATATATCTCGAATAATACCGAAACACACAGATCTAAGTATGTACTTAGAAATAATTGGATATAAATAAGCTTGTCTTAAAATGCTAGATGCAAAAAAAAACAAAATTGTTAATCGCTATTTGATTCAGTATGAAGTTAAAGGGATTAAAGCTGGGTATATTTTCTACTTTCCATCTCCAAGCATAATCATGAGGTGTTGTTCAAATTAAATCAGCTTGATTGGCGTTGATTAAAAATAATTACTTTATGCGTGGCTAACATTATTCTTTTATAAGTTGTGAGAGGTTACATTTCTGTCACGTTATGTATTCAATAGTGCTGGATGAATTTTTAGCGTTTTTATATTTATTTCAATACAAAATTTTATAACTAAATAACATCCATAGTTTACAAAATTAAATTCTCGTACGTCATTCTATGTCATGTACATGTAATAAAGTGCTAGCAATTTATACAACATAGAAGATACAGAGAGAAATTGAATAAAACGTAAATAAATTGATTTTCCTACTTCGTGATAAATAGGTCGTTTCACCACCATCATTTAGAACTGTCACATATTTTTCTTCGTTAAAAGCTAACCTACTAAACCTTAGACAGCAGAAGAAATTTGTTTAGCAGTTACTTTCTTTCTTGCGTTAAACTAAATTAAATAACTTTCTTGGAATACCCATAAATAATTTTGAATAATAAGCCCTACAACTTCAAAATTTCCCCAATTTGTTGTCGGTTCTTTGTGTTCGCGAATGCTTCTTATGTTCCCCCAGGTCTAATGAGAAAATCAATAGGATTCAACTGAGTTGACGACACGCAACTAATTGAACTTTTGAAGTATCTGTTAGGAATTAGTAATAGTATCTCGTGCAAAAGTAAGAATTAGTACAGGCGAAGCGGAAATGTTAGTAAAATTAGTACAAACACAAGCTTTCGTATTTTAGATTAAATGGTTTAAAATGTTTTGTTTCAAATAATATTCCAGTGGGTTTTGTATTATGAAAATATTTCATTAAAAGTTCTAGTTTGAACGTCATATGCTTAAAGAGAGATATTAATGTAATACTGGCACAATTTAATTTAATCTTTAAATATAGTATAAATTGTAATAATTCCTGTTTTCTTCTTGATGTTGTAGTTTGAAGCTGTACCTGCTATTGTACTAAGATGAATGAGGTGTTGTGTTTAAACCCATAACAGTAAGTAAAATGATAATGGACGCCTTACAGTTTGTGGACCAAAATGTTTTAGAATGGTTCTGGAAAATGTTCTCTTAGACCCATTTTAAAGGTAGTAATTAAAGGACAAGACAAACGCAAGGCGAGCCACAAGCAACGGGATACTGTTAAAAAACCAACTGGAAATACACGATGATGTATATATATTGAAAATTGTTAAGATTAAATATACAGATTGTTTAAAAAATTGTCAACACTGCCAATAGTTTTTAGGCAAATTATCACGAGCTACAGTTTTTTGACAATCTGTACATCCCTTTAATACAAATAAGCCAAAATATGTACAAGTTTATTAATATTAAAATGTCCATCAATCTTTTGTTCATTTCTGTTGATACAGTTAAAATAACTAATTGAAGTTTAGCATAAAAGTCAGATAATGAACATTTGTGGATAATCCTGTACATAACAGAATATTCCAAATTTGCTAATCAGTATTATAATATTATTAAAAAAGATGATACTTTTCTTCATATTTCTGCAGGATTATGAATGAGTTGTAAATATTTAGCGAATTTGGAACAACCTGTATAGAAATATTATTTCCTGTTGATTATTGACAGCTGTATACCAGTTGCTGATAAATTTACTTACTGTTCCAGTGTTAGAGTCTCCCGTAATTTCTGAAAAATTAATTTCATTTTAATAATATAATAGAAGCTTATACTTTAATCTAGAAAGATATATCAGGGTATAATGCGAATAGTTTTGACAGTGATATTAAAATAACAATAATTAATAAGCCTCAAAAAATAATTGGTACTATTACAATGTATTATATTTAGTATAGTTTATTGTCTTCAATGAATCATAAATCATAATTACGGCTACTGAACGAAATATAACCCCTATACAACAATTTATATGTAATGCGGGCTTCTTGACGTGGATATTTATCATTACGTTCCACGAATTTCAGTTTAGCTGCTTTTTTGTAAGACAACATTAAATACTTCTATTTTATTTTTGTACAAGCCTATCCTATTTCGATTTAATACAGCACTTGGTGTAACAAAAAAATTGTATAAATAGGTCTTTCGATAAAAATAAATGACTGTATCAACAAAATAATGCGTGTTATGCGAATGTTTGGACTATGAAAAATATTTCTTTGAGTCGGTTTAGTTTATTTATTCCGACGTATAGAGTCTCAAAGAAGACATTCTTCAAACGATTCTGCCTCTATAATAGAGCTTTTGTAAAACGTCCACAAAGGGTTAGAATTAGGAGAGGCACCGTTTAAACTGTCGGTGAAGTTACCCAGCGAAATTCCATAGTTCCACGTCAATTGGTGAGCAGAATACTTGCTTTTTTATCTTTCACAAATTATGCGTACACAAGAGAATATAATATTTAAAAATTATTACATGTTTTAGAGAAAATATTTATATAAATAACTTAAAATTGTAAAATTCCATTATGTTTAAATAAAACTTTCAAAATTCGATTCTTTATATTGCCTACCAACTTTGTTAATGCTGAGGATTTTAGTTCTTTTACGCCATTATATACATAAGCACATTATTGCCAATATTTTCCACAGGACTTCGATGTGACTCACATATGAGTGAATCAGGAATGAAGTGGTTGTCATCCTTTTGTTCAAGCCAATTTTGGCATGTATGGGCAGCAGCATTATCTAAAAATGCTGTCCAAATAATTTATTTTAGTTCTTTGAATGATTGTTCAAGAAGTTTAAACACTTTTGTTCTACTGGATGATGATCGATGAGTCCCCTCAATAGAGTTAGTTAATATGGCCTAGAGGCACTATCCTCAGGAAGATTCTAATGCAAAGATATGCAAATAGATCAAAACCTACTTCATAGTTAGTTGCACTCTTTAATGCAGGCTTTTTTTAAACAATCTAAGATTATCATGCTTTTTGCAAGTATTACTAGTGGTCCGTTTATAGTTGCTTATTTGATTCATGCTAATAACATATGCTCTGACGAAGGCAATTATTATACTTAAATGTTGGGATAATGTCCTGGTGTTCAACTCTGGTAGTTGGTATTGATTATCTTCAACGTTTTCTCTGAATGATTTCTTGTTTACCAAAACTTTCAACGTGTACCTTGTTAGGACAATCAGGCGAAAACCTTCTCGCTTCAGAAGGTTTTTGTTTGTAGCATGGTTTACACATCGAGTTATCGAGACTTTCTGGCGTCTCTTGTCTAGTTTTTGCTCCTGAAGAAACCATACTAGTGGCGAAACGCTAAGCTTTAGTAAGTTTTTGTATTTTTATTTTATTTTCTCTCAGAAAAAATATACATTTTGTAGGTGCATTCCTTAAGTTTCGCTAATTGAAAACAATTATTTTAATCTTTATTGTGTGCAGTTCAAAATCGGCTACCATTTCGGTTTAAGGCTTCACGCCATTTCTAGCCTTTGCAGTTTCTACGATTTTTTTTTAATTACTCAGTTGTTACTGAGTTTTCCTACCATTGTCCAAAAAATTGCATTATGTTCGATAGATGCTGCTTTATATGGTTTCTAAGTTGTTGATTGTAAATGAAAAAATTCCATTTTTAATATCATAATCTTTAGAGATTAAATTTTAGATTAAAAAAAATATATTCCAATATCCCCTTTAGAGGACCAGATAGTACTTGCGTAGCAATTTCGGTACAAACTCCAATTTTGAGAATCAATTCAAAGTTACCATAAAATATACTGAATTTGAGCGCACAACGCTTGATATATGAAATATATGAATATGTAATTTAAATTAACATGCATGATGAAAGTTATTATCATAACAGAAATATTAAAGCAAACTAAGTCCAAGAACTTTAAACTTCAGTAAAAAGGGAATGCTTCCTAAAGTTTGTAATTTTAGTATTTCTTTTGTGGCTCCCAAGTATAACATTGAAAAAGATATGCCTGTTGTAAATACATGCGCCATTTTCAGAAACAGCATGATCTTGCATTCGTAGGTGCGCTGACGAGACCTGAGAGGTCGAAACCACATGGTCCGCTTCTAATTCTTAAGGGTGATTTCCAACAATATACCTATTACAGGAATGTTTTGGTTTTTATCCTTTCACAATTGAATTCTCTTCATTTGCAATCGAGAACTTTATGTTAGAAGGAGTACATGAAGTAATAATATTAGATAAGTGAAGAAAGGCTTGATTTGTAAGCTAGAGATTGCAGTTTATTTTATGAAAATAAGAGGAAAATCCAGTGACGTGTAATTAAACAAATCGTAGATACCTGAAAATGACAGGAAATGCATCTACAATCACTTGGCCTGAATTAGATTTTTGGAAAATGTATTATATTTTCCACTGCATTCTAATCACAAAACTAGCTTTGGTGTTTTAGTATTTTTGGCAGTTTGATACTATTCGCCTTATACCCTGTACTGTCCCTTTCAAATCCATTTATTAATTTGATTATTTAGAAGCTACAAAGAATTACTAATCTAGATTATATTAGGTACTATAAACTAATTACTTTTTCTTACAAATGGATTTCAAAGGTTGGCACTTTTAAGACGGTGGTATAGAGGTGAGTATAATTATATAACACGCTAACAATATGTGTAAGCTGAAAATAATTTCTCTTTAGAAACTAACAATTTTTTACGTGTAATTATATGAATGTGTGTATTTGAAATACCACTGAATAATTAATTAACACTAGTATTATTGCTCACTTGAAATATTAACGATAATCTTTTAATAGATTTGTCGTTGAATAGAAAGTTCAAAGGTGATTAGAATTCCTATTGATTTTCACTTTATGTCGCGTTACATTACAATTACAAAATTAATTTTATTACATAACTATTGAGTATCTTAAACGAATGTAATGCGACAATTATTGTACATACAAAAACAATAAAAATTTATTTTGCGGCAATTATCAAGAAAGAAAAGATCTATGAAGATGTGTAATCAGTTATATACGAGATAATAATATACTATCTACAGGAAAGATTTGACCAAAGGTATCATAAAGCAGATGGGTATGGGAAGTTGAATACTGTTATTAATCTAAGTTAAATAAACTGACCTATCTCATCACTTTACTCTACAGTGTAACAATCAAGGTTAAATAATGATCACCTTTAAATTTATGTTGTAGAATATATGTCGTAGACGGATAATGTGAAAATAATAAAGGATGATGGTCGTAAATGGCTATAAAGTTTCATTCAGTTTGACCATCCAATTTAAGAATATAAAACACGTAATAATATAAAAAGTATGCCAGTCGCAGATGATTCAAAACCACGTTATAATTTTATGCAATTTTATCGTTCAACGTTCATTTGCTTTCATGGACAATGCACGCACCTTTGTATTTTTTCCATTGACCATCTGGAAATGTTGAAAACTTTATTTACTACTCAATTTCAATTCCAGTTCAAAGTTCGTAAACGTTATAATAAAAAGAAGAGAAAGAGTAAAGGCGGTGAAATTAAAATCAATATACGAACGTGACATAGAACAACAAAAATGTAAATTATTACAAAAATTATCCAGCTTTAGTTTCCAACTTGGGAAGATGACGCTGCTCGTATTCGCAAATTGGAGAACATGGTTTACAGATTAAAAGCTGGATTAGAGAGGAAATTACAGATGGAATGATTGTAAGGAAAATATTGACTATTTTACCAAATTAATGCAAACATTTTGCAAGCCCGTGAAAATTAATCTACCCCGGAAACAACCTTTCCGAACTTCACGGGTAGACTGTTGTCAGAAAATAATAAATTCAAGTTAGCAAATTGACAAGGTGAAGTTATTTTAAATATTTTAAACGTAAAAATATTCATAAAAATTATCGAAAAAAAAACCAAAAACAAAATAAAACAAATAAGAAAAAATTCCTATTTTAATGAATCAGGATGAAATGAGTAACAGAGATCACAGTCTATAAAATTTTTCAGAAAAAATATATACACATACAGCAAACCTTTATTGTGATTATTAATGAATTTATACAACATAAGCGATTATCGTCAAATAAAAATAAATTTATTCAAACATAATAACGCATTATTTAGTGACGTTATTTTCATCGCTGTTTAGGCCTTCGATCAAGCTCATCCCATAAGAGCTCGATGGAGAATAAATGAGGAAGCTAAACCATTAATTTTAGTTTATTTCTTGCTGCTTTCTCCTCTAAGAAGTGTTTACAGATTCTATCTGTATGTTTGGGGTAATTGTCTTGCTGGAACACAAACGGTTCACCTACAAGACGGCTTCCATACGGAATAGCATGATTTTGCAAAATATCAAAATATTCGAACACTAAACACTTTAACCCACTAAACACCAAACAAGTTTTAACTAAAACACCGACGCGTTTCAACAGCAATGCTGTCATTATCATAATAAAACTAGTTTTATTATCGTCGGTGAATTTATTTTCTTCTGACAACAGTCTACCCGTGAAGTTTTCACCGCAGCATTGCTGTTGAAACGCGTCGGTGTTTTAGTTAAAACTTGTTTGGTGTTTAGTGTTCTACTTCTGCACCAAGAGATCCAGTGAAGAACTTATCAAAATATTCTTCTTTCCGCATTATACTACTAATTTCTACTAAATCACCTGTTGTTATTCCAGCAAACTAACCTCAAACCATAACGCTACCATCTCCGTGTTTGACGGACGGCACCAAGCAAGCTTCACTAGCTCTTTGCCCTGGGTCGTGGACGAACAAAAACTCTCCGTTTCGTACCAAACAAACTCAAATTTGGATTCGTCACTCTATAAGACTGCATTCTAATCATCCACTAGCCAGTTCGCGTGCTCTATTGCTCATGTTAATCGTTTCTGTTTATGCAGAATATTGTCCTACAGTCAGCTGTCTGCGTTTTAGCATTTTTACGCTCACAAGTCAGTACTTTCCCAAATTGTTATAATTGCGCACTGAATTCAAAAAACTAAGTCTGCACAGGAAAGCAATAAGATATTGAAGATTAATATCTTTCGTCGCATTCTTCGAAATGTCGTAAAATTTGTACATAAATGTTTGGAATTTACAGAAACTAAAGAATATGTGGGTAGAGGCTGCAGGCTGTACTCACTGCTGCATATCTTTTGAATAGGCAACCAACTCACACGTTAAAAGCAACACCTGTGGAAATGTCCTTTCAGAAGAGACTAAATCTGGCAAAATTTGAAGATTTTTGGTTATAAAGTATATCCGAGGATTTTGAGGTATAATTGAAAAAGTTTGATCAGTGAAGGTTGTGGGGTGGTTGGATAGTTGGTTGAGGAGAGAAGAGGATTAGAATAAGTATGGAACATGATGAGGACGATGGGCTTATTATAGCAAAGGTAAATGAAGATACAGAAGTTGTTGAAATTCAGCCAATTAAAGATGCGAACATGACGAAAAATGGCAAAGAAAACTACTCGGATGGTTGGTACCATGCACAAGCTTTCACATATGTAAATCTTCCTCCAGGGATTTCGCGACGGTGTCCTAACGATTGCACACCATGTCTCCCCAGCAGTGCAGTACACCATAATTTATACTGCGACCCCGAATAATTGCCATTAATTTTGTAAGATAAGTATTTTAAGAAGCGAAGTTGTACCTTCTCAATAATTCATTTAAGGTAAATATAATGACGGAACCAATTGACGATCGATGCGTATTCAAGCTTACTAACTAACAACAAATTAAAAAAACAACATTTTGAAAAGAAACGGACTATTGAATAATTTGTACGTTCTTAAGACAAAATGCAACGTTTTAGTGGCAGAAATGCAGAGATCGGCTATGTTTATGAGGTGCAGAACTTAAACGAGAATCAAATAAGACACCAAGATCTTAAATTTATCAACCTAAGTGAGCAGTCATATAGGGAATAGTTGGAGTCATTGTAGTTAATTTTTTTGTATATGAAATCACACAGCGTTTGTTGACATTTAGGTTCAGTTTAAAGGGAGGACCATTACATTCAAATTATTCTGTAAAAGCAGTACGTCATTCCAAGATTCAATGGGTAGATAGATTTTACGAACGTCTGCATAAGCGAAGACATGGCAAGACAAATAAGTAAATAAGTCATTGATGAAGAGAACAAATAGAAGTGGCCTCAAGTGTGAATTTTACACTTGATGACGGAATAAACTCGTAGGACTTGTAACCGTTGTAAAAAAACATAATGCGTCTTCAGAAAAAGTTTTTTGTAAACGGAATTAGTTCTAGCACGCTTCCAAAGTGTAGGAAAAGTAGAAGTTTTAAAGGCCAAATTTATAATTTCAGTTAAGGGCGTCATGTAAAAGAAAACTAGAAATTCCATCATCACTAGCATCAATTCTCGTTTGCGAAAACTTGCGAAAATCTTTCGATAAAGGAATATGATTGGATGGTTCATAACTTTGAGAAAAATCAGAGCTAGTTGTATAAACTGAAGAAAATTTATTGGCAAATGGATCTACTATATTTTGAGGGGAGTCAACACGGATATCATTATGAAATAGAGCGTTCGGAATGCGAGTTGTTTCTTGTTAATGTACTGGAAAACTTCGTTCGGATTAATTTGAATGGAAGCTTCACTGCGCTCAAGATGTTAGTAGTATTCCATGTACGATGATAATGCTCCTTCAATTATAATACTAAATAGCTGTGATACATTACTCGAAAGCTATAGTAAAAGCGCTTTACATTTTGAATTAAATATTTTTAATTAATTTAATTAATTCAGTAAATGGGCAAGATGATGTGCATTGTTCGCCAGATAGAAGTAAAGTCTAATTGTTCTTGTACTGCCACTTGAGTTGCTTAAACCACTAATTCAATTTTTCAAACTCAATAACTAAATTTTGAATATAAAGATGATTGCGATCAGAATGCTTCTGCGATTAAGCACATTAACTAAAATGACAGGATTTTGACAAGCTGGGAGTTATGCTAAATGTTATTGTAATAGTAATTGAAATAATATTTCTTTTCTATAAAAAATTTAAAAAAAATAAACAAAGAGTTTTTATAGTATAAACCTAATTTATACGATACAATAGTATATTAACACAATGAAAATACCTTTTTTCGTTCTCTGTTCTTCTTTCCTACAACGAAAGGAAGCCCATCAGCTATAGCTACGACGACACCATTCCTCGAGGCCTGTACTGGAGGCGGCGGTCGATGATGGTTATGATTATTGGGGGTATGATGGCTATGACGATGGATATTGTTGTTATTGTTACTATTATTGTTATTATTACTATTATTTGGAGTCGTAGGCGTATGGTGGTGATGATGATGATGGTTGTTTTCCGGAGCAGGAGTCCTACTGACCAAAGATTTCGACCGACGTAAGAACCTCATCATCTGATTCTTAACGGTCACTTGCGGCCTTGAAGTGGATTGCCTCATGGCTGCACCCGCGTCCAGTTTACTGCCACCGACACTGGACACTTCATACATGATTTAGGAGCACTGTATTATACTAAACACTTATCCTCAACTTGAATCACAGCATCGTATATGCTGAAGGATCGATAATCGTAGAGCGTTAGTTTATTCGATTATATCGCGCGAAGGAGCACTGTTGTTGAGTATCTGTTTTCTTTCGTAGAACGGATTTACGTCTCACACGCGAAGCGTTTGTCATCTGGCCTTGTCGGTACGTTCGATATGTTGAATAACAGTTGTTTTGTCTTGTTTCTCTTTATTGCTTTCTGAAAGTTAATGATGCCTAGTTGAAGTGTTATCGAATGACTTCGAATAATGCTCGTTGCAAGATAAGGCAGTTAACGTCATAGTTTCGTTACGAAGGTGTTTACAAAATAGGTTCGGGTGAAGAGTGAAAGTATGCATCTTTCATGTGTAATTGTGAAACTTTAAATTTATGGAATCTTTCAAAATTATTAGTTTGTTCGAAATTATAAAAATTCGGTTCAAGCTTCTATGTAATCACTTTAGTTAAATTACTTTTAATGTTGTAACATATTTTGAAATGCGGTAAAAAGATTTATTAAGTAAGCATGATTTTACAGCATGCATCAGTTATTTGAAACTATAAATCTACAAGCATCAATAACAATAACAAATTTGTTAAATCTTACCGGAAAAAAAAACGATATTTCAACGAGTGCTGTATTAGTTCAACCGTTAAGGTAATAAACACCTTGCTTAAGAAGCTATCGGTATAAAATTTTGATGGAATATGAAGAACGGGTTAAAAAATTACAGCTCCTTTCTGTATAATCACATACACAAATACATTGTATTGCAAACTTGGTTAAATATTTGTGGAATAGGTCAGTTTTTAGGATTATTTTTTTCATCTACACATTCTTCGAAATTTATCCGTGCTAATTCCCTAATTCATGTACAAACTTCTGTACCACTTTTAGAATATTTACATTTTATGTGTTGATGTTACGATGTGTCTACAAATTTAAATATATCAATAATTAAAGATCTTCTTTGGGTGTACAAAAAGTAGTAAATAAATTATTGTACCGATATGCGCTTTCCTTCGTTCGGTTTCTAATATGAAGCAGCTGCAACTTTAGCAATGATGAGGACTCGAGTTTTGACCGCGTCATAGTAGTGTAAATATACAATACAAAACAAACAAAAAACAAAAATTAAAATAATACTACAAAAATATAAAATCTACTTGTTTTTCTTGTTCGGAAGCAAACATTTTTTATACTTATCGGCTGGAATGGCCTTTAGTACGGCTATCGGGATGGTATCGAAAAGATATCCTCTCATCGCAAATTTCAGTTTGAGAAATAGCCAGAAGACACGGGGAGCCAAATCAGGTGAATATGGAGGATGATCAATAATAATGATTGATTTGTTTTGGTCAAGAATATATTTATTCAGTTGAATTCGTCGAATATTGGTCCACAATCGTCGTAGACCACCGTCTGACCTTCTGGGACCACTTCACTGTGAACAATTCCCTTTGAACCGAAGAAAACGATCAGCATTGTCTTGACGTTGCTCTTCAAAGAGCGTAATTTTTCTCTTTTGATTCTTCTGGTGACTTCCATGCCTGACGCTTTGTTTTTGGCACGTATTGAAAACACCACGTTTTGTCACAAGTTGCACAGGCTGACATGCTTGCCGGATTCCTTAGAGTCATTTTTAACATGTCATTGCTATGTTGAACTCTCCAATATATACTATATATTAAAAAACATGGTGACACTGAACTTGCAGTTATAACTTTGTATACATTAATCTTCGCGTAAGCAACAACCATGGCCTATTGCTTAATTTAACTAAATATTTACGCGTACGCGTGTATTACTTACAGCTCCGAACAAGAATATCTTTCATAAATATTTGATCTTCTATAAATAAGTACTAAACAGAAAATGAGAAATTGTCTGGAAGTTATCTTGGCTCTAAAATTATAATTCACGGACTTATGAAACAGGATATATCATTAAGCAGTTTGCTAATGTTACACCATAAACATCTTTCAAAATATGCCGATTAAGCGGAGATGACTTTTATTATACAATTATGTCGTGTCATAACTTTGAAGTGTTGTTTCTACAAAAATGTTGAAATTGTTGTATCAGAATCACTGGCATAAACCTTTTAATGCAGGAAAAACATTACAGTTTACGTCAATATAAATAATGGGAGTATAAATAATGTTGTTATACGCGCAGTTGTGAGTTTGAACGTTTTCTAAATTTAAATGCAGGAATACACTACAGTGGTCAATTTGAGAGTAATAATATCGATAATAGTTGCAGCAGCTTATAGTCCTGTTCTTGTGATAATATTCTAACTAAGAAGACACGTATGTACCATAATTACCTTTCACACTGACAGGTGAAGGAATAACTCATAACATTAAAACTGGAAATATAAAAAAGCTCCACGCAATTATCAGTCTTTATGTAACGCTCATACCAATTACGCTAAATTAGCAAATCACACACATTATCCAAACTACTATGTATCTACTTAAGTTTATAGATCAAAAACCGGAAAGACCGCATATTGCATGTTAAAGCAAGCCTTTACTACAGTTAATAATATTTAAATAAGTATTACATAATTTAAGCTGGTACCTAGAGTAAAATATTTCGCATAATTGCCGGTCGTTTATTAAACGATATGTACAAGAGCAAGAAGACAAGTCTTAGAAATACCCTAACGGAATGAACCTCAGTCCGGAAAACTCTTTGAACCGTTCACTTCGCTTACAAGAATATTATTATCGAATTCCGAGGATGAATGCCGTAGCTCTTGGAAGCAGTTAATTACGATGCTGGAGTTTGTTTTGCTTTGCGTAGCTCTTCGAGGTATTCTCTAGTGACTATAAAATGCGAGGATAGCCAGTCAATAAAACGACTTTCGATTGTAGTAGATATACAGCATCGTTCAAATGTTTGGAATGTAAAAGTCAAAATTAAACTCAAAATCGAAACAGAATAGAAAGGATTTAGGATTAGTGGCAAATCATGTAATGAACTTTCTTGATTGCCTTACTTGAAGACTACACCGCTTCAATGTTAGGCTTTTTGTTATTTTGATCCTTCGGCAGTTTTGTTGTCCTCACGTACCCACCAATTTGGAATTCACAATATAACTGTGTTTCTTTGCGCCAAAACATTGAGGATAAGCAAACAGACTCAGTTTAGATTTTACTCAATAGTAAAAACGATAGAATCTTTGGTACTACTTAACTGCCTGAAAAAAAAATGTATATGCATCCACCTTGATGTCTTTTCAAATTTTCCTGGCACATTGTTCAATAACCTCTTCAGATCCGCATATTATGATGTTCGGCGGTTTTGGATTACATCTTTAAAGTATTTGTCAAAGTCAAACTTTGCTGTCATATGGTTTTTTAGATTTGCCTGCTCCTCTAACTCTTGCAGGATTCATTTGTAGGCCCAAAGAAATCAGATGTAATAGGACCTTCATCGCTGTGGTTGGGTAGGTTCGGAGTACGTCTGTGATGCGTATTTAACCGAGCCACTATACTTTTTGTATCACAGCTTGTCTTCGCAAGTGAAAGTACCTTTCTTTGGGGCAGCCTTCCTTCATGGCTCCAACTTTTACGATAGAATCTCTAGATATTCTAATTGACCCAAAGTTGATGACTAGGTTATGTTTGCACTCGAGTTGTTTTTCTAGCAGTTACTTTTCCATTGATTTGAGGAGAATGAAGTCATGCTGATGCGGCGATTGAATTTGGTCTGTGCATCAGGTCGTTTGCCAGCTACTGGTATAAACGCCACGCTAAATTTGCCCCCCAAATTAGAGGAATCTAACTTAGGTAAAAGCTAGCTAGCAGGAAGATCTGTCAGCCCCACCAAAAAAAAGTTATTTTGTTTTCGCCAAACAGTATGGGGAAATTTCTCGAATATTCCAAGAATGCCAAATATTTTAGGGTTATCCTTAATCAAAGTCTAAACATGATCATTTAGATAAATTCCTGAAAAAGATATACAAAAGGTTCTTTCGAAAAACCTAGCAAACTGTAACGATTTGTTGGAAATTGAAGCAGAGACAACTCTGAAAAGCTCTTCAGCCCTCTTTCAAATGGAGATGCACACCTTAGCGGTCGAGGAAGTTTGAATAAAACCATGAGAGGAGTAAACATCGATATCTATAGGCTGCTTTAAAGAGCTTCAATCTCATACAGCTTTGAATCTAATTAAACTGCTCTGGAAGTGTCGTATTAATGTTACGAAGTTGGCCACAAATAAGAGGCTATTGCTGACAAGGCTTTGACTTTAGCTTTCTCGTTTACTTAATAATTGGGGTTAATTGAAGATTTAAATCTAAACATTCATGTTATTTTATAGGGAAATTTTACTTTCTACATAGTTGATAAGAACTTTTGAGGAACGGTGTAGAAGTTGTAGATCGAGGCAAAGATACTTGCGATACTGCCCGGATGAAAGGTGTTGCAGGGAGTTTCGAACTGGAAAGAGTGATCACTGGAAGACGATAATGTCGATTCAATTAAAGTGTGCTAAGTTAATTAAGCCGACGAAGAAAGGCGTGCTCAGTGAATTACATAAAATGTGATTAGAGATGTTCACTGAAGCTTATATATTGCAGGCTCGTTAATTGATTATTTTATATATAGCATTTCAAACGGAATGATCATAATTACGTTCATCATTAATGAGAGTGAATCCGTGAAAATTAACAACACGGAATTATGAGTATATACCTGTCCTTTGTCCAATAGTACCTACTATGTGTATAACGGAGAATGCATTAACGATAATAGAGAAATGTCATTAAACATCTTATGTATACAGGGTGTCTCATAAAGGTATAATTTTATACCTTTATTGCTTCTTTATTTAATTTTTTTTGTACGAAATTTTTGAGAAATAAAATAAAAGTACCTACTTCATGAAATACTTTGCATAACATTTTACATTCATAAATTACAAATCTTCTACATCAAGCATGCAAAGAAGCTTAATCGTTTTGTACAATCTGTAAATATGGCACTGCCATTAACATAAAAACCATCACTTCTATAAAGTAGCTTGACACAAAACAATCGACGCCCAAGTATAAACCTGTAGAGTATTTTAAAACAAAATTAATCAGTAATAAAAAGTGCATCATGCTTCGCACTCTCGACATACTAATTACGCTGGATAATATAATCCATGTTATGACATCAACGGAGGAGAAATGGAAGACCATACCCAATATGATAAAGGACATCATGAAGATACAGGAAATTGAAGAGAGAGAAAGGCAGGTTGCACTGTGACAAAGATAGTTGACAAGCCACTGAACTCTTAATTCCATGATTGTATGGAGGATGGCAGATGCAGGGGGTACATGGTACACACCTAAGAGAGGCAATCAGAAGACTGTACCACAAGCAAATGCGCTTATTTATGGATGTCATTATATGTAATATTGTTATACATTGCTAAGTGTATTTATTAAGTCGCATTACTTATTATTGGATAATGTTTACCTGGTATAAAAAAATTAATTGTTTGTAACAGGTAATCGGATTATAAAAAATTGCCTTAAATATAGAGGATTAAGTTTAGTTCTAGACAACCCTACACGGTAATTGCCTCATTTATGCGTGAATTAGCTATTTGGCTTTGCAAATTCAAGAAAATCAGCTGCCAATATTTGCCTATTCAGAACATATAAAAGAAAACCCCACTTGGTACCCGATCAGTTGAAACTCAACTTTGAGTCGAAACTTTATGCAAATTATTCAGTGCGCTATTTTTGAAATTTCTGACGTTAGATCGGTTTATACTTGATACATACGGGCTTGCCGAAGAAGATAAATCAAGAAAAAATATTTTGTATTGGCTTGAACACATGTTTTTTTCCAAGATATTTTCAATATTGGAAATCGTCCAATAGAACATCAAGTGTTTTTATAAAAAAACATAATGTTTGGCCACAAGAAGAGATTATTTTTCCTGAACTTGTTTACTGCAATTGACCATCAAAAAAATGGGACTTATTGTTGATACTCCTAAACCAGGATTTGGTACAGCAAATGATGGCAATACAGCTAGACAATGTTTTGCAACCCCTGAATTGTCATCTGAAATAACTGGAATCAATGAATCACAAAAATACGTTGAATTGTACAGTTGGTATTATATGCCTACTTCAGTATATAAAATTTTGTTTCATGGTGCTTCGGTCATTGATAAAACAATTTTCCCCATTGGTGAATTGTCACAAGAAGCACGGGAAGCAAAAAACAAAGATGTGAAAAAATTTCGTACACATTTTACGAGAAAATCATCAAGAAAGCATACAAATGAGGACTTGTTTTGTCGATTAATATTAAGTTCTGACACAGAACAACCAGAAGCGACACTCTTTAACCCGCTAAAATAAAATTCTGTATGCACATGCGCTGCTTCCGCCATATTTCTGTAGGTATTTCCTTCAACCTATATGCTTTGTACGCTTAATACCTACATTTAAATGGCCGTCAAGGTCTCAATGAAAGATCAAAGACACCGCCATAAGTGTCGCTTCTGTATGTTCTGTGGTTCCGGTCCATAAGTTTACAACATTTAACTGATTTTAGAAGAAGGCAATTTATTTCGGATAATTTAGAGTTAGCAAATGTTATTGGGAAAGATGATACAACACTGGATATATCATCTGATCAAGTGGGCATTCAAGGGTTGTGTTTTAGGGTAGGTTTTACAAATGCAGTGTTTTATCTATAATTTCAGATTAAGCATACCCAAAAATATAAACTTCCTCAACTTTTAATGTAAAATTTGTTAAAACTAAAGAGCAAACAATTTCGATCGCATTTTTCTCGTTGTGAATCACTAAGAAAACTTTTTATGAAGTTGTATCTGAGTTTAATAGAGTTACAGATCAAATCACGTCGTGTACTGATGAAGTCATACTCGATTGAAACACGTGTATAGATTTTGAATAATCTATTGATGTTGACAGCAGCTACCAATCAAAGCAACATACTACGTAGAAGCTCTCAACAGTTGGCTTCTGCTGAATGGAGCCATTCCTAACTTGATGTATGTAGTATTGTAATCCACTCTAAAAATATACTTTCCTCGCTAAATCAGAGAGTAATAGCACAACTTTATTTACAGTAAGGTAATGTTGTAGCAAAACAATGGTTACACATTTTCATCGTCTTGAAAAGTAAGCAATACAGATTAGGAAGCCGTTGCAATTGTAGTGACTACACTACAAAAACAGCAAAAAATAATAAATAATGTTCAAACAAAAATATACAGAATTACCAGAAAAACTTTTTATTATATCAATATCGGAGAAAAGTTTGACGATAAAAATATTAACAGCCTAAGCTATTCACCAGCTAGTAAATCCGATTTTGGGTCAGTGAACTATTTTCCTCTTTATTTTCATCCGGCTTAATCCGATTTTATGCCAACGACTGGAACAGGCATATAATCACGACGAAAAAGCGGCCGAAGAAAAACTGCCGTCCAACTATAAGAAATGATGCCGCATATAAGAAGATATATTTTAGTTTGAGGAGAGTTTTAAGGACGTTACATCTCTCGCTCCTACCATATAATCGTACATAAAGCCCCTCATAAGGATTATCCAATCATGGATAGCTGCTAGAACGAAGAAATATATTGCTGAAGGAGGAAAATTTTAGAAAATTATATTTATAGAATTTTTATACGTTGAGATTGCATTGTATATAGCAGCCCCTGTAGTAAGAAGCAACATATTAATGTTTCATTTTGACATGAGCCGAAAAGCCGAAAAATTTAATATTTTCGATTTTACGACGAAAAAGGTTAATAACGTGTCAATATTGACGCGGACTGATTTATAGTTTTCGACAGGAGAGTTATGATATAATTTTTAAAGATTTCATCTCAACGCTGCTGAACACAATAAAAATAGATTAAATTATCTTTGATATTTACCGTTTAAAATAACATCGAAATTTTATCGATACTAAACGATGTTCTCGGAATTTAACCAAAGCAAAAAAATCGTAAATACTTGCGCAGTACCTATTTCTTCCAAAAAGAATTCATCAGTGTTCAAAAATAGACGCGTTCGATTACTGAAAGTTCTAAAAATACCGCACGAAGTAACATTCGATTAAACAATTTGCAGGTGAGTAAACAGAACGTCTCCTTTTTTTTTACTCAGCACGAGTATGACGTCATCAGAGTCAGCGATGCATGCGAAGGAGAGGAATTTCATTGAAAAGCATTCTTATCTGACAGATATAATACAAAAAAGAGCGCGTGTTGTGTTTTGATGATGTTGCCTCATGTCTAAAATATTTTGCTCGGTATAATAGAATGTAAACAGTATGCGTTACATATAAAAGAGAGATGAATGTCTGTGTGTGTGCGCGTAACGAAATGTTTCTCTTAACTTTAATCTTTAGCAGGTTTTCAAAGTGGGTGTTTAGTTAGAGGAATTAAGTGATGGCAGAGAAATACAAAGAAGGTCTAAATCGTATACGTTGTCGAACAAAATATAAACAGACCTAAATGTGACAACCTATTTCTCTAGTATTCAATGAAAGTATACGAGGAGCAAGCCAAGCAAAGAATTTGTTAGAAACGGATCTCCGAATGGTTTCCTTATAGTTTCTGAAATATATCAAGCTGGAGATCAAAGAAGTAATTCAAGATTCAACTATTATTTTGCTAACTCCAGAAATATTTACTTTTCAATTTTTATTTTTTTGTGAACGATAGTAAGAGCACCAGAAACTTTGTAAACTTTTTAACAATTTATTACTGCTCAATATGAATGACAACCCAGGATATATCAGTTCGTAGAAATGTCGACAGATAAATTGCTAACCGCAAGCGAAAAAATAAATGCTATCATTATGTGGTTAACAATTTTATTAAATTGGGTAATTCCTACGGCAAGAATCGCGTTTGGTGAAGAAGCATATCAGTTCGTAGAAATGTCGACAGATAAATTGTTAACCACAAACGAAAAAATAAATGCTATCATTATATGGTTAGCAATTTTATTATATTGGGTAATTCCTACAAGAATCGCGCTTGGTGAAGAAGCAAAAAAAGTAACCCGAAAAGAGTGCTTAGTGTTTATCGATATTTCGATTAGCCTCTTCTAGCAATGTAACCGCAAACGAAACAAAATCTATTTTAATTTAATTTCCAGTAACTACGAGACGAATACAATAAACTTGATGCGGAAATATATGTTATCGATGGGTATAAAATGTTTGCACTCAGATCTAATTGAGTTTGGAGAGGGAAATGCCGTCGCGGGATTTGCATTAAAAAGCAAAAATTTAAAATGCAAACAATGAAAATTAAATATGTCCGAAGAATACAGCGTGTTACGAAAAAAGGACGAACAAAACGGGTCGATGGCCGCAGTGGTTAGGCGGCTCACTATTGTTGTGAGAGGACGATAGGCGCCGGGCCAGTTCAGGGTGTCGTTTTTTGTTATTGATGGTTATGGTAGAAACTAATATACAACGGAGCGATAAGTTATTTTTGGTCTCAAATACTTTTACATGTTCAATTCTCTGGAGGGACGGTGACATTTTTTCAGAGAGTTTAATCCCGGATCGACTTGCCATTCGCTGTTGGGAGCAAAGTGATTAATAGCGCGGCATCATAAAAGGCGATATGATGCTGTCAGAAAGCCAATTGAACACAACATACACACACAAAAACTACACCGCGAGAGTTGCAGTGATAGCCAGACAAGCGATACAGTTTACGGAGTCACTGCAACTAAGCACCCACCACATTAAAAAAAAGACAAAATACGAGAACCATTAAAAAAGCTACAGAAAACTAAACCATGAAGTAAGTGCAGACGAGGCAGACTAACTGAAACATGACGTAACGTCAATGAAAAAATGTTGGTAAACAAGAGAAAACATGCAAAGAAGCAGGAAAAAATATACAATAACAACTTGTAGATAACCCTACTCAAGTAAAAGACCGTGTCATAATACCAATTCTGGATGTATGCAAAACAATGGCAGATTTACGAAATGTCATAGGAATCTGCAAGATTTCGATAAATTACACTGTAATGTTGTAGTATAAGGGCGGTCTGAAATATTTCCGACCTCAACGTAAAGATGGTTGCATTCGTCAAGAACAGCTGGATAATGTGATTGCGCATCTATCGATAAGCACTCACCAAAATTTCAACCATTTTGGACGCGCAGTTGTTGTTTAACAATCGTTTGAGTGAGTCGATGTGAGTGTTTCTGTTAAAATCGAGTATTGAGTCATTAAATCTTTAAAGACTACATAAACGAAATTAAAGATGAGTTGGACTCTTTATACGAGGGCCCTGCAACATCATTTATCACAATTAAATTTTGGGCAGCAGAATTTAAACGTGGCTGTACAAGCTTCAGAGACGATGAGCGTTCGGGACGTTCACTATAACATCGTTAAAGTTCACTAAACAGCTCTAAACGACCGCTGAATTAAAGTGAGAGAAATAGCAGAAGCCATGAACATGTCCAAAGAATGTGGTTGTCACATATTGAATCAATATTTAGGCATGACAGAGCTGTCCGCGCTTTGGGTGCCGCGTTTGCTCATGTTAGACCAAAAACCTGTTCCAATGAACAGTTCCAACGATCTGTTGGCGCAGGTTAGATGCAATAAAACAGAGTTTTGGTGCCGATTAATTATTGTAGATAAAACTTGGATACACCATTATACGCCCGAAACAAAAATGCAGTGGACTGCGAACGGGTAATCGACACTACAGGAGCATAATTACTTGGCAAGCTAAAGGCAGACATTGGAAAAAATGTCTTGTCTTTGTTAGGTCGGTTTATCAGATCACCCTCGCATTTACTTTTCTTCCATTGTTTTTGAACATGTCCACCTAGCTAATGTCCTGCTAATACGCCTGTATTGAAATAATTGAAGAAAAGAACAAAAACCAACAGATACATAAATGACGTTATAAACAAAACAATAGCTATATACATATACATATGTGTGTGTGTGATATATGTATGTCGGTATTTAAATTTATCTGATTAAAGCAAAAAATGATTAATCATTTAGTTGACCTTCACGAGAACACTTGTAACGGATATAAATTACTCTCCAGGAATGATTACTTCATTCCTATGTATATAAAACATAAACGCGTAGTTAGACTGCATTGTTTCACTTTATATTTCCAAATTCACCTTAGCCATACCTATTTGTATAGTGTTCAGTTAGCACGCGTAAACTCTTTGTTTAACGTTCAAGCACATAATCCAAATTAAGATCTCTTTGTTGAGTGGCAAGAGATTTATTATTAAAGCAACGCGTGAGAGAAAATAGCAAACTCCTCCTCGATTAATATTGATAGATGTGTGCATGTAAATTTGTAAATCAAAAGCATTGCTTTGAAGTAGTATTACCGTAGGTAGTGTGTTTGCGCGTTTATTACAAAAAACCGACTATTTAACTTGCAAAATGTTTTGAAGTGTTTACGTAACGTAATAAAACAGATCAACTCGCTATACATATGATTGACTTATCAATATAAAAAATTACATATCTAAAATACACAGATGTACAGGATATTTATTCGATAAAATTGAATAATGTCATAAAAATGTTTCAGTGATTCATTAATCGTAACGTAAACTGGGATATCCTCTTATGTAAACAGTAGATTTTTATCGATTTTATTTACATTTTATCCAGAGGTTTGTGAAAGCTGCTTACATATTGGAGATTCTATCGTAATATCATATTTAATACATGATGAAGTAGATGAGGTTTAAGTGAAAAACGGGATCACAAATCAAAGAATATTTCAGCTAAGAGGTTTTCAAAATATGCTATCAAGTACGAAATATATTTCGTTATAGAAAATAATATTATTGGTACAGTTGAAGGAAAATAATGATACCTATTCGAACGAATAAACATCCAAGGAATTTTCTACTTCATGAAAGTTACTGAGATCACAAACGTACCGGTGGAATTTTATTTCACGTAAAGGCAAAGAGACAAACTGGAGAGAACCGAAAACTTACGTAACACGCTTGTATGAGCAAACGAAATGCTTATACAGATATCGCGAAAATATCGAATAACAGCATTTATGCAATTACAATTACAATGGAGGGATTTTGTGTTACAAAAGCAGTTTACAAACTCTATGCATATCAAATAACAGCGAAAGAAGGAAGAATAATTGTATATCGACAACTCTGAATCTTCTGATTTCTATAAAGCTTTCCAGATTGAAAGAATACAAACTGCCCATATTTGTTTAGGGATTGAATCGCCCGATTTCACGTAATAAAAAAAACAATCAGAACAAAAGTAGCGATAAATTTGTTATTCAAATTTCATTGTAAAAGTTATGGTGGGTAACGATTTTAAAGCAATATTTGTTATATACAGGCTAACAACTTGAACTACGAAAGCTTATTGATAGGAGAGGGTGGTGGGAGTTAAAATTAAATGTATCCATTTTACTATTGTCAACTTTTTATATGACAGGAATGTCAGTGGATGTCAAATATTTTACCGAACCATCAAACTTTATCCTAATGGAATACACAATTAATGAAAAAGTGCAAATTATAAAGTGGTTTTATAATTTGTCATAGTATTTGACATAACCACTGACATTCCTGTCATAGAAACAGTTGACAATATGTACTAAAATGGAAATAAGCTTTCTTGGTTCAAGTTGTTGACCTGTATATAACATGTGTATAGGGTGTCTGAAAGGATTTCATACAATAGTATTTATCTGTTTCCAGGTGGTAGTACTGGATTACCTCTTCTTGGCTAATACATTAAGGAAAAAGGTATATATGTCCATTAAAAATAGGTATTCAAGATGGCCCCGAAAACATTAAAATATGCACCAATTATTACTGTTTGAAAAAACGCTTTTTTACCATTCTTCTTTCTATCGTAAGTGATAAATATATGTTATGGGTATTCAAATATGTCAGTAGTTGCGTCAAAAAAACCTTTAAATAATAATAATAATTAATAAGATGTAGTATAGAGTAAACCAACGATTAAAAAAGGAGTGAAGTAATTCTTTATGTACTTGCATCGTGTTATCTGATTTTAGAACTCTTGTTGCTAATATTATGTATAAACCGGTACATAAACTTGAAGATTTTAAGAAACATTCGGAAGACAAGTTTACGAAAAGAAAATTTTAGAAGTGATTAGCGTTTCTAACATAACACTATCCTGAAGCAGACAAGGAATTGTCGTTTTAGTTGTCAGGTCTAAATTGTTTTTGATATTTTTTGCAAAATAATTTTTTATGAGCTGTTTAGATATTATTGTTGAGGTTTCAAAATGATGTCTATCACCAAACACGCTTTTAGTGGACAATTCACAACTCTCAGTTGTCTTTTTAAGCCCAGATCTATTAGGTGACAAAGGCAAAGTCTAAAAATGTTTGAACTAAACCTGCCTATATAGTTAACAAAATTTAAAAAAAGCCGAGTCACGTATGTATGAGATGTTAACACTATTATTATTTCTCGTAAAAAATAAGGGTTATTTACTAGTAAGCTTCTTACAACTATTCATATAACTTTAGGCTTGCCGCATAAGCAAACATGCAGTATACAAATTTATCTTATTTATCCTTATGAAGGGTTTAATTCGAAAGAGGAATAATTAACATCTTTAAGCCTGCTTCTACAATGCGTAGATAAACCTAGTATAACTTTATACGGAGTATACGCCACAAAACATTGTTCTACAAGTACCAAATAAACACCGTATAGAATAAACAACGGTATAAACCCTGAAATAGATTATTCTCCGTTTTTCAGATAGATAAACTTGGAATAAATGCATTCTGTCTTATGATTGTTATTGCTATATTTTATATAAAGTGCGTTAATTGTCTACTTTCAAAATTTATAATGGATATTGTTAATGTGGCAGTATTTGAATCTGATGAAGAAGAAATGATGGAACATCATGATAGAATTAGACGGCCCAAAAGATTTAAAATAAGTTATACATAAATACATATGTACATATATGTACAGTGATGTGCTTTAGTACTGACTGAAAGTGCCATAAAACTATATAAATATGGCTATTGCTCGAATGTCAAGTAGATATATTTGTTTCCCTAGAATTAGAGAAGAACAGGAAGCACAAAAAATTAGATTTTATACAATTGCACAAACTCCAAATGTATTAGGAGCCATATATTGCACACACATTAGAATTGAATCCTCTGGCGGACCAGATGGAGAAGAATACAGGAATCGTAAAGGATTCTTTTCGTAGAATGTGCAAGTAATGTCCAATGAAAGACTACGAGTACAAGATACAGTAGTTAGATGGCCTGGACGTGCTCATGATCAAACTATTTTTAACAAGCACAATTAAAGCAAGATTTGAAATTGGCGACATAGGTAATGTAGTACTTATAGGCGATAGTGGCTATATAGGAACACGTGGAATATATATGTAACGTATATGTATTCAAATTTAAGGAGACCCAAACCAAAACCTTTGATTTCTAAATATTATTCAGCATTTTTTGTGTTTATTTCGTTCTTTTCTTTAGGGGTCTCTTGAATGTTTGTCTGTTACATGAATTATAGATATGGCTAAAAATAAATAAAAGGACATAATCCCATAACAATATATTCCAATGATCTTGCAAAAATTGCTATATCAAACCCTCAAAAATGACGGAAAGATAGAATCATTTATTGATTATTAGCGATTTCGATTGACCACCTGTTCTTTGAGTAAAAAGGATTATAGATAAATTTAGGGGTACCGTTGCAAACATCCCAAATATAGAAATACAGAAATTTTATTTATCAAACGCAGTTGATCCTATTTAACCAGATAAAGATCGCGAAAAAAACTAGAAATAAATTGGTTTTTTTTTCATAATTTTTTTTTTAAATAATTCATTTACCGTAGGTCTAAAGACATTGGTAATTGTCAGAGATTAAATAATACAAAACTGGCACATACATTTCTACAAACATCAACTAGAATTTAGAAATTCACATTATAAAATGACTTCTCTATAAGGTATTCTTTTAGCTTAGATTTGAAAACCCCTGTACTGCCGATGACCTTCAAATGGTGTGGTAACACGTTATAAATTAGAATAGTCATATACTCCGGTCCTTTTTCGAAGCGTGTTGTACCATGCTCAGGTATCGATAGTGAATTTGCATTTCGGGTACTGATCTTGTTTAGTTGGCCATTACAAACATAACTATCTTTGTTTTTTGATATAATTAACTAAATCGTTGACGTAGACGAAAAATAGCAAGAGACCGATCGTCGATCCCTGGGGAACCCCTCTCAGCAGTCGCGACGAATTAGAAAATACATACTCTGTGAATATCAAATTAACTAGAGATGTTAAAGCTGGAGTCACAAATTTAGCAGAAATTTTAACGATAAATGCCGGTATTTGATCAAGACCTGCAGAAAATTTGGGTGACATTTCACATATCACGTTAAAAATCTCATTTTCTGTGGCAGGAGTAAGAAATAGAGTACTTGAGTTTATGATGGAAGTAGGACGCTCACAATCTCCAACAATGGGGTCTGGTGAACCGGACCCGAAAAATTCGCCAAACATTGAAGCCAAGATAAATGGATGGATAAATGAAAAGTCAAAACCAGAAAAAAAAGAATCAGATTTCAGCGATTTTAAATATTAAAACTTGTTGTATTCTTAAACTACAAAAACTGGAAAATCATTTGATCATTTGATTTCCCACCAGTTAATTTTTATTCGATTTTCAAGTTACATACATATAACAAAAATTTCCAAAATTGATTACATTTGTCACAGACTTTGATAGATGATCAGACGCGGAAAATGTTACAAGTTGTAATTTATGTCTTTATGGACCATAAAAAATCGAAAATCATAGTTCGACTACCAACTGCTTAATTTTTATCCGACCTTGATATAAGTTATGTTAGTTTGATATAATAAGATATATATGAGTTTCCAAAGTTCATACGTTTTTCACCACCTTTGAGAAGTCTCTAGACGAGAGAAAATCATGGCCTGTGCACCCAATGATTCACTTTTATTCAACTTTGAAGTTACATATCACAGAGTTTCTACAGTTCATCATTATTGTCAGAAACTTTGAGCCGTTGTCAAACGGCGTTTATCGATTTTTTTTTAATAATTTAGAGATTTGAAACAATAAGTTGTAACATTCTCAGAGTCAGACCACCTTTCAAAATACCTGAATTCTTTCGTTATATGTTATATAATCAAACCATGATCAATTCTATTCTGCAATAAAATGTGTTTCCCGGGAAAGGTGGGGTGGTGTATCAAAATCGCTGATGGTCAATCAACATCGTCATTTCCGATGTATTTTTTCATTTTATAGTGTCAACACTTAGCGAACCTCTTGTAGGGCAGTCGATTGGCTCGCATTTTAGTAATTCGTCTGTTTGTTGTTTAAATTATGCAACACTTAAATGCATCCATCGAAACTTTCTTGTTTATCTGTTGAAGCAACATATCATTTTGAAACTGACGATGAAACACCTATATATGACTTTATATATTTTGATTCCATCTAATGTAATGTGTAATATATAGTCCGCAAACAACTGCAAACTCAATTGTACACAACTCCCCCAGCACCATTCTTTTTAAGATTTTATGATCAACCAGATCAAAAGTAGTACGTAGATCTGCGAAGCAACCTATACATGACACTCTCTCTTATTCAAAACCTCGTATAAATTATCACGAAATATCAAGATTCTTGTTAGAACATGGTAGCACTTAAATTAAAATTATTTCTCAAAAACAAACCATTAAAGCTGGGAAGGAGATTAGCTGAAGCATTTAGTTAGAATTATCACTATGAAGTATGTCTCAACTCTGAACATTCATGTTAAATAGTAGTTCGAGTCACACTCCTTAATTCAAACCAAGCAAGTCCTATATCATGTTAGTTAAATGGATATTCACCGTCGTTATTTCAGACAATTTCCTTCATTAGCGCAAATTCCTTACGCGTAACGGAACTATGCTGCGATATTAGTCAGAAGCGTAAAAAATCCATATCAATAAATTATGTTTTACACTCCGTAGCTTTTTTTAATGTCATCCATGCTTAATTTGTTCTTCAAAAGGGACAAGTTTTACGACCGCATAAGCATTACAGTTGCAACTTTTACGATCGCGAGATTAATGTTCAAAATTTTATGCACGGCAAAATGCATAAACTTAACCTTATTATAAACGCGGAAGAGATAAATGCCAACAACGGTTAATCCCATTCCTTATAAGAGCTATAGAAAACAGGAGCACCTATACATTCCTTCGAATTGATAAAAACATATATAAGTAGTAATAATATTAATGAAGAAGTTCCAACTCATTACGTTAATGTTTAGCGATTATAAAGACTGGTATTACTGGTTAATAGAATGAGACGTGTTTATGTGTGACGAAAATGAAAGTTGCATACAAGGTGTGTGCAATGCGTAATCGATAATTTTCGTCTGCATACGTGATGGAGTAGAATAACATTTAAAGGACCACAATGTTTCATAATGGATCTTAAGGAGTTGGCCGATTGCTTATTCATCAGCGTTGCATTGTACTTCAAGAATTGAATCGTTTAGACCACCTAGAATTACGACACGGTACGAGCATAGTTATAATAGATCTTTTAGAAAATTGATTAGTCATTCAAATCTAACTGTTGCTAGATTGTGAGAGATTACGTCAAATATTTGATGGGTTAACTGTTCTATGCAGTCGGTTGATGTTAAATTGTAATGATTGCTTCTAAGGATGTATTGTAATGAAAATCTGTTGTGAGGCTACAATAAAATATTATGTAAAACAAATTTTGATATACGAACTGTCTGAAATTTATGAAGATCTATCAATCCGAAGAAATTGACCATAAATTTTGTTATTTTAACCTACTTAACTGCTTCTCTGATTTAAATTTCTTAAGCCAAGCATTTCAAAACGAATCAAATTAAATAGTATCAACATTTGTTTTAATTAAATGCCTGATTGGTCAATCGCAATCAATTGCAATTTTTTTTTACAGGGGTTCATTAATTTTTCAAGTGTTTTTTTTGCACTCTGCAGAGGTTAGCTTTTTTTGCATGTGTTTTTAAACATTGTAAATTTTTAGAAATCAACTATTTTCAACCTGAAATCTAGAAGGCGCACTACTAACACACTAATTAATAATTTACAACTTCTTGTGTCTTTAACACATGATTTGGAAGTAGTGAAGTGCAGCAGTCAGTAAATTCTTCCCATTTGGAGGACACAACGCCTGATTTTGGACATTTCTTCAGCTGTTAATGTTTGGTTGTCATATGGTCACTGCAAGCTTGTCTGGGACACTATTCTCTTTGTGGTGTCACCAATTCGATTACATACATTTTTGGCGTGTGAGAAGGAAGCAAAAAAGTTCCATTTAAGACCAAAATCAAACTTATGGTGACAAATGATGCTGTAGTTTTTCATAAAGTACTTCAAGAGAAGTGGGTTTGCTTGTGGATTCGATCAATGACAACCTCTTCGAAATTCATCGAAAAATTAATTGAGAGGCATAATTCGTGTGATTAAGTCCGCTGGATCAGTGTTAACTTATTTAGTAACTGAATACAATAATCAGTGTGTCCCTTCTGAGATATTTCATGTTGAAAATAATTTTAAAAATTAAAAAAAAATCGCAATGTTTGTAGAAGTAGACCTGAATTTTTTTTAAGAACTACCACCACCCAGAAAACAAAAATTAAAGGTGACTCTCATGCATTTCTTTAAAAATTTTAATTTCAAAAATTAACATTTTGGATCTTGAAAACTTTTAAATTCATTTTATCTGGAAAGCTATTTGCATTAAAATAAGTCTGACTGTATGATCGAAAAAGTCCTTTTTGTTATGGATACTGTTTGAACTCAACTTAACGTTAACGTCTGCAAAGTGCAATATTCATCTATGCAAGAAATGGTCATCTAAAAAATTAGTGAAGTCCTGTTTCAACTCTCTGAAAAAATGTGTTAACAACTTCTTAAATTGAAATGGGTTGATTTGATTTGGATTGGAGGGTGGTGCAAAATGATCTTCATGGTTTGAATCCTTCATAACATTTTTTAATTCGACATTTTTATTTTTTGTTGCGAAATGTTGTATACAAAACTTCAAGAATTTAATATGGAACGACCCACAACAAAAATTATCTAATTTTATTTTGGAAGCTACCTGTCAATAGCCTAAGGCACCAACACATCTTTTGGTAGCAAATTTTCGGCAAGGATGCATAGTACGGAACCTTCCCAGTAGAGGAAGACGTCGTGGGATGCACAAAAAGAAAAACATCGACTCTACACTGGAAAGTGTGCAGAGTAGTCCAGAAACAACAAGACCATGCTCGGCTCAACTCGATTTATAATGGACGCCCTTTCAGATAATTTTAGCTACATTGTGCATGTTTTCATGTAAAGACCAGCTTGAGCTAGAATTGAAGCGATGATGGATTATACCATCTCATTGCTTGAAAAAACCAGAACGAGCGATGCAGCCCATTTCCAACTATATGGTTTTGTAAACAAGCAAAACTGCAGGTTATAGACTACGGATAATTCAAAAGCAGTTCATCAACTGTAGTATTTGTCGATGTACATATATCGTCGAAAAATATCATTGGCTCACATTTTTTCGAAAATGAAGCTACTACCATCAATGCTGCTCACAATCGCGATAATTCAAACCATAATGTCAAGAAAGTAGCTGACATGTCACCCTGTATAGTAAGTGTTCGAAATTACTAACAACAGACAGTTTCTATATAAATATAATTCACAAAAATACTGTAGATGAAAATTTAATGATTGTTTGCAATGAAATGAAACTCTTTCAGTTCTCGCAAAAAATTCAACGAACAAAGCCGTCCTCGATTAAATCCCCATTCAACCTTGAAATCCGCCTGTTTTATATCAACTGCATTAGAGATTTATTGTGATCATTAATCCTTGTACAATTTACAAACGTTATTCCGTAAAGCATACCAATTCTATAGTTATGTAAATACACACGTAACGCTAACGTTACAAACTCTGATTTAATCCGTTAGCTGGAACATCAAAAACTGACCTATTTTCCCTTATTTAAATACTATAAACAAGTTTGCAATACCAGATTGAAATCGATAATGTGTAAATGAAATAAGCGAGGTCCTTAGGTGTTCGTATATTCATCGGACCTTCAATTTCTTTCTCGCTTTCTGCCTTATCTTGCACGCAAGTTGTTTATACGCGTATTCATTACGCATTTTGCGCGAACGATGTAAATACAGCGTGGCTTGATAAGTATAATTTGCTTCAATCAAGATATTGTGGAAGTTAGGTGAAAAAGTTGTTGACATGGCGATAGATAATGTGGTTCCGCGTTAAATTGATATTCAAATTGAAAAAAAATATTTACGTTTCTGAGGTGCTGCAAAAATCATCAGGAAAATATTTGTACAATTTAAATACAGATACCTTATCATATTTACAAATTCTTGGTAGTATACAACGGTTCATTCACTATATAATAATAATTATTAAAAAAACATAAACGTGAGGAGGTATTTATCAATAGCTTATCAGAGTAGACCGTACTTATACGTATTTTGATAATAAAAAAAATCAAAACTAATATAATCAGGATATCTTAAAAGTGAAAACTGCATAAGATTTACCCAAAAATTGTCGCAGATCATGTTTAAATTACATTTAATGCGTTTATCAATATACATAGATAATGGTTAATTATGAATCATAAATCGAGGGGAAACGTTAAAAATTCGGTTGTTGTTAAACAATATGTGTTGAGATTTATTGTCTAGGCGACACGCACATGAGGCACTAAATATTTTGTTTTTATCTGTCAAAATGTATGCGATAAACTACTTGTTCTAGAGAAGTCGTATTTGAGTTGTGAATAATGTTATTTTGTGTTTAAAAAAATACCTGTTTAAGATATTAGGATGAGAAAACAGAGAGAAGTCGACTAATGAACAAACAGACCAAACGACTTTTCTTTTTAATGCAGAGATTTTAATCATCTTAATTTTGTGGACCATAAAAAGTTACACCAAAAATGTACGCAAATATTTTACAAGAATTTCATGATGATGAATTAAAAAAATTACTATTGGTTACTTCCAATAAAATTTAAAGTTTTCCAAAAATTAACCAATAAAATAGCAACAAAATGTTCTCGAATATCAAGTTATACTGTTACTGGTAATGTTGCCAACTTTATCCGGCCTACGTCCTGTTACAATATCTTAATGCGGCTGTTGTTTAATTTTTGTTTAATTCATAGGTTATGCATAAAACGTTTGTAATGGGTGTTTAGTTTGAAGGACCATACATTTCTCGTCTGTTTCTTGTGCAGCTTAAGCAGTCATTTCCAGTCCGTTTATTTACTTATTTATTGGTAATATTAAGAGAATTAATAATTGCAAAGAACCGGTGGTTTGAGAAACTTTATGTTTGTCTAGAGATTTTTTTTTTGCAAATAGACAAACAAAGAAAAAAATTGATAAAGTGTCATGCCCGGTAGAGAATGGAAACACAAGGCTTCACCACCCTCTCGAAAGTTTGGTGTAACAGCCTCTGCGGGAAAATCATGGCCATAGGTTTTCGGGATGTGATTCCATCAAAGAAAAAGAAAGGCGGGGAAGAGGGGGTGGAACTCAGAAATGGTGTGCTGTTTCATCAGAGTGTGGCAATTCCTCCTGCCTACAGGAGCTGTGTTTCAATGATCGCAATTCACAATGCATAATGGCCTATTCTCCAGATTTGGCCCCTAGTGACTTCCATGTATTCCTCAAAACTCAAAACCTTTGTGGGATGCACTTGCGGGACGATGAAACACTGGTGATAGAGGTGAACAAGTGGTTTGCAGTCCAAGACAAAAGATTTTTTTCTGAGGGTTACTTAGGGGACTATGTTGTAAAATAAAAAAATCCACCTTTCCAAGTTGTTTAATTCTAAGTCAGGGACAATAATATCTGAACTGCTCTTGTATGCTAGTATGCTCTGTGTTAAAAAACACAATAGATATGTTAGGTGAAAATTGATATTTAAATTCTGTTTTTAAAATAATGTAGTTCGGCCTCTTTTTAAAAGCAAATTAATGAAAACAGGAGTTAAATCATTTTGTTAATTGAAGGACCATAATTTTAAAATTTATCTAATTGTGATGCAAGCAGGGGTATCGCCATCATGTCACATTGTAACTGTGTAACTGTGGGTGGAAGAAGACATGGGCCCAGCTAGTCTATAATGCATTGAATTATTGATCATAGGTAATTGAATTATTGCTATCTGATTAAATGCGTTGCATCGATTGCGTACACCCTGTTTCAAAACCAATGTCTCTCCCTGATTCCTCGTTCCTTTTCGACGAAATAGTGTTAAAAATTTCATTTCGAGTTAGTATTTTGTTGCTTAATTTTTGACGTGTTCTATGTAGAATATTTAACAAGTTATAAGAAGTTGGATTAGAAATAGGATAGAATACAGAGAAAACAATTGCAACTAATTCTAAACTGTGTTTAATAATCGCACCTGAGAGTATAGAATTATAAGTGCCCCCCCCCCTCCTGTTTATATTTTTGAAAAATACTAAAATGCAAAAATCTCTACCTACACCATGGAAAAAAATGTAAAAATGGAGGCATATTGTATTGAAAGTTTTTCGAGCAGACTGGTAGGTGATAATTTTGCAGCAGAATTTCCAAATCTTTCGATCCTAGATTAAAAAACTATTTTGGAAATTTAAAACTTATCTTGTGAGACATATATACGTAAATTTAAAAAGATTAAACAGAAGAAAACGTGTAGTAACAGTGTGACAAAATTATCTATAGTAGTTTTTTATAAGTACCTACTTTCTATAAATCTTTCAAACTATCAGATAATTTTGCTAAGACTGGACGAACTGAATTAATGAAAATTTAAATGTCCTAAATCTAATTCTCTAACACTAGAATATGGTCAAGTGTAAATCCTTATTTATTTCAAGAAACTCTCACGCAATGGCCCGAAAAAATGAACGTGTGGGCAGGAATAGTTCATTATTCATCAATCATACTATTGGGAACATTTTTCTATGAAGAGGTCCTTAAATATCTCTAACTGTTAATTTATATAATATTTCCAATTATACAAAGAACTGTACTAAATGGCAAGATATTTTTTCAGCATGATGGAGCTCCTACTCACACTATACACAAAATTACATCACGTCCTTCATGAAAAAATTGGTGGTCGTTGGTCTGGATCTTAAAAAAATAGCCAGCCGGAAGTCTAGATTACAGCCCCTAGAAATCAGATGAAGTGGAAACTAGAATACTTTAAGCTTCTTATGGAAATACATATGTAGAAATATATTTTCAAGATAGGCTGTGTCACTGTCTAGCAGCTTCAGGCATTGTAAAGAAAATCTATTGCAGAGGAACAATGCTTTCAGTTGTTACTTCTGTTTCTTCTTAATGTAAAAATTTGTTCACTAGTGGTAATAAGAATTGTTGATTTTGCACAATAGTGATTTTAATTTCATTGCAAATCATGTAAAAAAGTGCGTTATTGAGTAGTGCCTACTGGCAAAACTAATTTGAGAAAGCACCAAAGATTAACTAGAATTAGCTAACCACTAGTTTTCAGTGAACCAAACACCAACCTGAAGTCTGTTTTAGCATGCCATCTGCACTGTATGTGACATTTATAATATTTGATATGAAATTGCAGTCTTCTAGTGGGTGTTACACTCGTCAATAATCTTTTTTCAAAATTCCTTTATAATGTCAAGATTTAAAAAATCTGCCTAAATAATTGTCCATAAGAACATTTTTGTCAATTAGTTTAGAGCAGGGATTCACAAAGTAGTCGAAATCGACCCCTTGGGGGTCGATATCGGTTTCCAGGGGTCGACATAAACGAAAACTGATTTTGGGAGTCGACGAGGTCTAAAAATCAACTCCTATTAATTAACACAGGTTCTTATTTGAAACTTTCAAGATACTGTATAAGTTGTGTTACGTCTACCAACTTGTTATGACAATGACTAATATCTTAATAGAATATATCATTGTTGGACTTGAAATCATGATCATATTTTACTATATAATAAGTTTGCATTTAGGTTGAAAGTTTATTTGCGCTTTAAAATTCGTTGGAGTTTGAATGATAATACACTTATCTCCGACCTAATTCATTTCAAAAGATTACAGAGAGAGATGGGGGTCTGAGGTATCAGTTCATTTAGGAAAAGGGCTCTCTTGCCTAAAACAGTTTGGGAATCCCTGGTCTAGAGTAACCTCTTCACGATACACTTGAAATTATAGAATTTTTAAGCACTCATTTTCTTCATTAATAAATTGGGTGGTTCGAATCTGTAAAAAATGTCTAACTAGATGTCTAGATTTGCTTTCCTTTGACTTCTTTTATTGGGGGTTATCTATCTATTAAAGTATTCGATAATGTTAAAGACATACTTCAAGCTTGTAATGGAATTGGTGTCAGGCAATTGCAAAATATCAAGATAGGTTGGGTCAAACTGCTAAAAAGCTTCAGAGAAATAAAATAGTTTGAACATTTTTTTCCTGTTGTCAGTTGTTAATTCTGTTCCTTCTTAATACAAGAATTTGTGCAAAAGTGGTAATGGGGACTTGTAACTTTTACCTTTTGATAATTTTTTTATAATTACTTCAAAATCAGAGATTGGAATTACAAGTTTTTTTGTCAAAATACGTCTTGTTTAGAAATTTGCTTAATTTTTTTTCCTAAACATATAAATTAAATTTGAATGTATGTATTAAAAATTATGTAATTTGAACAAGTTACATGCTAAATAATACAGGAAATGCTTAACATGTTGCGACAAGTTGAATTGAAAACACTTTTTAAGACAGATTTTCGTCAATTATTCCCGAGATGTTAGTTCAACATTAAGATTTCTCCACGAATAATTAACATTTATAATAATAGATTCTGGATTATTATGAATTCGTTCTTTGTTTCATTATAAATATGATAGATATCCTTCAAGTTGCATCTCATTTCATAAGTCTAGAAACTATAAACGCGATTCGATTTGGATCAAACTCAATTGATATTAAACACATGTATGTATGTAGTTATTAAGACAATTTGTAGATAGATCGTATATTTCCTAGCGATTTTGCAGCATTTAATTGTAATGTAAGGTATTTCTTACGCCACCGTTTCGAAGCATACATATGTAATATGAATTTAAATTACGCCACGCAGAATGAATATTAGAATTTACAATTTCGTAACCGAATCACCTTATTGAGCCACTCTATATTTAAACAACAGAATAAATAATAACATACCTAACTAGAAAAGATACGTACACTGGTAAAAGTATGCGGTATGTATGCGATGATCTTGATCTCTCCAATCACGTTTTCCTAGAAAAACTCGAACTATGTGAAATAATGGACGGGGAGGAGAAAAAAGCAACAACACGCTAGTGTATGTGGTATATATCTATAGTGAAGGTGAACTGGACGACCTACACAGATCAACATCCAAAACAGGTATATCAGCAGCGGACGACTGCTAATAGAGGCTATTCTACAAGAAGGATAATGCGGTAAGATCCATGGACGATGCCATCAATAATTGTATGTATCTCTCGACTGCAGCACGAAACTGAATCGAAGTGGTTGTATCACATTAAAGAGATGAACACGGAATTCTTGCATTCAAGGTTATTTTTAGCGTATATTTTAATCTGAATAACAATTTAATAATACACACTTTTAGGCTGATTTCGTCACCGCATCACCACGATTTTTTAAATTCATTTAAATTATCCGTTGTATTTATTATTTGCACTGCAATATCTGTTTGATTTACGAGTATGTGTTCTGTTACACACAAAAACCTCGTGGACTATATACGAGATAATAAAGGTTTTCGCACAGTATGTTCTAAAATTAAAAGCAAGCGTTTTACAAAAACAACGTCCACGTATTCCAGAAATTAAATTTTGTTGGTGCACACAAACTTAAATCTTGTCACGTTTTCGTATTTACCCAACAGTTTTCTTTGCTATTCGCAGGCGCTTCGACCAATAACAGTATGTGTCGCGAAACACCGCAATAGCATTTCAAAACACGCGCGGCTAGCTTCACACTACGCGAACGGCATTTGTTTCTGACCGAGCGCGTTCACAGCCGACTTAGCACTGAAATGTGGTGTACGTATGGTAGGCGAGGTGCGCTTAACATCGCCTGCAGGAAAAAACAGGCGTCGCGTAGCCTATCGCTTCTTCGTTTTCAGTGATTTTAACGCGGAAATTGGTAGAAAACTAGCATCGGGTCTCCGTTGATGTTTTAATGCAGGGACGCATTCGCGTCCTCTGCGCCAGATACATCGGCGAGCTTTGTAGCTATAGCGACATGTTTCTGTTTTAATTAACGATGGGGTGCTCCGCATGTACATAGACGACCACTTTTAATCTAGTTAGCTTCGTAATCGTGTTACCAAGGACCGCGTTCGTTGGTTGATGTGTAGACTACCGCTGGGGGAAATATAGGCACTTACTTATTTTGATAG
This sequence comes from Holotrichia oblita, assembly GCA_023690525.1. Classification (NCBI taxonomy): domain Eukaryota; kingdom Metazoa; phylum Arthropoda; class Insecta; order Coleoptera; family Scarabaeidae; genus Holotrichia; species Holotrichia oblita. The sequence goes on from CM043015.1 coordinate 188,628,401, forward strand.
CAATTTGGTTATCACAACAAAAATATTATGGACATTTTGGAAGATTGAGTTTATAACCAGACAATTTAATTAAATGGAAAGCCTTTCTATAGCGTGGAATTGTAACATTTTTGGCGTAGCCTCTTCACGATGATGAATGCATCAAATTCGAGTTGTTTTTGAAGCTGCGCCAGAGTTCATATTAAAAACTAGTCGGAAATGATTATGAAATACAAACTTGAATAGTTCAAAAAATATGATCAAACAAATTATATCCAACCACCGTTCCCCAACTTCTTTTGAAAAATTGAAACATTGAGAGTTGATCTATGTTCTGGTAGTAGTTCATCATACAAGTTTAAGCCTACTACGTTAAAATTCAGTAAGTTTGAATTGCCCCAAGATTATGAAATCAAAACTTCTACAGTTCAACGGATATTATGACAAAATAATAAGCTGTCACCCCTTCCAACTCATGAAATCATTAACAAAAACAAGATTTTTCTGGTTCCCATTGCTTTGAAAATCGAACATTTACGAGTCGCTTCTGATTTCTAAAGTTTCAGCAATTTAAGTATATATAGGGGTTTCCCAAAAAAAAAATTATTTTTTAAACCAAAATTTTTCAAGGATGTACTCGATTCGTTGTGGAAGTTATTATATTGACAAACTATCTCTTTCCAGTTTTTTTTTATGTGTGCGGTGGGAAACTCTCGCAGTGTAGTTTTGTGTGTGTAAATTGTGTTGAAATGGCTTTGTGACAGCATCATATCGCCTTTATAATGCCGCGCTGTTAATCACTTTGCTTCCAACAGCGAATGGTAAGTCGATCCGCATTTCAATTCTCTGAAAAAATGTCACCGTTCCTCCAGATAATTGAAACCCGAATCCTGGGGAGGTGGGTGACTACAAAAATGTTGTTTCGTCAAATAAAAATGCACTCTTATTGCGATTTTTATTTTAAAATGGAACAATATTTAGAACGAGGTGGAAAATCTTTTAAGGTGTGACTATGTTTATAGGTAGGCTACCTTAAGAACGTTTTCTCGACTAGTTACTAATATTAATTTGCAAAATTGTACTACCAACCTCAATTAACATAGAGCAGCTTTCAAAAGTTGGAGTTTGAAAACGGAAGGGGGTTAATGAACTAACGTTCATTAAATAATTGTTCAATTATTTGGTCAACTATGCCTTTATGGAAAGGTAACACTTTGAAACAATGTTCCGAACAACTAGATCCTGGAGCACCAGTTTAGTTCACCATTCAACTTCATATCAAAACACATTTTGACATTTTGAAAAAAGGCAGTAGGTGGATTATCTAATAATGTTCTCGTGTTTCTTATCCCACTTGTTTTTAATATTCACTGGCAAAATTATAGTACAATATAGCAACCTGTAACAGTTTGATTTTGAAAATACGATGAGGGGAGCGGGGTGAGTAAACTTATAAAGTTTCTCAATTATTTCACGAATTATGCATAGTATTAGGTAAAAATTGCTTACCAATCAGTTTCACATCAAAAAATATTTCGGACTATTCCAATTTTTATTTGTAAATCGATAAATTTCAAAATAGAACAACATTAAAGGTGCTAATAGACTGGCAAAAAAACTCGCGGAAGTTACTGTCCGACACTGCTGTCGCTAGTCTAAAGAAGGCCCTCAGTCGACTTGCTGAATGTTGCGAAATCTACTTTCACGATTTCTGTCTGCGAGTTCATTATGACCGGAGAGAAAAAACGAAGAAACTAAATTATTAAGTTCTGTTTATGAAGAAAATCCTGTGCTATGGCAGATTAATTCTCCTAGCTATAAAAACAGAAATAAAAAACAAGAAGCGTTGCAATTAATTGCAACCAAATTTAATACAGATTGTAATGAAATCACTAGAAAATTAGATAATTTTCGAAGCCAGTTCATGCAGGAAATAAAGAAAAGTAAAAAAAAAGAAAAGTGGTGTTGGGTTGGATGAAGTATACATATCTAATTGGCCATATTTTTTTATAATTTATTCTTTTTATTAGAAAATTATGCAATACACATAGGTATATTTTTTTTACTTTATCAGGTTCCAATAATATTGGCTTCGTAAAATTCTGAGTTTGCAATTAGCCCAAATACGTTTTCTACTATTCTTCGCGCTCTACTCAAACGATATTTATAATAAATTTTCGTAGGTAAGTATCCTGTTTTTGAATACATCTACCAATATTTGACAACAATTCTTCAAAATCTACTGCACCCGAAAAAAGTTTCTAAACTGTTGTGCATCTTCGATTTGAAGCTCTTTCAATAAGTTATTGGACGCCCCATAATTTTGTCTCCTTAAAATATCCATGGTCTCACTCAACACATTCTATTTTCCTTCTTCATACACTTGCAAGCCGAAATCTCTCAGAATGTAAATAGATTTGCTAGAACTTGAGGAAGACGAATCTCACCCAACTTGCCCGACAGTTAATTTAAGTTGCACAGCATGTAATAAATTGCATTGCATGCTGTGTAACTTTGTACAGAAGTTGCTCGCGTGAGAATTGTCGCAAGTAATTGCTAGTGTATCTGTACCTTTAGAACTATTTGGAATACTTTTTAAAATTTCTAATTTCGAAAAAAATAGGCACTAGGGAGGTTTAGACTATGTAGTTTGTAGTGTGATGTAGTAGAACCAACAAAAGTTGTACATAGCTGGATCAGAGTACGATAAGGCCATTTATTCATAAAACTCGAAGTTAAAAAAGTAACAATTTATTATATTATACAAACAACTATCATAGAGTCAGAGACTTTGCAGCAAGTTTTAAATCGAAATAAAATCAACAAAATGGTAACGATTTTATAAAGCAATACTGGTAAAGAAAGCATAATTTGCATCTGTAATTACATTAGGTATTTACTGCTTTTAATCACTTAGCTGCTAATGCATATTAAATATCGATTTGTTGAAGCCGCAAATTCAGTTTTCAGGTTCTAGATTGGGATATAGTGGACCTGCTATTCAAGTGCTAAGTGAAATCACTGTTAATAGCATCTGTATAACAAAAAATTAAATTTATCATCTTGAGGAAATCATTGGAGTGGCATGGATTTGATGTTTTATCTGAACGGTTTAAAAGATGCATAAAATTAATATCTAGTTAGAAATGCATTTCTAAAAAATGCTATATTTGGGTAATTCGATGCAAGGTTAAAGATAAGCACCTACCGGTTATTTCTGCTTCTTAAATCCAAATTTATAAATATTTGGACATATAATGAAACTGCTTTGATTTGAACAAGTACATTTCCCAAAATATTTACATTTAGCATTGCTGTTTGAACCTATCAATAATAAGTCTGAAAGTCCGACTGATGACTGACAACCGCAAGAAAATAAACAAGCACAGCAACAAAACAACCTTATAAATAAAACTGATAGCCGACATTAAAGCGTATACACAATTTATTTTATTTCTCTTGCCATGGTTTTTTTTTTCGTATTCATTGTTCAAGTTCAAGGAAAGTTTACAGTCAGGATACTACTTAAACTCCAGTCGGATATTAAAAATAACCTGAATCTGGAAATCTTTCACATAAAATTATATGCTCCGTAAAAATGAAACAAGATTTTTTTACCTTGAAACGTAAGGAATTCTAACGTAAGCTCCATTCAAGCGTCTGTATATTTTATATCGGATGCAACAGGAACTAAAAGGAGGAATAAACTTTTTAATTAAGAGGATTTTTCCTGGACGTCGAAAAAACCTTTTACCGGTAACTTCTCGGGTTGAACGAGAAGATGCAACCGATTCAATGTTAGAAAGTTTCTACCAAATAAAAACTTATTATAATAATAATAATAATAATAATAGTCTTTATTTTCCCAGAAAAAAGAGAACAGAAATTTACAAAGCAGAACAATACAACAAATTGGAAAAATAGGGGGAGTTCAGGTGTCTACCATTTGATAGGACCTGCTCTTCCACTCAACCCTTGCCTAAATCTACCTTAGCCTAACTTAAGCCTAAGAGAGAGAAAGAGGATATAAAAAAAAAAATACATGACATGCGATTCCTACATACACCCGATGAATATAGTCAACATATATCAACTCATTGCCTCGAAAACAAAAATTGAAAGTATTTCTTTTTAAATAGTCGAACGGACCCAACCGACTTAATGTCCCAAGGAATACCATTATACACATAGCTAATTTGGTATGTGAAACATTTCTTAAATAGTTGTTGTTTGTGTATCGGCGGCGTTAAGGTTCCCTTGAAACGAATATTCAGACTATGTACATCCGTTCGAAATTTAATTTTATTATATAAATATGGTGGAGTTTTGGTGTTGATAATGCGATAATACAACGTTGCAGAATGTAACAGTCTTCTGTTTTTCATATTGAGCCACATCACATCCTGAAGTTTATGAGAAATATGTTCCCTGCGCTTTATACCGAATATTAATCGTAGACATGAATTTTGAATTTTTTGAATTTTACAAGCATTTCTTGCAGAAATGCAGGCGTTATATAAGGAGTCACAAAAGTTTAAATTTGATAACACAAGGGTCTCGCAAAGTAATTGTTTCGTTTTTCTATTGAGAAACATTCTATTCGTGTATACAGCTTTTAGAGCTGCATAAGAACGTTGGACGCATAAATTAACATGATCACTAAAATTCAACTCCTCATCAAGCACCACTCCCAAATTTTTAATATTACGCTTTAGTGAAATGGGAATATTGTCAACAACAATATTTATTTTGTTTCTATAAAAGCAATCAGTTCTAATTTTTTTAGGACCAAACAATATTACGTCTGTTTTGTTGACATTCAAACAAAGTGAGTGTTGTTTAGCTACACGAACTAGATGCTGGATGTCGAGATTTAATTTCTGACAGCCACCCACTACGTCAGTTGGAGGGAATGAAAAGTATATTTGCGTATCGTCTGCGTAGAAGTGACATTTACTGAATTGTATGTAATTAATAAAGGAAGAAGTATATATAGAATAAAGTAGAGGTCCGAGTATGGAACCTTGGGGTACACCGCATCTGATGGGTGTAAAAGAAGATTTCGTATTATTTACCATGACACAGCTACTTCTATTAAGAAGGTAATTATGTAGCAAGTTCTTTGCATCCGACCCCAGACCGATATAATGAAAAATAGCTGACATTAAGTCATGATTTATCGTGTCAAAAGCTTTCGAGAAATCGAGTGAACACATGACAGTTAAATTTCCCTCATCAGTACTTCTAATGATGTCATCAGCGATGGTCAGCAAAGCCGTGTTACAACTAAAATGCTTCCTAAAGCCGGACTGAACAGCTGGTAATATATTTTTAGAGATTACATAGTCCTTTAATTGAGACTCAATCACTTTTTCGGCTATTTTGGAAAGGATCGGAAGAATACTTATAGGGCGAAGATCACCATGGTTGTTTATGACTGACTTTTTAGGTAGTGGGCGTATAACCGCTAGTTTCCAACACATCGGAAATATATTACTTTTAAAACAATAATTAATAATATAAGTTAAATAGGGAATAATGTGAGGACAGCACAACTGAATAAAATCGATTGTTAAACCGTCAATCCCTGCAGAGTGAGTTTTTATTGATAGAATAAAATTAAAGACAGTATTTTCGTCTATTGTATGAAATTCAAAGTTATTATTGTTTAAACGTGCATTCAAGTAAGAATGATAGAGTGTCCTATCAAGGTCACAGTGTGGAATAGAATTATTAAAGAAGGCATTAATGTCATTGGGATTTCGTAGATGTAAAGGAATCTCCGGACTATGTTTGCTTGATATACCAAATTTCCGTAACAATTTCCACATGTCCTTGCTGTTTGACGAACAAGTTCTTGTTTTGCATTCTAAGTACGCACGCTTTTCGCGTGTAATCGCAGTCGTAGTTAAATTCCGCAGAGTTTTGTAGTAATTCCAATTTGCAGAAGACTTACTCTTTTTAAAATCTCTGTAGGCATTGTCGCGTAAATGTTGCATTGTCCTAATTGTTTCAGTTAACCACGGAGCTGGTGGTTTCGTAAAGCGTGATGTCACCAGTGGAATGTGGAAATTCATTAGTGCTACCAATTGATCATTCAAGAAGTTTGCCATAAGGTCTACATCAGTCATGTCATAGATCTTGTAAAATGGAATGCTAAAAAGATCAGTCTCGAATATGTTATAGGTAAAGTACTTCAAAGTTCTATACGTGCGCCAAAATGGTTGAGAACGTTCATTACTGAGTTTTAGAGTACAAAAAATTATCTCATGATCGGCCAGCTGAATATTTTCGGTTCCGGAGGTACAAACTAGGTTTCGATCAGAGACAAAAATGAGATCTATTAATGTGGAGCATGTCGTAGTTATACGTGTGGGAGACTCGATGATTTGCAATAATCCAAACGAAAACATGGTGTCTGTCAACGTGGCTGTACCAAAACTGTTATGTCGACTAAAGTCGATATTAAAATCACCAATTAAAATAACATGTTCGCTCTGAGGAACAATATATGACAAGGTACTTTCTAATTCATCAATAAAAATACTATGGCTGAGATGCGGTGGCCGATAAATAGTGCCTACACTTATAATAACGCCATTTAAACTAATAGAGAGCCATAGTTGTTCAATAGTGTCACTAGACTGCATTACCTTATAATTTAAATTTTGTTTGATATAAATCGCAACTCCCCCACCACGTGCAGCGCGGTCGTTACGGACAAGTGAGTAATTTGTAATATGCAAATATTTACTATCAACACCATCACTCAGCCAAGTTTCACTCAAACAGAAGATCGAGTAATCATTGTTTATTACGACATCCCTCAAATTATTAAAGGATGGCAGCAATGAGCGAATATTTACATGCCCCAGTCTTAAATCATAAAATGACATTACGTTTGAAATGCAAATATTAAAGTTTGTAAAAGAAAAAAGGTAAGTATGTAGGAAGATACAATTTCAATTGGTAAAAATATGAGCAAAAGAACAAAAAAAAAAGAAAAAAAAACGAGATATTCTAAGTAGCAACAGCAATGAAAATGCGCTGGTCTAATGGAAGGGTACTTAATCTGCATAGTCAAACGCTCTACAAACCGAGAACATAAGAGGCAACACAATACATATATACATATATTATACCAAAAAAAAAAAAACAAAACCGTTCAGCAATATAAATAAGCTAATAAATTTATACGGCATAAGTACATAAGCAACGGAAATTACATTAATTATATACTTGTTTATTTTAGTTTTAGGCAGCAAGCATAGCCCTGTAACTGTTACAAAATATGGTAAACAGTAAAGTGATCAAATGAAAGTTCTCTAATTATGTAACTCAAAGTTCAACCAAAACCAAAGAGAAAAAAAAAAGGAAAGAAAACAAATCAGTAAGCAAAGGGTGTATCTACAGCCTAGTTTACATTGTCTAATTCATCAACTGAACTAATTTTGTATCTAGAGTGACCAACCTTTACAAATATAGTGCCGTCAAATGTGAAGGCGTCCTTCTTTCCGTATTTGCGCTGGGCTCGCCTATATAAATCGAATCTAGCCTTGGTTAAGTCTTCTGTTATAATTATACGAGTGCCACGTAATTTATGGCGGTTCTTCAAAAGCACTGACTTACTTCGATAGCTCGAGAACTTCAGGAGTATACCGCGTCCATTATTGTAATTAGTCGTGTTTGGTCCTATGCGATGGATGCGATCTATATTATCGGCCGTAAATTCAACATTTAATTTCTCCTTACAAATGCTGATAACTTTTTCTTCTAGATTTTCATCTTTCTCTTCTGCAACGCCAAATATACGGACGGAGTTTCGCCTCGTATACTGCTCCAGCTGATCTAGTTTGTTTACTAACATTTTGTTTTCTTTTTCTAACATCTCCCATTTCACACTATAGCTTTTTAACGCTAAATCGATTTTTTGATCGATAGTTTTTGCGATTTTATCTGCGACATTTTGCATAAAAGTATCGTTTTGTATAATATCCTTTACACAATCTTGAAATAGCACCTTAATATCAGCAACTTGCTCGCGAGTTAACGGCATAATGATTATTAATGTTAATACACACCACTACCGGAAAATGCCGAATTAGAAAGATCAACAGAACCGCCAGAAAACAATAAAATTTGTAGAGCAAACCACAACACGTCTTACACTGTCGACATCTACTCTCTCTACCTATTAAGGTTATTTCACCGGAAGTTTGTAAAACACCACTCAATGTGTAAGATTGCTATAAGAGTACGCTTAAATGATTTTCCAAACTTAAAAGTTTTAAGGCTAAAATTAAATTAGTAGTTGTAGTTTCATTCAATTCGCATGCTGTGGAAAATATGTCCTGTACATCCAACTCATTTGGTGTAAAAATGCTTAAGATATAAAAAATTTAAAATGAACAAAGTGTTCATGATGATCAGTTGCAGTAGAAGTGCCTGTTAATGATGACAAAAGTGTAAGCAGCATCACAAATCTACATACATATAAAACTAAGCATATTAATATTTGTATTCGGCGTTAATTGCGCATTATATCCTATCTACAACAAACAGGTTGTGTGTGTTTTGTTCTATTTTTATTGTTGATATAGATGCGAGAACAATGGGGTATTTATGATTTCTTGATTATTTTTATTGTAATATGCGTAATGCATATACGAAACACTAGAGCGATTTCCTTTAAATAGACTACAAACCTTGAATAATTCCATCATTACGTTGATTCTGACCTCACAATATGTATACCTGACATTTTGCTTTTATTTTCATGTCTTTAATAATTCAATAAATCGCAAGATATCGGAATTTATTCTGAAATTCAAGTTTGTTTCCCTAATAAATCAATTTTCGACATACATACACTTCAATTCTATCATATTGAGTGGTATTTCTACAAGTTGTTGAGAATGTATGGTATTATAGACATGCTTTATTAATTACGTATGTATGTATAATCAAATAGTCTAAATATGAGAATGCCATACTAACTGAGTCACGACTTTAATGAATATAAAACCACCACGTGCGCATATAATGTACTGATATTTACATACATCTGTATATATACGTACTTATGTGTATTTGATCCTTTGTTCTTTGAGAACAACGGATATCTTTTCCACTGTTTATTTGACGTAGTATGGTTTTTAACAACTAACTAATCTGATTAAGTATTTTCAATGGTGATTGAATTTTCACGCAAAGTCTATCAAATAATTTTTAAACGAAACTGAGTTGTTTGAAAATATCATTAGTCTGTATGCCGAATCTTCTGGTTGATAAGTTTACTTGAGTTTACATAGAAGCTGACATTTCAAAGTCATCTGGTGTATTCGCGATAATACAAAGTGTCTTTGTGTTGTGGTTGGTCAGAATCAGTGAGAGTTTTAGAATGAGTGGAATACTCAAATGGAGATTTTTAAATTTTGTACTATTTTCCATGATATTCCAGTCTATTACTTATCCTTTTTCATTTCCCATTATTCGTTTAGTTTCTGAAATTAGTAGAAAATTATAATTCCTGAAGAAGAAAAACGAGCTAGTCGAGTTGCGGGTAGGGCATTTGCTTGTCAGGTTGGGGATACTGACAACCAAACACAGGCAATTGGTGGTGACCGATTTAAATAAAATTTGGTGGGTTTGTAGACTGATGCAGTGTAAGAACAACGGTAACTTCCATGGATGCTAAATCGCTCATTTTCGGGGGGTGGGGCGCCCTAAAGCCAACGCTACCCTTCGCTATTTGCTTTAATATCTCCAAAACTATAAGACATACCAAAAAAAAGTTAAGACAAATATATAACTGGCTTATGAGTACTAAAAGATAGCGACAATAGTTTGCCAGTCGTAGTTCTTGTTTTCCAGAAACAATCCCCATCCCCTAAATTATTTTAGAACTATTGTAGAGAAAGCAATCTCTTTCGGTAAAGCATTAGGGTATGGAGATGACTATCAATATTCTATGGGCTGGATTTCTAGATGGAAGAAACGATACAACATTGGACTTGGTAAAATATTTGAAGAGGCTATGTCGGTGAATAAAGAAGTAACTTCTAAGGTACCACTTCTGATTGATTAGCTAATATATGGAAGATTATTTGTCACTCGCTGATTGCATGAGACTTTTCGACAATAAATCATTACCGATCAGCTACTTACAGACAGCGAAATCATTTGTTCAGCATTTTCCTCAATTAATAAAAGTGCTTCAGAAGAATCTGATAATGATGTTGCACATCAAATAGATGATGATATTGTTACCATACATCAGGCGAGACAATCGCTATTAAAAGTAAGAAAGTTTTTCGAACAATCCAAGCATGGTGTAGCTGTCGGTTCTCTCGATTTGTTAAGGCAGATTGATAATAACATGGATAAAATATCTACTTTTCATGTACCACAAAGTAAGATAACCGATTTTTAATTTGTAATATGAATTTAATACTAAATAGAAGGCATACGTTAAGTTTATATAAGTACTAATGATTATATTATTGATTTTGTCCATGTACTTTATATTCAATAAATGATGTATTTTGCCTTCCTTGTTTATTACTCTTGACAGAAACATGTAGATAGATGTATATACATATGTACTTAAAATTACTATTGCAAGTTCGTATTCAACGAAATTCGGTTACAACGAAGTAAAATCGTCGGTCTGTAATTAAATTATATATTACCAAAAACCACAAATGTGTCCTATTGTTGCAAATACAATTTATCATCTAAATCAATGAAATCTATAAGTATTTTCCCAAATCGAGTTTTCAATAAGAGAGAGTAGCTTTTAATGGAGACCTATAGATTAATTTCCATCCCATGAAACTTAAATATGTATTAAGATTACTTTATTTGATTTGTATCTGCAGTAAACTCTAACTGCGGGGTTCGTCTAGGACCATCCGTTTAAAGAGGCGTCCAATATTTTACATTTAAACGGATAATTTACTGAACTTAACTTTGTCGTGGAGTTCATCTATTTTGTGTGTATGACATTATGTATTAGAATGAATTTTTTTTAAATAAAATTTGCAAATATTTATACTTATGTATTAGAGATAATATATTTGTGAGTACTATATTTGACGTGTTCATGTCATATAAATAAATTATTATTTACAAAAATCTTATCGCTTAAATAGCAGTAGGAAAACAATATGAAAGCAAAACAAAGGTTTTTCATATCAACATTTGGTATAAAAAGAGATTAATATTCATTATCAAGGATATATTAAATTAAAGTTTAACTCATAGTTAATATTGTGGTTACTTCACGTGCATACATACATATACAATGCTACAATGGTTATCTAAAACTTGTACAGTGCATAGCAAGGCCAACGCTGCTAACTTTTGATATTATTAAAACATATTACAAAAAAAAATTGTACGTAGCATTATATATATATAATATATAGTATATACATATATCATAGTTTTATTACTAGAAATAATAATTATGGTTGATAATATTTCTTTAATCACTGTATTACAGACAAATCGTGATCAGAAACTTGATCTTTTATTTTCAATCGATTAAAGTACGTAAAAGAATTTCCAAAATAATCTGTTTCATTCTATACAGCTATGACATCCCGACTTACTTAAAATGCGAATGAAGCGAGTAAAATATTTAACACCAACACAGGGGCTCCTTTGAAAAACAGTCGTGAAGGAACAGTGCATTTTCAACTAAATTTTTTGACATCATGAACTAATAATTTTGTTGAACTTGATAGGAATCATTGAAGAGATTTACATAAAATAGCAAATATCTTGCTACCTGGAACCTGAACCGACAATAAAACCAGTCAATGTAATCTGATTCATTTTCCTACAATTCTCTGTGTTGAAGGAGAGAACATGTCTGCATTTTTGTGAAAATTGTTTACACTTCTTGCAAAATAGCCAACTACATCTCTTTAATGCTATCTTTTCTGATCAAGTCCGAATGCGGTAGGCACTATCGTTATCGAGAAAAACACCCTCAAAGCTTAAAATTTAGTGTGGTTTTCAAGCCAGTCTAATACAAATTTTGAATGAAACGATTCAATAGCCTACTACAGATACATAACGAAGCCAAAGAAGCATTGACCACTCAAATTAAAAGAATTATTATAAGTAGTATATTTAAGATATACTTATAATTTTCCGCAATAATAGTGCATTGATCGCCAAAATTATTGTATTATGAAATATTGTATCAAATTTGAAATATTAATCAATGCATCTACTATCAATAATTGTTTTAGAACAGATGCAAATATAATAAGATTTAATTTTTTGTATGGATGTTATTGCGTAATTTGATGAAGAACAATGTCAACTCCAATTACAAGCTGTTCAGTTGCCAGCGATTCCAGATCGCGTTTCATCAACGGGTGGCTGTGCAAATAGTTTTATCGGAAATGCAGCTTTTGTTATTGATTTTCTGACGTATCAACTGGGCGTTGTGCTGCAAATGATTTGTGTTAATTCGTAGAACGATGGAGGGAAATGTTGTTATGCAAAACTGAATAAATGAGCATTACAATACTTTATGCTAAAGCTGTTTTGTCGGTGAAGTGTTTTTCTTTTTTCTGATAGCATTGCGAGATACATTACAATATTTATAATGCTTCTATAACTTGTGAAGACAGTAACAAATAAAAATGTAGAATATCGTTCAGCTAAGATATAATCAAACACAAATAAATCGAAAGTCCTAAATACCTTTCTCCTAAGAAAACATAAATAGCAATGCTACTATTTCCATATTAAAGACGTTCCATCTGATTACCTAAGAATAACCGAAAATGGTTACGAGTTTCGTATTAATGTAATGTATTCACGCATTCTTTGACGTAGTTGACCTTAACCTTTACTGTATATCGCCAAGTGGAACAGTTATTTCTTTCGAATAGAAATATATATATACCTAATCACATAAAATGTATCATTATGCAAAGGGAAATATTTCCACGTAATCTAAAATCAATAATTATTGGTACGAAGTTGAATGGAAGCAACCAATTCGTTTACCGGTACCGCAGTATTACTTAACTGCAATGAAATTAAAAAATAATTTCGTAATGGCTTCTGAATCTATCCAAATGAGTAGTTATGTGTTGTCGCACAGTAAATAATAAAGTTTATTCAATAATAAATGTTGAGTTTTATAAGGAACACATAGACGAGGGAACTTAACAGAATGTATAATCAAGGCAAACATAAAAGGTTGAGCTCATAAAACAGAAACAAAGGTTAGATGTTGTTATAGTATAAGTATAATATTCATAAAACCTGGCTACTAAAAACGCTGCTTAATATTCAAATAGGTACAGTAACATAATGTTTCTACTCTAAACAATATTTCAAAATTTCACATCGATTATGGAAAATGGATTTGTTTTCTCTTGATGACTACTATACTTGCATAGGTGTAATTCGCCTTGTTTATCCAAAGTAATATCGAGCGTCGTTTTGTAATTATATTATATACCTAGTCCGTCTAGAAAGTATCCGGAATTTATTATTTTTGTTAATTTTAATATATTTCTTTTTTGTTACATCCTATAGAAGAGGTGTTCAAAACGTTAAAAAATTAGTGCAAGTGACTGAACTCGGAAAAAGTGCAGTACAAATATGAGGCAATAAAGAAGATAAAAAATGGGAGAGATATGAGCCATGGACTAGTTTCCGGAGTTATTGGAAACAATCTGAACGTTTTAGTGACTTTAGGACGACAAAAGCCGCGCCTAGGGTTTCGTAAAACAGCTAATAGATTTGGAAATCAACGACAAATAAGTGTTTGTCCAGAATCCGTCCGCATTTCGCTGAAAAGACAAAATTACTTAGCAAGAAAACAAAAAAATATCCCTGCAGTGACACCTATACATAGGTAACAAAGACTAGTTTTTTGCCAACGTTTTCAAGACGATAATTTTAATGATGTTTTTATATCTGACGAAAGTTGTTTTCAGCTTGGTGCAAATCATCTAAAAATTCTATCAAGAAAAAATGTTACCGTTCAAATTTCACAGTAAAATAATGGTTTGGGGAGCAATTTCTCAACGTGGTGCTTACACCTCTCTGTATAATTGATGGCAGCGTTAATAGTGCAAAGTGGTTTTCTTCTTCAAACCGCTCATTCTTTATATCCAGAAGGGTGGCGTTTTCAACAGGATAATGCAAGATGCCATACTTCTGCCTACAGCTTGGATGCAAGAACAATACTTGGCAACAATTCCATGACCAGCAGCTTCCCCAGATCTTAGTCCTATAGGAAACATATGAGGATTAATGAAAATTGAAGTAGAACGAGCAGCGCCACGAAATAAAGATTTGATTCGGTCAGTTTTACAAGCCTGGACCACCATCACAGAAAAGTATAGCAGCAACTTAGTTTCAGCAGTACCTCAACGTATAGTTAAGTGTTTACAGTTAAACGGAGATTGTATTAGTAAATGAGATGTGATTTCATTATTCAAGTAATTTTTTCTAGGACGGATTATATAATTGTTTACTGGTTGTCTTAATATAAATTTTTTAATACGTGCTATTTTAATCTGTAAAGCGTGTTGATTAGTGTTATTAGGTGATCGAACTATGTACCGTAAGTACAGATTGAATGACAAGTCTGTGTGCAGCGTCCCTGTGGAAAACCTTTAAACTAAGTGACAGTTCTCCTGAACAACGGTGTTTACATCGTTTGTATTTATGCAGGAGTTTGGAAGTTAGTGACTGTTTCAAATTGTAATTGTTTATTGGAAAATGGACAGTTCTACGTTAAACTAGGCGATAACCTAGTGGAAATTACACGCAGGCTGGCTGCTGCATATGGAAAAGTGTTCAAATCGCAACGCTCCAAAAAACAGTCATGAAAACAATAGAAGGACGACCTCCAAATGCAGTGAATCCAAGATTGTTAAAAGCCATCACTGGTGAAGGATCCTAAAACATCACTTTCTGCTAAACTTGGCTAGTCAAAAGGATACCTACAACACATTATCAAAACGCGTTTTCAGTTCAGTGACGTCTTGGCAAAGTGGGTGTCTGAGTTGCTGTCTAATTAACAACAGAAGAAGAGTTGATGATTCTCAATCGATTTTATATGAGTTTGAGTATGATGAGACTTGGGTCTATTACGAACCACCACAGGCCCGAAATTCAGCTTCCGAATGGCAGTTTCCTAGTCAGCCACCGCCCGAAGTCGAGGGTATCAAAATGAGAATCAAAAAGACCATGGCTGCTGTGTTCTTGCATAAAGATGGAATCGTGCATATTGACTACCTCAAATCGGGTAAATCTATCAAGAAAACATTACATGAACCTTGATGTGGTCAATGCCAAGATTCCGGCTAGGATGCGTCGTAGAGTGAAATTGCTACAAGCCAATTGTCCAATCCATAAAGCACATGTTACACTCGAAAAAATCACTCAGCTGGGTTGGACATTACTGAAACACCCGCCCTATTCGCTCGATTTGGCACCCTCTGATTACTACTTGTTTCGAAATTTGAAAAATGATATGTTAAAACGTAAATTTATAAACGCTGATGACGTAGAAACGCAAATTAGTGGCTCCTGCGCACGGAGAAATAATAAACACAACCACACCTTCCTAGAATGAACTGTTAAATGAAATTATAAATAACACAAAACCTATCACTGAATAATGATGAAAATGCAACTCTATTGTATTATTTTGCTAAATAATTACCAAATTATTAAACCAGTTCGAAATTATTCAAATAAGATATTCAATTGCTAGTGGTGTAGAGGTAGAGAGATTGGATTCTTATGCAGAATGCACAATTTTTCAGCGAAGTAAACTTCAACAGCACTTTCGAAAAGCCGGAAAATTATGATGAAAATGGAAAATTCAAGACAGAGAGGTCTGGCGTAAGTTTTCAATTGTAACTAGGTATAACTTTCTGAGTATTGTTACGGCTTCGTATAGGCACGCACAATAAGAAATATTTATTTTATCGAGTTGAGAACAAATTTAATTATAACTTCAACTAGAGGGCTCTAGTGAGGGCATATAATCGTCACATCAATACAGACCGTAAAGGCTTTTAGAACCTCAGGGAATCTTCTCCGAAGTTAGATCATTTCCTGAAAGTAAACTACATGTACAACCTCTCTTCTTGTAGTAGCTATGCTAACTTAAACAAAGTACAGAACTTTGAGTTTATTTTGTAAATCTATTTATTTAAAAAGAGTAAGGTAACTGCCAACAATCTTAATTTATCAGACAGAATACTTAAGGCGGAATAATTAATGACAGAAAACCTTGCACACTGAAATTAAGAAAATATCAATCAACGAAATTACAGCTTCAATGACCTTGTTCGAAACATTAACTCTGAATTTGTCATCAACATCAACTGTACTTAACGATAAAGTTCATCATTGACCCCATATCACACGTCAAGTAGAATTTGTTAGGAACGTAGAATAATCTGGCGAATTATTATACAGGAGGGGGAGAGGACCAACTTTAGGGTTAATAGTCGACAAACTTTATAATCGAGTGGCTGTTGAGTTTGCCTCGATCCATGTATGTATAACTAGGTAATCCTCTTCCGGTAAAGTTTACGGTAAACGTTAACGTTTGTAGTTCCGAGCATAGCGCTTCATACATCAAGTTATTTTCAGGTTAAGTGTCGAATTTAATTTAAATATTTTAACGAGGTAGAATGTTTCCACGTAGAAATTCGATGAAGATGGTATTAAAGCTGTAATTCTAATTCTAGCTTTCATATTTCAGTTTTCTTATTTTAACGGAAGATGCACGATGGTATGCAAATGTGATGAATGAAGTGGCGGCCCAGAGTCGGACAGTAAATTAGGGATAACACGATGCGAATATTTTAATCAGTCATGTTATATAAGCAATTACTAATTATTCTAAAGTCTACGTAGTGGGGAAAGTAAACTAAAGCAAATTAAAATATAAATCTAACTAACTAAATACTTAAGACTTGAACAACCAGAGAACTAGAAAGAAAATGGTTTCAACGACATATTATGTCAAATTTTATTCTTGGAGTGTTGGCCAAATACAAATAATTATCAAAAATCAACACTCCTATCATATGTTGGACCGAAACTTATCTTTGGCATTTCCTAAAGCCAACGCAGAAAAGAAGTCAAATAATGGAAAGCGCAAGAAAGAGTCTGCCTATAGCAAAAATATCCGGACAAATTCAAGCGAAAAAATTCAATTAAAAAGCACAGGCTTTATAGAAATAAGGAACTACTTGATCTCTAGAAATGCAGAACGGAAGTACTAGAAGGTACGAATCTGTCGCCCTCAAACTATGAAGCAAGTTTACTATCCACTACGCCACTAGCCCGATCTGTTAAGCTTTGCCGTTAAAAAGACGTTATGTTGTTTAGTGAAACTAACGTTGCTAATTAACTGACGTTAATCGTAAATTTCAACTAAAAAGCAACATGATGAGCGTCGTTACATAAACGTTACGAGTTGAATATTAAAATAATGTTACATCGTCAACCAGAAATAACGTTAAATTAATGTTTACTACAACGTCTTACAGACATTACATGTAATCGTTGAAAGCTGGTAGAAAATTAGCGTTAATTCTCGCGTCATACTTAGCTAACTTCTCTTCAAGTTAGCCCAAAAAAATACTAATCCAAAAGTATAATTTCTAGCATTGCTAACTCTTCTAATTGTGTTCACTTAAATCCTACTGACTTCGCCAGTTAAATTTAAAATAAATGTATTCAAATTATACAAACTCTGTAGGTATCTGTAAGTATCTTACAGATCGAATTCGATCGATTCAGAATATTGGTTTCAACCCTAAGTAGAGTAATCACTTACTGAAGTCTATGTCAGATTGTAATATTTCGAGCTCCCTAATGACTTATACTGTGGTTCTTAACTTTAACTATGAGTCGTTAATGAATTCATTAGGCGACAAGAGTTTTCTAACTTTGAAAACTTTGGTGTTATCTGTCGATGCGAGGTAAGATCTAGGTGCTTACTTGAAGCTACGGTGTGCAGATGGCGTGATCGACGAGTTGAGGTGCCAGTGTTTGCAAATTAAAAATTTAGTTTAACCTAATTCTGACAGGATGGACTCTTTTACAGTCTTGAAATCAATCTTAAAAATAAAAATGTACAGGTTACGATGGAATAAAAATGGTGGGTATGGGGTTAGATGCAAATTAATTCAGTCAGACATGTGGTCCATGTGACAAGAAAAAATTTACATGAAACAACAGGGTTTGAAAAAGATATTTCGATTTAATAAGAAGGTAGCAGAGATGGAAGACTTAACAGGGAATACTGGGCGTACCGCCATTCTTAGCTATCATGGTTAAGAAAAATTATCTTGAAAACTACTATTTACACTAAAAGAATAATATAATTGATGGGCCACTTAAAATGATGCACTAGAATTACGGCCAACCTAAATAAAATTTTTAAAAACAAAATATTTTAACCAACTATGTTTGCAATTACAAAGAATTAAATTTGATTATTTAAATTTCGTGGTATCGAAGTTTTAAGCTTAGTTTACCGATATTTTACGTAACGCATGTGAATGTGTATGACATTTGTCAGATTTGAATTAAATCACTATTCTGCCATTTGCTTATCTTAAAGTGTAACTTGCTAAATTTAAAATATGAAGTGTAAACTATTAAACCTGCACAAGCTACAAAACAAATAATTAATTTTGAACGTTTGTCAGTTGCCAAGTTTTTTTATGACATATATCTAGACCCCAATTCAAATTTTGGGTTTTACGCAAATATGCATCAAGTAAATAACAATATTTGCGCGCTTCAAAATTTGAAATATTGGCGGCAATTTCAAGAAGTTGTTGATTTCATGTCTTACTAAAATCTGTTATATTTTATACAGTTATACGTTAAAAAATTAACTGTTTAAGAAATTTACAATTAAAATACTACATTCCATTTAAATAAAATTGATTTCGGTATGACGTTATGATGAACGGTATAAAGTCCACATTTTTATTAAAATGTGCTTCCCTTAGAACGCTATAACTTTACCTGGCCCGATTTTAAATTTCTTATTTAGTTTAGCCATAATTTCAATGCATCATTTTAAGTGGCCCACCCTGTAAAAATTTTGAAACGAGACAGAATCGTCAAAGATTCATGTCGGGTCATATTGCTCAGAGATATTAATTTGTTGCTGTTGTCAATTTTATCTATTAATTTGTTGTTTACCTATTTCAAATACCAATAAAATATTTTTCTCTTTATTCTCACCACTACAAAAAAGCTCAGGAAGAACAGAGCACCAAGTTTAGATCTTTGTGGGAGAATCTCCCTGGTTTGAGACACTCCAAGATATTCTTTAGAAACTACAACAAGCATTGAACAAAGACTTTGCTAGAACTAAGTAGAAACAGACAACGTATCCTTATAGGTTTTCTTACAGGGCATTGTCACCTTGAGAAATACTCCTACATGATAAGGATAGGTCTGAAACAGAATAGCGACTGCAGGTGCTGCGGGGCGGTGAATGAAAGCCCGGAACATTATTGCAATTTATTAAACCTCTTAGCCAGACTGCACACTGACGAAACCGGTTTCATGAAATATGAAACTCGAGTTTTGTGAAACCCTTTGATAAGACAACTTGTGTTTACTGACTTTTAACAAACTATAATTTCATGATGTTGTGACTTGTTATTATGATATTGTGTCATTATTTACACCGAAACGATGCCGGAAGATCAAGTTTTCAACTCAAAACTCGTTGAACCTGTAGAAAAGTATCCATTAGATAACAATTTTGAAATTTCACTGGATCCCTATGTAGTTCTTTGCCCACTACATAACTGCTGTGACTTCTGTCTTATATTAGGGGATGAACCCAGTACTTTCGTTTCATTTTTCTGTTTCGATACCAGCACCGTAGTGCTCCATAGTGCATAGTGTCCTCATCATCCGACCACATCTCAGAAACTGATCATCTACCAGTTTCGTCAATGTACTGTCAACTACGAAACCAGTTTTGCGAAACTTGTTTCATAAAACCGGTTTTATGAAACCAGTTTCGTCAGTGTGCAGTCTGTCTTAGACTGGATGGGGAGCTCTATGAATAGATTACTGATTTTACCTACTTTATAAAAGCAATTTGATGTATACACATATTTCTTTATTTTTTGTTTTTTCCTTTTGTATTGAGTAAGGTAATCAATAAGTAATATTGCAAAACAATTGAAATAAATCTCATTAGTTTACTATATGTAGTACAATATTTTCGATAATCTTGTATGCTAAGCTAAGGCTTGGTGAAACCTTTCACCTTCGTAGTCATTTTGGAGTACACGTCCCAAACCATGTTGGTATGGAGTACAAGTAATATGAACCTGTTCAGATCCAACTCTGATAGAGAACTTACTAGAATATCTTCCGATATAAACGCCTGATCAAAAGTTTTAAAGGAATTTCACGAAAATAGAACAATTGAGGTTTACATTAATTTATACAGGGTGTTTCATAATATATGCGCAGGACTTCAGGATGTGATAGCTTCTCAAAAAATTTGAAAAAAAGTTTTTATCAACTTGCCTTCTAAAATGCACCATTTTCGAGATACAGGCCGTTGAAATTTAATAAAAAAAATCGTTTTTTGGAAATATTTCCGGAACGGTTTATCGTAAAGAAAATAGCTTTTGTAATCATTTTCTACTTATAATAAGCTAAGTTGTGCGCGACAAAAAAAAAATCATAATCGGTGAAGATTTTGAAGGGGTAGTGGTTGTTTTTCTCCCCAACTTCTACGCCACTGGAAAAAGTACGGTTTTGAGACGCCCCTTTGAACCGCCAATGTTTTCGACACAAAAAAGGTACTGTTGGTCATGAGCTCTAAAGTTGACCGTTTTCGAGAAAAATCAACTTTTATGTTGTTAACGTTTGCTTTTCTTACTTGTTCTAATGTTTTAGTAAAATGAAACTTTTATTTCAAAAAATTTACCATGTTTTTCAACAAGTAAAAAGTACAATTCATCTTCGAACTACGCTCACCTACATCAGAAACTCATCCTACTGTATATTTTGTGATGAATACACATGCCAGTAAAGTTTGTTTGTTCGGTATAAAAAAGTCGTATTTAAAAATAACTCGCGGCAACAAGTTTTATTGTTTCAAAATTCTGACTGAGATAAACTTCCGTCAACGTTACGTATAACTGTAATAAACTTCCGAGAGTATTCATCATATTATCATCCGAAAATAGAAATACATTTTTTTCACATCGCAGCTACAGGTTCCATTCCAAAACAAATTGAATTTAACCAGCAATTACATTTTCCAATTTTTGTTTATAAATCGCACACACATCAAAACTAATGCAGGTCATGTTAATGCAGATACAAAGTATTACCAATATAGGTTACGGTGTTGCAAAAATAAATTGTACAGGCCATATGCATTATCCTCTGATCTCTGAGAATTTTGGTCTCAAATAAATATACATTAACTGTATAACGAATTCAAAACAGGCATGGTGAAAATCTCTCAACATAATCGTAAACTAGTTCTGTTTTAATTAGAGGTACAGAGAATACTCCACCAGGTCAAAATCCACGTACTCACAACCTTAATCTCTCATGTCCAAACCTAAATACACGCTATTTGTTGTTGCATGCCGGCAAACTTTATAACCGTTTACCGCAGCTTATTCCAAAGTTAAATAAAGCCACTATAGCTAATATTTTCCTGGATATTCGAAATGTTCAGATGTTCGCAACGTCCTTTGTTTATTTTAAAACTCAACTTACAAGGTGTTGCTATACTTTTCGCTCCTAATTTAATAGGAGGAACTACGGTTATATTTCCATCTAAGTAATTGCTTTTCAAGCAAAACGCGCGAATAAATCATACAGCACAGAGAGTGATGAATTTGTAACCCATTACTTACCTCAATTATTCTGTCATATGATAATTTATCAATGAGTAAATTCGCGGTGAAATTGAGACTTTTTTAGTGTTGTTATATAATCTTTTATTTCCTGCTAATGTACGTTTGCTCCATTTACGACCTACTTAATCAGCTAACTGACCATAAATATATTTCAGTTGTGTTTATATACTACGGTCTATTTCGAGACAATCTTTTTAAATTAATATATTCTCTTTTATGTATTTACTGAGCTGTTCTAGTCTTGATTAATTAAAAAAAAATACTTTAAAGTTGTGATCAATTAGATCAATTAAAAACTTTACACCTATGAATGGAGGCTACCTTTAATTTGCTCTATTTATATGATACTTATTTAGTCGTTTATTATCATATTACATATATTTATTTGAATCTATAAAATATATGTACAGCCATCTATATAAAACTAGAGATAATTGAAGTCCTTTCACCTGCTCAAGTGTCCGTTCTCATTGCGTTTCGCGTCATCTATTTATAAATTCAACTAGCAGTGATTGACACTATTCATTTAAATCTATTTTATTTTTAATTATTAAGGATTTATATGATTAAATGGTATCGATGGCTTCAACAGCTCTAGCTTCCATTATGAGCGCTTCAGGGTATACGAGGTATGGCAATTAAATTCCGAGAATTTAGTTGTGATGTACGAACCGGCAACACTGCATGGCGCACTTGCTCAGTTAAATATAAATAAAGAAACAATTAGGAAGATGTCACACGAAAATTTGAATATGCGAAAGCTTTGCGTGAAGATGGTGCTCAAAGTTCCCACAATGGAACAAAAACAACTGCGAAAATCAATTTGTGACGATGTTTTTTTCACCAAAAATACGTTCTTGAGGGCCAGACAGTGGCTGGAAAGTTCTATGTTGAAGTTTTGGAGTGGCTGCGACATCATGTTGTCCGTAAACGACCCGAACTGGTCGCAAACGGCTAGCTCTTGCACCACGATAATGTGCCGAGTCATTCCTCCTTGATTGTGAGTGAATATTTGACGAAAAAAAAATTCCAACGTTACCGCATCCTTCCAACAGCCCACATTTGGCCCCCTGTGACTTCTTCTTATTCCCTAAAATGAAGAGTCATCTCAAAGGAGCCCACCATGGCAGCGTAGAGGCCGTTACGGAGGCTGCGACCGTTGTCGTGAAAGGCCTAACTTCAGAAGGCATCGAGGCTTCTTCCAATCATGGAAGAAACGTTGTTCTGAGTTAGGAGCAGACTATTGTGAAGACCGTTAATAAAGTTTGGTTGCTAACTTGATTTGTCTGTGTTTTATTTTAAAATTCGCGGAATTTAATTGCCACACCTCGTATGTTTAAAGCAGTACAATAAGGAAAACCTATAGATTGATAAATTGTATATGTTTAAATATTTTGTATTCTTGTTTATTCAAAATAGTCCCTTTTTGAATCAATATAGCGCAGGAATCGTTCAACAAATTTTGGAATTGCCTTTATGGATGGTATCGAAACGATTTCCTTTTATCGCCAATTTCAGTTTGGTTCGCATGGAGCCAAATCGGATGAATCGATAACAATGACGCGTTTTTGGTCAAGAATTCATCTACCATGATGGCTTTGCACGATGGTGCATTGTCGTGGAACAAAAACCAACTGCCGTGTGAATCGAAAAAATCGGTCAGCATTGTCTTAATTTTGTTCATCTGAAAGCGTAATTTGTTCTCTTTCGGCAGTTCTGGCGACTTCCATGCTGCACTCTGAGATTTTGTTTTTGGCTCGTATTGAAACCACCACCTTTAACCACCAGTTACAATGGTTGATATGCTTGTCGGATTCCTTTGGGACATTTTTAACATGTCTTTGCAATGTTGAACTCTCCAATTTAAACAGAATTTAATAGTCGCTCCATGTTCGCTTCCATGTTGGTATTTCGATCGACGTATACAAAGTAACTTTACATAAAATGTCAAACCACAGTGAAATATCAACCGAATTCGTTCAAAGTTTGAGGTTAAGTAGATGAAGGGTACACCATTCATCTACCATCATTCACTCACATACATATGTCAACTTGTGACTATGTTAGAATTGCGAATATCCAATCTATTTGTAAATCTGGTACCAATCGATAAGGTTCAATTATAATCACAGTACACACAATAGAATACACAACTTCGCTAACGCATACATCAGTTTTAATTGATTTGCTTTCTATGCGGATAATTGCGGTCATATTGAGGCTTTGGAGATGTTAATTTGAGAGGAAGTAGAGAAATTGATTTACGAAACTGAATAATCTTCAGCACGTATTAAATCAAATTCCGTATTACACAAAACATATAGTAAATACGCACATTGTTTAAAAAGGTTTCCATTTTAAAGTTTCGTAAATTCTCTATATTAATTTTGATACTTCCAAAGGCTATTTCCGAGAAGAGTCCATTCATTTTTTTATACAATGCAAGAAGCGAGTGTCCATACGCTTCATTTCAGGCAGGTATTATGATGCGCTTGAAATATCTCCGTCGAAGCACTTAGGGGAATTGATAATGTTATCACAAGATAGGCACCATCGCCCTTCAAAGATACCCTGCGAACACGCAAATAATTTAATATCGAGGGTGGCATTGATCGCCGTCCTTTTGTTAGCATCGTGAATGCATTCGCCGTACCTTGACGGTCCTTTTTCTCTCTAAATGACAAAAATGATGTGAAAGGATGATATAGTGTAGTATTGAAATGCAATAGACGTTAGTAGAATTACAGGAACTTACATCTAGGGAATAATCACACTATCATGTAGAGTATTATAAGCAATTGTTTAATTTATAGGAATAATACAAAAATTCTAATAACAATACAATTTACAGTATATGATAAAAAATTAAATGAAGTTTTGAACTATTAATTACATCTTCACAATCGTTTAAAATAAATTAGACCAAATTAAATATGAAAAGCATTTTAGATGGATTTGTATTAAGACACTCTTTTACTCATACCATGCAGAGTAAAAGATGGGGCAGTAAATATGAATATTTGCAATAGATATAAAAGCAACTTGTCATAAAATTGTGTGACAAGTTTTTGTTATCATCTATGGCGTTTTTATCCTTTTTTTATGGAAATAATTTTGTTTGAAAACGCGATTGAGTAATTCAATAAGACAACTGTTGACAAAGTGAGAATTTTCTGAGCGTTTAGATGTAGGTAAAGTCGAGAAATAGTTCATATTGACAACTAGAACGTGTTAATGAGTAAGTGTTAAATGTAGGAAGTTTAAACATTTCAATTTCTAGTATATTTTGTAGTTTATTGTGGTAAATGTAGAAGATATGTCAAATTTAATGGCTACTATTTATTGGAGCAGCTGTGATGCAATCGCCCACATATGTTTTGAAGAAATATCATTGTTTCGAGATATATTTTCTTCAAGCGCTTTTAAACCTGGCAGAGAGTCCTGTGAACAAGGTGTTGGTGCTGGATGGCCAAAAGCTGTTGTTTGCAAAGAAAACATCGATCTGCTCCGTGATATGGTCTTGAAAGATAGATGCATCATTGTGCAATTCATAGACCAGAGTTGTGGTGCTAGAACGATGGGTACCGAAAATGTTGATGACAGAGCAAAAGCGCATTCTACTGGTCACTAGAAACAAATTTGGCCATCATTAAACGGTGGATGAAACCTGGATTCATCATTATGATCTCGAATAAAAAAGGCAGAGAATGGAATGGAAGCATAAAAGCCCACGACCCCCTCGAAAGTTTCTTGCAACTGTATCTGAGACGAAGATCTGTTTTTTTTTTCAAGAGATTTATTGGATATTTTATTGTATTTCTTGGTTACACTCTTTATATAACATTAAATAACTTGGTCGTAATCTGATTTTTTTGGAATTGCTCTAAATGAGTTATAGTGCAATGAAAAGTCTTAACGATAAATTTTTGAAGTAGATACCGAAAACTAAAATGAAATGGACTTTGTACCTTTGTTTGTGTTCGTATAGTATATATAACGTTAACAGTTTTTGAAGTAGAATTTCCATTTATCATTATTACATCCAGCGCCGTAGTCGATAAACGTGTAGTGCGTGATTTTCACGCAGGCGCCTTCATGCATAGAAAAAACAATTACAATAAATACGTTGCGCACGCTCGGGCAGATACACGTTACGTGAAAATTTTTTGCTTGAAGTTTCAAATACTTATTACTTTAGAATTTTAACAAATCTTCAAAAAGTATTAAGAGAGTGGTTAGTATACTCCGACAAAGCCAATGCAATTTTTTGCTTTTGTTATAAATTTTTTTGCTCTTCTGATATACCTAGCTCTTACTAGTAAAAATGGATACAGTGATTGGATCCACCCTTCATTTAATTTAAAACGTCATGAAACATCTACTTCTCATTGGTTGGATTTACGCCGCCGTTTAAAGTTAAATTT
Source organism: Holotrichia oblita (assembly GCA_023690525.1). Lineage (NCBI taxonomy): Eukaryota > Metazoa > Arthropoda > Insecta > Coleoptera > Scarabaeidae > Holotrichia > Holotrichia oblita. The sequence goes on from CM043015.1 coordinate 188,654,742, forward strand.
GTCAATTGATTCTGAACAGCAAAAATTATTTAATTTAGAAAAAAAAAAAAACATGCCATCGTGCCACCGCGATTATTGAAAGACAATTGTTCAGTAGTTGGCGAGACCATGTTTAGCGTTTCGGGGTTATTCTAGCAAGTTATATGAATACAATAACGGTAATTTTCTGACAGCAGTGGAAATGATTGGTCAGTTTGATCCGGTAATGATAAAACACTTAGCAAATGTAAAAAATCTCTTGTACTGAAAACAGACATGACTCATTACATTAGCCCTGATTTCCAAAATGAAATTATTAATCACCTAGGTGATGCTGTTACAAAAAATATAAGAAATGAAATTGAGAATGCTAAATATTATTCAATTATTATGGATAGTACTCCTGATCTAAGTCATACAGAGCAGTTAACTTTTATTGTAAGGTTCCTTGATTGCTCAAAGGGCGTGGCAAATATATGAGAAAGGATTTTAGGATTTTCCCGTCGACAACGACAACAGGTGAAGGAATTTTCGAGTATTTGACTACTCCTATCCTATACTAATACTATCCTATCTAAATTTAATTTAAATATTACGGATATGTGTGGCCAAGGATACGACAATGGCTCTAATATGCCTGGCGCAAACGCTGGGGTACAGAACCGTATTATTGCCGTTAATCCTAGAGCTACGTTCGTTCCTTGTGCTACTCACACATACTTTAAATTTAGTAGTAAACGATGCTTCAAAATCAGTCAATGAAGGTTTAACGTTCTTTAGTATATCATTTTTTTTCGTCATTTCTGTATAGATAGAATATACAAAAATCAAATGTCAGTTCTCTTAATGTTTAACCTGTATATATCAGGAACTCGTTGGGAAAGTAGAATAAAAGACCTCTCTTTTTCCAATTACCCGAAGGATATGATAGTCTAATGAAATTATCTACAGATCAGTCCAGGGATACTAATATAAGACACACACTGCTGATTCTTTGGCTACAAAAATTAAATCTTTTAAATTCGTTTGTTCCTTAACAATATGGCATTGTCTTTTGGAAAAGATAAACGTTGTCAGTAAACTCATTCAGAACACGTCTACAACAATAAAAGAAGTGTCTTAACGCTTTACAAAATTTGATACGATTTGTTTCCACTCAGAGAACAGATGAAAATTTTGATATTTTAATGGAAAAGGCAAAAACTATTAGCAATTAAATGGATGAAGACACAAATTTCCACCAGTTTCTATAAAGAAGAAAAAAACGTTTTTTTGTATATGAGCCGACAGATGAACCGGTCGTAAACCCTAAAGATCACTTTAAATATTTCTTTTATTTTGCTATTCTTGATTGTACACAAAATTCTATCGAACAGCGATTTAACCATATTTAATCATTTTTTATTAGATATTAGAAATATTGATCAAGAAATAGTTAAAAAAGCTGTTTCTATTTAGACATATGTATATTTAAGGGACGAAAACGACAGAGACATTAACGGTGCAGAGCTGAAAAAGTAAATACTTTTAAATCACTGGTACGTGAGGACACAACGCCTATGGAAATTCTAAATTATTTTGTAGCAAATAATTTATATTCTGCTTTTTCGAACTTATGTATATTTGTAGCTCTCAAAATTCTTGTTACTCTCCTGTCGCTACCGGAAAAAAGTCGTTCTCTAAATTAAGTTATAAAAAACTATTTACGGGGTGCAATGTCTTAGAATCGTTTGTTATCTAGCTATAATTATTATAGTATATTATAATAATTTAAGTGATGTTATCAATAAATTTGCAACTAAAAAAGCTATTTGTATTTTTAATATTAAACAAATTCCAAATTTTTAACGCAAGACGAATTGAAAGAAAGCAGGCATGATAATAAAATTTTTGGAAATTATAATTAAAAAACTATAATTTGACTTACCAACTTAAATGACACTATGGTATAATTATATAACATTCTATTAATTTTCACGCTATTTTACGTTAATTAAAACAAATTTTAACCTTCACTATCATCTTAACCACATCGCACCTAAAATCTAACTGCTTTTTGCATTCGTGTACACCAACAACGTATAGGGTGACACATCACCAAAAAAAGTTTGAAATCGTTTTTGTGATATACTGGAACTCGATTTAATGTAAACATAAAAAATACAGTTTCAACAAGTTTAAATGACCAGAATACAACTCTATTATTAATTTTTTTTTAATGGAATAACCACTCTTATTTTATTTTTGAAAATTCCATAAGAGTGAAGACACATTTATTACTTAATATGTAATACGCTTGAAGGGCATACCTCATACCTCAATATAAATAATTTGCACGGATTAAATTCAAAATTAGAATTACGAATCCATTTAGCCACATGTTGTAGTGTTTATTTAATGTAAAAACGAATTAAAAATTTTGCATATAACACGGTTTTCAAGCAATTAAACAAAGGAAATATTTTTAGAAATGTTTTGTAGAAATAATAATTTGACCTACCTTAGATCGCTCTTTGGTATGATCTAACACTGCACTAATTTTCACACAGTTTTAAGTTAATTAAAAAAATGTTCATTTTTATCACTTTTACAATTTATATTAAATTAAATGAATATTTAAATCATCTTCGACACATCCCGTCTAAAATCCAACTGCTTTCTGCATAGATTTAAACTAATAATGTTACGGGCGACGTATTAGCAAAAAAAGTTTACAGTCGTTTTTGTGACATACTGGAACTCGATTTAATGTAAACAGAAATACAGTTTCAAGACGTTTAAATGAGAATTTAACTTTATTATTAAAAAAATTCAAATATGAATATAACTTCTCTAAGTTGTGAAATTGTTTAATATGAGAAATAATTTAATATTTTACATTATACAAGGTAATTCAAAGAGCGTAATCACGGTGGTTTTTTTCTTATGGAATAAGACGTTTTATTTTATATTTAAAAACTCCATAAAAGCCATTTTTTAATTAAATTAATTAGAAATTATGATAAATAGCGTTTAGTTGGTAATAGCTGTCATTTTCAAAAAACTAATCAATCACTTCCCTACGTTTGCACACATTTTTGAGACAAACAAGCTTGTCAAATAAAATTACTAAGATTTTTTAAACTTTAAAAATATTCTCTTTATTTCCATAATTATTTTAGGCGCAGGTGAGTCTCACCCCTTTTTTTTTAAAATCATAATGTCGCACCCCTTTTTTAAAATATACATTTGCCCTTAGACAAAGATTGACATTGTTTTTGATTAAAGAAAAGAATATAATTAAACATCACCATAATGTACAGAAATATTTGTTTAATAAGTTAATTATTTTTGTCAAAATTGAATAATTGTAATTAATTTTAATTTTGTTTAATATCTTTAATTTTAGTATTTTATAATTTTAAATATAATTTTAATTACATATATCATTTACCTACCTTATTTACTACATGTGTTCTATTGGCATATGATGTATACTTAATAAAATATTTACTGTAAAGGGCGCATTTTTTATTATTGCGCGCAGTAAATTCATACCTTAGCTGCGGGCCTGATGACATCATAGTATTAAAGCTTTAGTAGATGTAGAATTATAATGGCTGGATAATAAAGCAACATTCAATTATCTGATCTCAAAATATCTTCAGCTCTCAATGTCAACTTTTGAATCTTCATTGTATTACTACTTAGAGTTTATAACAAAAGACTTTACATTGAATCTCCATTTAACCTGTGGCGAAATTATTTCGATTATGTACAATGTACATACACATTCTGTGTTAAAGTGTATTTGCCGAAAGATGACCTACAATTGATGCATAAATCCAATGTTTTAAAATAATGAAACCTCCACAGAAAATTGAATCATGCTGGTCAACAATTAAAATAGGGAATTATTCGGAGATGACACTCTCGTTTAATTACAGACTGGCGGAGCAAATTTCAATTAGTACACGGTGAAATGCCAACTTCAAAAAGGAAATTTAGACGGTTGGATAGACACACTAAAACTTGCTGCGTCATGGGAATAAACAGAAATGTCAAAGCAGCGTCGAGCTTAACTCTGCGATGGGCTTTCTCGTTACGTTTGGTTTCCACGGAAACGTTAATGCATTTGTATACTTAATTAGATAATTACACATTAAAGGTATTTCCGATGAGTGAAAAACGAAAAAAAACATGTTCAAGAAGATACTATCTTCACAAAATGAGATTATATTACGAGAATGATTATGTTAGGCGGCTGACTATCGTTATGGCGGGACTATAGGAGCCGGTTTTCGATTCTCTGGAGGGACGGTGACATTTTTGAGAGTTGAAATCCGGATTGACTTACCATTCGCTGTTGGGAGTAAAGTGATTAACAGCGCGGCATGATAACAGGCGATATGATGCTGTCACAAAGCCATTTGAACACAATTAGAAGTAATACAGCTTACGGAGTCATTGCAACAAAGCACCCACCACGCATAAAGAATAAATAAACTAAGAACGTTTTAAACCAAGAAAATATATTTACTAAACTGTAAAGTAATACCTTAAGTTTCCATCATTCTGTTTTAAAATTATGTATACACTTGGTTGCAAAAAAATAGGACAACCCTTAGAACGCATTACTTATTGGTGGTTGCAAAAAAAGCGATGAGTCATCACTCCGTGATACCCCAATCATTTTTATTGAAAAGAAATATATTTAGCAACAGAAAATCGTATTCTGTAACAAATATGGACTAAAATTAGTGTGTGACTATTGATAGTACAAATATTTCATAATTCTGCAGTAAATTAATTTAACATAGCCAAAACAAGCAATTTTATGTATTTTTTTGTTGTTTATAAAATACTGTTTCCATTTCGTTCCTGAGAAATTCTATCAGGTCTAGCAAAGTTCTGTTTTATGACATAATGTACGTTATATTACGTACCCACAACATTTCATTTTGTTGTATAATTTCAATCACGTTAGGGCTTACGGCATACTTCCAGTACACGTGGATTAATAGTTTCGGTTTCAATCTCCGTAAATATCACGTTCACTCAACACCGACTACTAGATTTTATATAAACGCGGAAACCTCCACTTCCAAGGACGGGGAAAAGGAAAATTCCACCGCCCCCTGCCATCTAATTAATACTCGTATTTCTGCAGGTATGAAAATGGTCGAAAACGGATCCGCAGAATCGATTTTATAAGCTGCCTCATAAATATTAAAAAGGTAGTAACGTTTCGCTTAGGAGATGAAAGTAAGTTGTTCGAAAAATTTCGAACTGTATTTGATATTTCCCTGGCGACATGCAAACGTAAAGATCGCGTTCCGAATGGTCACCGTGGTAGGCGGAGATATTACTTTTCAATTCTCTAAAGAACATGTTTATTGAGAACGAAGACATGTGGGTGTGAGTAAGGGGGTAAGTAACTGCTTGCAAATATTTTAATGCTGTTGAGCTTTTTAGATAATTCGGTATGTACGAAAATGTGCGTAAAATGTTAAGGTATCCGCTAATTTTAATAGAAAAAATTTTGTGTTAAAAAAGTCTTTTGCATCTTTCTCTGAAATAAAGTGATTATTACCTGAGAACGAATTTAGAGACATATTCAGCAAAATACAACATCGATTACAAGAAGTCTGCTTTGTCCTGCAGGAAGCACATTTTTTTTGCAGAGTACGATTTCTGCTATATAATCCAGGTATGTGTGAAGTGTCGTAATGGCTTTGTTACAGATTGCAGCTGTCTGTAACAAAGCCATTACACAAATAAATTCGTCCACGAACAAATTTGAACCTGCGGCATTATTTATTTTGTTTGAATTCGTTCTATTTCATCTTTTTTGTCTATTTTTTCGTTGATAATTATGCGCAATAAAAAATAGAAGTATTGTGAAATATCTGCTCAAATTCTTAAATTGAACTGCTATAAATCTCATAACATTACTTTGGCTTTTATATTATCTAGGAATGTAACTGTCGTTTTATTTTCGCGGTTTCAGGGGCTGTACGAGGGGGGAGGTATGACGTATGGGCAGTAAAACAGCTGATTTAATTCTTGTACACGGCTATTTAGTGAAAAGGATTAAACAAAAATGTATGATATACTATATTACGAAACAAACATAACAGGACTTACAGTGCCATCTACCCTTTAATATCTCTTCGTGCAACGAAAATAGGGGGATGGAAACGCAACCGTAATTGTAAAAGGTCCACTTGTTCTTGTTTCATTCCTTCGCTGATCTATGTAGTCTTATTTGATTTAATCTTGATTTATCTCGGCTATTGTAAGTCGTGAGATTAATTCCTTTTTTAGTTTAACCCTTAAGAAAGCAGTGATCAGTTATTTTATCGCTCTTATAACATCTGAACAAGTTCTTTAGTCAACTTAAGGATTGATTAATTTAAGTTCTAATTATTACATTATTTAGTAATGAATTATGAGTTTTTGAAAGTTATTCCTTCTTATCTATTTCAGCTTGTTCTTTATTAGTCTTACGACAACGTGTCTCTGATATTTCTCATTAGAAAGCAGTTAAAACTTATTCTTGACGTGTTTCGCCCATATTTTAACATTAACGTGCGATCCTAAAAATTAGGTGGTGGTTACATTTTATTTTTAATTTCTTTCATTCATTTTCAGGAAGCAAAACAGGTTGCCCCAAAATATGCAAAATGCAAAATATTGCAAGAGCCTATTTTTATCGCAATATTGTTCAAGATTACTCAAGTCTGACTGAATCCTTCGACAATCATCAAGGCTACTAACCTCAGAATACAACTTAAGATCATATCTGCGTATAATGAGAAATGGGAATGTTTGAAAACCGCACTAATGTCAATGATGTATAGAATAAATAAAGTGGGTCCTAGGTGCGAATCTCGAGGGACATCAGATGTCACATCCACATACTCAGACCTTGCCCCATTTACAATTACAGCCTGCTTCCTATTTCTTATGTACGACTCGAACCATCTTAATAAATTTCCATGAAAACCAATAAATTTTAATCTTTCAATCAGTGTGCTGTGATTTATTTTATCAAAAGCTTTTTGAAAATCTGTGAAAACAACATCTACTTGTGATGATGAGTCAATCGTACTATAAAGAAAGTTTTAGTTTTCAAGTTTTCAGTTTTGATTAACGAGTTAATAATACATTCGAAAATTTTTGCAAAAACGGGTTGCTTCCCTTACCCCTTATAAACTGGCGTGACCAATGCCTGCTTCCAAACATCAGGAAAGACCCCACTATGGAGAGATTTATTAAATAAAATAAATAGAGGAGTAAGTACTTAATGTTTTGGAGCAATGTTATTCACACAAAATTGTACGGCATGTGGTTTGTCAGGTTCAAGATAGCTCCGTTGGATCTGCTCAAGTCAACCACGCTTCTTACACATTCATTAGATTCTGCAATCAGTTCAACTGTGGATTTCGCTGGAATCAGAACATTGATGGCGTCCGCCTATACAGTGCCGTGGTTCTGCAACACTCTGGGTAAATCGTTGATAAACACACTAAACATCGTAGGTGACAGGCATAATCCCTGTGGTGTTCCCTTATTGACAAGTATACTCGTTGATTTAACTCATGCCTTGCATGTCTTCCTACCATTAACCTTTAACTGCGCTGAGAGATGGTTAAGTAGTAGTTTTGTAACTGTCCGAAGACCAGAAGTTGTTAAATCTGATTCCTGTCATAAATGGAAACTTTTTCTGGAGTAAAAATGCTCATAAAGATTTTATTATGTTCTAATCCTTAGGTACAGCTATATGTATGTATTCAAAAGCCGTATACTCGTATACTTAGGCTTATTATGCAGCGTAAATACGAGGTATCCCCTTCTTTTTTGTTTTTATTACAATTTGCGATTGAGCTACAAACTTCATCTTCCGAAAAACAAAAAAGAAAACAAAACGTGCTCAAGTGGAACGGCCTGTACACTGTACCTAACAGTCATGTAATAAAATAAAACAAAGAAAAAAATATCTTCCGAGTACAACCAAAATAAGTATTGACTGCTGTGTAAAGCATCCATTCTCGTTTCCTTCATTTTCTTTTTAGTACTGCTGCATAAAATATGCAACACTAAAGGGTGCTATAAAGTACCAATCTAAAATGCAATAAAATATTCAATTCTCGACGGAGAAATACCCCACTGAAATACTGCGCTTCATCACGATAGCATTTAAAAATTCTACACATCGGTAGATTCTGTCAAAAAGGCTATTTTTAGTAAATGTGACTTTATGAGTTTAAAGAGCCGCGGTGCAAGTTTCAGGATATCGATCTCGCTGAATCCGCCGCCGAAAATAAAGCGTAATGAAAGGCATGCGATGTTGAAGTGAAGTTATTTTTATGAATACATCAGCGAAATATTCGAAATACATTAAAACTTATACCGTATATAGGAATAAACTTAAAGATAGATGGAGCGGAAACGTGTGCTTGCGTTGAACACCAACACATAAAAAATTAAACAGTTGGGACATGATGAATTATTCAAGTGACATTTTTCGAATGCTAGTCACGTTGCAATCGATAAACGTAGCGTTTTCAACATGTGTTGTGTACGCCGACTTTACAAGTATGTAAGCATATGTAATTTTAGTCGAAGTGTCAATTCAATAAAATGTTTACGAAGAATACACCGTGAAATGTTATTCAAACAGTCTTTGATGGGCAATGATTTTAATTCTTCGATAATAAAATGTTCCATTGTAATAATAACAAAACGCCAGTATGTTTCAATAACTTTTAACATTTGTTTATTATAATTAAAACAATAACAAAGTAAAGATACTTTCGGTATCGTACTGTAAGTAATCTCAACCAAATTAGAATATACTGATTTGATCAATAATGTGAAATTATTATATAAAAAATAATTACTAGAACCAAAAATTAGTAACAACAAAACGAATAATAGAATTTCCAAAAATAAATACTCAGTCTCCGATCAAACTTCTGTACTCTAAAATTTAGGTAAAGTGGCACTAAAGATAAATCTAAAATTCTACGTGTCTAATAGGTACGTAGTAGTTTAAAAATTTATGCAGACACTAGTAACGTAGAAATTTTGTAATAGGATAAATAAAATGTATGGTAAGAGAATAAACACATACAGAAATGTAATATCTACATACATATCGAACCATGGCCTCTTCTCTTGGCTTTATTAGAAAAATAATTTTATACCATTACTGTATAAATATGTATGTTGCAGGCATCTGGGTGCCACAGCTGGTTCGAATAAAGTGCAATCTAGAAATCTAATTTTGAACCAGTCTTTCGAGCAGCTGGGGCTGCATATCAGCAATAAACTGGCGAATTTATAAGCCCATTACAGGAAAATATCGTCTCATTGAATGTGTCCTACAACAGAAACTACAGCTTTTCTAAAAGCCAATCAATTGGGAAACGGAAAAGTTAGTATTTTTATTGTTGGAAAGTTGCGGGAAGGGGGGTGACTAGCATGTCTTATGTAGGCCCTAAGGCTAGGTGGTGGAAAATAAAATGAATCAGGAGATGAAAGAAAACAGGATAATTATATAGTTCTTTTATTTTTTCCTTGTTTTGTAGCAAAATAAGAGAATTTAACTAAGAACTAAAAGAGAGCTGCGAAATCTAGCGCGGTAACAAGTAATATAACTCGTAAAAGTATGTAAATAATATCCTAATAATGTTATATAGCAAACTATTAACTATCCTCATTAAATAAAAGAAATTACTAGAATTGAAATAGAACAATTCAAACTGTAACCCCTAATCAACTCAAGACATCTTGTTTAACAAATAAATAGAAATTATATTTGAAGGAGTATTAACGTGCATATATGTATAGTACATACATACATACATACATATATTGATTAAAGATGTGTACTCCAATTTAGAACAGAGTTGGAATATAATGAAATAAAGGAAATGTGATATCGAATCAATTCAATTAACACACGATAACATACTGATGGACGATATTACTGTAAGCTTCCGAGATAATCACGCAATGAGAAAGGAATAGATAACCAGGTTCAAAAATGAAAAATTAAAAATAAAATACGGAGGCTAAAGTACCCTTAACAATTTGAAAATGGTTCTTTTAAGCTTCGACGTATAAACTTGTGAAAAAATGATTGTGATTACGTTCCAATACCTAAAGTAAAATGAATTGTCAATACTAGAATAATCAAGAATCTGTAGTGCTAGCCGTTGACTGTAATGTTCTGGAAGGCATTTTAAAAAAAAAATATGGACTAATGATTCCACCGCCTCATAAAGCATACCAAACAGTGACATTTTATGGATGTAATGGGCGTCTAAATTATGACTTGTAACTTGTCTTCACCATATTCAACTAAAAATGAGCCTTTTGTGGTTAAAATCAGGATCAAGGCAAATCTCTTTCGGCCCATACATCCAACGTGCTATGCACATGAAGTTCAGCGACTTCAATTTTTCTCGAAGTTGCATCTTGTAAGCTGGTGATCCAAGATCTTTCGACAGATGTTCCATTAAGTGGACTGCAGATCAGCTAGCGAGGGAGAAAGAAGTGTGCAAAAGAGTGCACTACGTAGTGCAATTAATGAGTGGATTATAAAACAACAACTAAATTGGAACCATGTAGCTGGACAAAGGCATAGCAAAGTGATGATGGAACGACCGTCAAAACGACTAACTGTTGACCTACTTGCATTAAACAGGACTCGGCTTAGGGCAGTAGTATGTCTATTAACAGGACATGGCTGTCTAAGAGGTCACCCGCACAAGATGGGGATCTATGAAGATGAACCTCTATGCAGACTCTGTAATAAGGAAGAGGAAACAGCCTCTCATATTATCTTCGAATGCGTAGCACTAAGTGAACGTAGGGTTGCTTTGCAAAGTGCGTTTGATCTACCAGTGGAGAAAGATTTACCAAATAGGCTTCTAAGCCTGATCGAAGGAAACTAATCTGTTTGAGTAAAATGAAATCAAGGTAGGAATAACACAATAGGATTAGTGGGTCGCAGTGTTAGGGATAATCAAAGACTGCCCTGGCTGGTAATCCAATCAATCAAGTAGACAAAAGTGAAACTCAAGTTAAAAATAAATTTACGCAATTAATTTAGGGTGAAATGTCATATTAAACTGAGCAATAATCAACTGGAAGCTGTCAAAATGGTTATCACTGGAAAAAGTGTTGCTTATTCGAAAAACAAGTTTCAAAAAAAGTTCCTCTTAGCTTACGCTAAGACTAGAATTCTCAGTTCTAGTAATAACTTTTCAATGTGCTGTCGCTATTTTTATAAAATAAGTTCTGAACAACTTCTGAAAGTTGAAAAAACTTTCTTTTTTACATTTCAAAATCAAAGTTTTGGAGAAATGTCGTTTATCTACCTTTATAAATGTACTCAAAACAAATCCTTGTGTTAATGAAATTTTACTAGCAAGTTCCACAAACTAACCATAATAGGGTAAGTTTTACTCAAACAGAACTGCTTGTAAAAAAATATTTTGCATAATATACTTATTGGCTGGAAACACTCATTATTTAGATTTTTGGTGATTGGTAATTTACTGCCACTCCAACTTAATTAATAAAACACAATTCATCAATAAAAACATTTGTTGTTTTATGTATTGGAACCGAAATGTATCGCAACGCTTGTTTGCGATTTACTTGGAATCCAAAACCGGCCAGAGAACAGAATTCCACTCGCATCAATACATAAAACCTTCATTCTAGATTAATGGAATTGGAAAAGTCAAGCCATCCGTGCGGTTCATCCAGGTGTTGTTTTTATTTAGTGTGTTTCCAGATAAACACCACAAGAAATAATACGAATAAGTCTGAAACTCGCGAAATTATGAACGCCATTGTCCGCGTATACGTTTTCGGAATTGAAAAATTCTCTGGGGTAAAGCGTCTATCCATTACATTTTAAACGAGAGTCGCTTTTTGCGAGATTACCGGTTGAATAATAGTATAATTGTGGTTTTAGAAAATTGTCACGTAGATACCCTCTACACTCCGATATTTTTAAGACAGAGCATTGGGTTTCGAAGGAATGGATAACAAATACTTGAATCGTTTGAATTTATTTCCAAGCACGTCTGCCACAGGAAAATTTTATATCAGTGCGAATAATAAAAATGTGAACCGATATTGGTTGACACATTTCTCTCCGCTTGTTCAGGTTTTTCGGAGAGTTTTAAAGTGCATTTTCTTATTATATAAATCTTATATCCTAGTTAAATAACTTACCAAACGGTTACGTTCTGTTATGAAATGGAAGTATACATTACCTGAAACAAATAATAATAAATGTAAATGTTGTTACCAAATCACATTTTGTTTAAATACGAGAAAAACTGATACAAATTTTTAGAATTTTTATTTTAACCACTGAACGACCGAATTAAATATGGACTTTTGGTAAAAAAAAAAATCAATGCATATATACAGTCAATATTCGAATTCAGTATGGTATCTGCCGAAACATGGAGCGACACAAAGTCCCACGTCACATTCGCGACATAGCTAACGAGATTCTTGTCTCACTTTTTTTCCATTTTTGTCTTTTTTTTCGAACACTACACATACTCTGCTTGTATTTATTTTTTTCGGTGTAGAGGGCACGTAGCCAGGAAAGTGACATTCAATGAGCCGAAGAGGCCTGGGATTTGAGCGCCTACGCCCTCTATTTACCTGAACTTCAGATCCATGCACTTGGACAATATTTTCTATAATTTGAGGTCTAAAATCCAAAATATATCATCACTTTTTTATATAAAACATACGCATTCCATAGAGCATATTCTAAAAGATGAACAAATATTTTGTTATAATATTTTTTCCTCGTTTTCTTACAATGGGGTAATCTGAAAGATGCTGGTCAAAACGATCCACTCCCCCCATCGTGAGATTGTAGTCCTTCATCACACTTGATTTTTTCTTGTCTGGACCAAATTTTGCTTGCACCTGCACTAACGCAGTATTATGTATGTACAGTTGACAGCAAAGTCACATCTTTTTTACCCTTCCATTTGAGGGCTATTACTCCTTTTCGATTTTCAATTTTTGTTGCTTCAATGTTTGTGGCATCTCTTTTCGCAAGTTTGGGACTGGTATAAAAATTATCCGTTGTCAGGCAATAACCCTTAGCCAACAAAGGTTTCATTAGAGTGAGTACAGTTTGTGTAGATATCGGTTCTTCACTGTATTCAGGATCGAAAACATTTTGTCTTACATAACAACTATGATTTTATTCCATACCTAGAGCTGTTTTCAATGGGATATACTGTTTCCATCCCAATCTCCCCCTGAACATCAATAGACTTTCATCAATTGAAACGTCGCGCTTCGGTGTGTACAAACATTTTAATTTTTTGTTCAACAAATCCAAAACAGGCCAAATTTTCTGTTGTTTGGGACATGGATCAAACAATAATCTTTCCCTTTTCGTCATTTTACCAAAAAAGTGGAGTCTCTATATTATTTACGTTTACTCCAGTGTTGAGTAAGCTCTGGTTTTCTTACCATGGACATTACCATGTTTACACCAACAAATACCAACATCTCATCAGAATTTGTTGGATACCATACTGAATCATTCTGTTTTTGAGCGTGGTTGTTTGTTTCGTCCACTATAATTTTCAAAAAAGTTTCACCGAAAAATAATCTAACAAAGTTCATTACAGAATTATCTTGCACTTCTAAATTCAGCGAGTTAGCTAACAAAAAAGGAAATCAGGTCTAGGTTGGCGCACACTAATAGGGCACCATTTTCTTATATCTGCAAATAATTCTTCTGATTCGTTTTCAGCATCATCTTCGCTGCCGCTTTCGTTGCTACTCGAATCACTGTCGGATTGTAAAAGGTAGAGAAGTCACACATCGCCAAATCCGGGGAGTAAGGAGGATGTTCTATAATTTTGATTTTGTTTTCCGCTAAATACTGAACAGTTGCCACTGCTATACGGGACGACGCGTTATCATGATGTAACACGATTCGTTTTCTTGGAACTTTTCTGAACACAGTAGGTAAACAATTTTCAACATACTATTTAGCGGTAACTATCTTCTGATTTTCTAATTTAATTGCGGCCACTAAACCCGTACTTCTGCTAACATAACTTTATTCACTGCTCGTTGTTTTTTCATCATCGCAGGGGTTGGCCTCCAGCATTCAACATATCTAAAGTTTTGTTTGCAAATTCTAACACGTTCTGCTTTTTGTAAATATGTCAGATGATGGGGTACAGATCGAGTTACAACTTTTTTCAAACCTAAATGATGCAATATTGATCTCACTTGCGAGGGTCCAATCTTCAGATTGGACTCAATCATTGCATAGGTAATGCGATTGTCCTCTTCCACCATCTTCTTCACCGCAGTAATGTTTTCGGGGTTAACAGCAGTTAAAGAAGGACCAGCTCCTTTTCTGTCTACCACCGACTTGCAACCTCGTTCAAATTCTTTATACCATCTATAAACAGTAGCCAATGATGGTGCGAGGACCCCAAATGCCGATTTTAAACTTTCCTCACACTCATAGTAAATGATTATCTGAAAGTTCTCTCGTGATAATTCCATTTTTTCGATAACACAAGCTTTTCTCAGACACTATTCAACCGAATTGCACAAACTAATCTGCAATTGACAGAGAAAATAATGCACTAATTAATAATCATCAATTTGTTTTGCACGGCTTTCGGTCGATGCTTTGTTTTACAATTTGTGATTGGCCCTGTGTCTCATATAGCAAGGTTTCACACAACACGGCATTCTCTAGAATCCTACCTACCGTGTTATAGGAGGGTTACTTGTATATCCAAATAATCATAAAGGGAATTCACTTTAAAATGATATAATAATAATTAGCTAATGTTATAATCGAGTATTATAACAACGATATATTTAACACTGACCTCAGTTTTCTATAAGATTGGAGAATTGAAAGCAAGTCGAAGTTATTATTTTGTAACATCACGTTACTCTTATAAAGAATGTACCTATAGCATTCTTTGGAATTCGAAAAATCGTGGAGAATTTAATATCGACACTCACAAGTTATAATATACTGAGGAATGCGCATTAATATTCAGAGAAGGAACAATAGCTGGTTACGCTTCGATATATTCCCCGTGCATTCAGTATCTGAATATCGGCGTTGGACGCCTGGTATAATACATGTGCGTTTAATAGAAAATGTCGCTGTTGGTAAGCTGGTATCGTGTTTATTTAATCGGCCTTGTAATAATACTTGTACATTAAAAATTATCGTTTTATTGCCCGTTATTTCATACGCGCGATATCGCTTTCCTGGACGGCGCTTCTGATGTCCTTGAAACGGCGACGCTGCCATTGAAAATTTGCGTTGTTTCGCGAACGAGGTCCTACTTTTTTAGACCAGAGATTCGTGACCTTTGATACCATCGTCGCTGAAGTTTGAAATAACGATTTGTTCACTTAAGTTTATGATATTAAGGAGGTTTTCACGAAAATGGCAATATTTCGTTTCTATGATAATACTATTATGAGAGAATGATTGATTATTTCCAATTATAATACAAGATTCTGGTTGCTGTGTTGGAAATCAAGTGCGTGCCAACGATTTAGTAAACATTTGTAATCATTGCATGTGAAGTATATAGCTATACAAGCTACTAAAATGAACTGTGTATCCATTTCAATAGATTCAATAGAGCATGGAAAATAGGAACAATTATAAATTCTTGCCCACCACCCACGATGGTAAAGCAGCGAAGTGTTAAACAGCAAAATCTTTTGCAAAGGAAGTAGTGGTTTGCTATGGGAGATGGGTAAAGCCTTGAAGTTAAATATCACGACCGTAAGCCTTCAGATTCCTTCACGGTATTAACGATCTGGTCCGTGGTGGATGAAGTAAAGATATCTCGTGTCTTATTTTGGGTATATTTATGGTGATAACAGGTAAATAAAGGTAACCCAAAGAGAGTTTCGACTTGTATAGGTTCACTGAGACCATAAGCAATGGCAATCTCACGAATGCAGCCTTCAGTGTTCAATCTCAAAGCATCAAGTGTCGTGGCCTAGTTGCATAAACCTTAGATTTTAAATAACCCCACAAAAAGTAATCTAAAGGAGACAAATCACAGCTTCTTGGAGGCCAGGGAACAGTTGAATTCCTTGAAATTATCCTTTCTCCAAACTTTTCTTGCAGTATGGCGACAGTTTCATGAGCGGTGTTACATGTAACGCCGTCTTGCTGGAACCACATCTTCTAAATCAAGCGCATCCAAATTTGGCCATAGAAAAATTGTCAACATCTGTCGGTATCGTTCACCATTTACTGTAACTGAATCTCCAACCTCATTTTGGAAAAAAAATGGGCCAACCATACCATAAACCACACCATACAGTTACCTTCAGGGGATGCAAATGCTTCTCATGAATCTGTTGTGGATTGTTTTCACACCAAAAACGGCAATTATGCTTATTTACGTAACCACTTAACTAAAAATGAGCTTCATCTGAAAAGATAATTTTTTTGCGCAAAATTGCGATCCCTTTCAAGTCGTTCTAAACTCCAAGCAGCAAATTCGGGGCGCCGACAATGGTCCAGTGGCTAAAGTTCTTGGGTCAAAACAATCTTATACGGTTGTAAATTTAAAACGTGTTGCACAATTCGCCATGTTGTTGTTTTTTTAAGTCTTAACTCTTGAACACGACGAGGAATTGATAAATTTGAATCTTCTGCAACATTAGCTCTTACAGCAGCAATAATCCCAACAGTTCTGGCATTTCGACGTCTTTCTGGTGTTTTAACATCGTGAAGAGTAAAATTACTTTCAAATTTCTTAACGATGCGACGATTAACAAGAACAGAAGGGCTATTTTCGTAAAATTTTTGGAGAATAACCAAACGTTCTTGGAGCGAGTATTTAGCCATAATAAATTGTTAAAGTTAGTGAACATAAATGACAACTAGTGACAGGTATAACTTTATTACGAGGGTTACTACATCCTTACAAAATCATATCATTCTTATTTGAAAACCCCTTACAAAGAAAGATCCATAAGCCATGGATTGCTAGCTGCTCTAACGTTTTTACATCGACAAGATTCTCCATTTAGATGACATTAATTTTAGGTTATGTACAAGAGAAACAACGTAATGTCGGAAATTTAAGCGACCATGTAAATAAACATGAAAATAATGTCGAAGATTTGGAACGATCTACATTTTTCTAGATACACATCACATAAATTAAGAAAATTAAGAACTTTTTTCAATCAACTCGAAGCGTCATTTCAAAAGTAGAAGTCAACGCGAATCAGGTATTATTGAATGTTGTAGCGTTTCTAGTAGATTATTGACGCATTTTTCGTTCTAGTTTTTTTGTATATGAAGGTCGACGGTAGCATGTATAAATGTCGTTAAGGAAAAAAGTCCACTTCCTCATCAAACATTTCTTGAAATATCCTTTCATCTTATTCCTATTTGCGCCGTAATACATATCGTCGGCTCCATGCCTTTGTATAATTTATCTGAATAAACTGCTTCCTCCTAAAAGGATATGTCGGTGCAATTAGTGATGAGTACTCCGTCGCATAGAAACCATCAAAACACCTTGAATTGCTAAAATACGGACAGATATAGTTATAGAAGACAGAGGTAGATGTGTATATACGAATTACGACTTAGAATTAGGAAAAGTATACGTGTCGATTTTTTTCAGTTTAATATTACATTTCTTATCTAGGTTAAACACGACTTACGTAAAACGAAGCATTTTTTTTTGCAAGACGCCATATCAACGTGAATTTTATACAATTATACATTCCGCAATGAGGAGATATTTTATACAGATAAATATTTCTTTCAGTATATGTTAAAGAGCTATAAATGTAGGTTATTTATCGTTTCTGGTTGAATTTTTGATTAGTTTCAACATACTTCTACGTCTGCATATTTACTTAGTCGATCTTTTGCTATTTTACAGGTTAAAAATAGAGAACGACTTACTTGCATCGTCCATTATCTACGTCATAACATTACGTGTTGACAATACACATGATCGACATCATCGATAGTATTAAAATGTATGGCGTAGAATGCGGCTTTCGGTGTATTTATATTATAACGACCTAAACGGATATTTCCCTTATGTTTGTTGGTATTCTGAGGAATAATGCCATATAATTATTTTGTGTGGGCAAACTTAGGGTAAATTAAATTTTTGTGTTTGTATTTCTTTCAGAGTATTGTAGAAGGGTCGTTTAGTTTCCAAAGCATCAATTTCCAATCGAAAATTGTTAAATAATTCTGGGATTGATTTAGGTGCAGAGACTAGCTCCTTACATCCTTAGCTCTGGTTTATTGTGATCAAGTTGACATCAAGAAGTAGAATTATTCATTCAACCTCCAGAGTCAAAACAGATAAACTGCAAGTTAAGTACCACTTCCACAAACTACAAATTTCTTCGTGTTAATGTATCCACCACATTTCAAAGAGGATTTCCATTTTCTTGCAGGAAATATTGAGTTAAACCTCTCTCCATTCAAGCTTCCTTCAGAAACTAGTTACCTACTGAGCAAGCCATCCATACTTCCATAGAAATAATACATCACAAGATTTAATAAAATGACTCATCAAATTTCTGTTTGACCAAGATTCGACTAATATCTCTCTCTCTCTCGAACTCTTTGAAATTTCAATTTCAGCAATAATCTATTAGATACTCAACTGGTTTCCCTGTATTTGAACCTTGGAGTATTTGGGTGCCTTGTTCCAGGATATCTTTTCCACAATCAAGTATGTACATCTGTCACTTGGTTGCAAGACTTGGTTGACTCCAAAAGGAATTTCATTCATAGTCAAACGAAAAAAACAAAACCATAAAAAGTTGATGATGAATGGTTGATACGAGGGTGGATTAAATTTAATCGAGACTTAAGTGGCTGAGAGTGGAGAACGGTATATGTGTGCAATTGGTCATTTGTAGTCGTTAGGTGGGAATACCTAAAGTAGGGAAACCACATCAGCTGGCTTGGACACTGCTTAAGATAGTAGCTCGTACTATGAGTGTGCCCGTCTCTGTTGAGCAACGTATACTTATAAAATTCCTCGCCTGTGAAAACGGCAAACCACTCAACCTACCCTTTCATGGTCAAGAGTGAAGATTTGAGGCAACGAATTCAAGCAAGGTTCGCGAGGTTCTCGGATGGGACCGATGCTTCATAGTGCTTCATATTTCGGAAGGACTTGGTGTCAATTAAGGAAGTATCCAAGCAATCATCAGAAAGCAGTTGGGCTTCAGAAAAATCTCAGCACGTTAAGTTCCAATGTTGCTGAATGATGATCAAAAAGCCGCACGAGTTCGCATTTCTCAATTGCTTCGAACTCGTTTTGAAAAACAAGGGAAAGCTTTTTGCATACAATTGTCACCTGTGAGAAACATGGGTGCATCACCACACCCACGAATCAAAGCGTGCACGCATGGAGTGGAGAAAGAATAGTGAAGAAACCCCCGATTAAAGCCAAAATTCGATTGTCTGTGGGGAAAGTGATGGCCACGGTTTGTTGGGACTGGAGGGGTGTTTTGCTGGTAGATATCTTACACGGACGTCGGACTATTAACGCAATCTACTATTGCGGTCTCCTAGATCAAGTGAAGCTGTAATATCGAGGTAAAAATCCCTGTGCGAGGTGTTGCTCCTCCACGACAACGCCAAGCCCAACACAGCAGCAATGCAGCAGAAACTGGTGGAAATGAACTGGAAAACACCTTACAGTCCAGACTTATCGCCATTTTCATATGTTTGGATCTCTCAAAAAAGCTCTTAGAGGCAAGCGATTTGAGACCAACCATCAAGTGGGAACATTGAAAATTTGGAATGAAAAAATTACCATCATGTTGGTGTGGGAGCAATTATATAGAAAAAATAATTTGTAGAGAGAGATGTTGTTTATATAAAAGTCTCGTTTAAATTTGATCCACCTTCGCACTATAATGATAAAAGACAGTTACCATGAGATGACGTGCAAACATTCATAACGCACAAACTGTGTATTCTTCATATGATAAAATAATAGAAACAAAAAAAAACCAGCCGGGAAAGAATAGAGGTGACTCAAACGGGTAAGTGCATTGTGGTAGCACCGGCATAAGGCCATTAAACTGCAATTTAATTAAAAAGTATCCGCTCGTTATACGTAAACTGTGTAGTTGTGTAGTAATACGTGCAAGGAACGTTGACTAATACCCCCACCGGGAAGTACATAGTTCCTTAATGTAGCAGTGCAGTTCTCTGGAACACTCGCAAGTTAATTGCAACAGCAATTTATTAAGGCAATGCTTCTCTTTAATGGAAGAGAGGGAAAGATTGAATTCTTCACTCTGATAAGTATAGATTAGATAAAAACATGATTAATAGCTACAATATTTAAATGAATAGAATAAAATAATAAAGATTGGTAATCCGATTAATCTCTACTAGCCCAATTGTACCAATTCCAAACATAATAGTAAATAATACAGGGATAAAGAAGTACTTTCCTACAACACCCTTGTTTTCGACGTGTTAGTTGATGTTACAGCAGACTCGGTAATTTTCGTCTAATCTCCGTTTTATCGTCTAATAATGCCCGGGTGTGGAGGAATTAGTAGCTGTATTTCGAACACGTATTTGCATAAGCTTGTATGTGGGTGTATTACACGATAACTCAATTATAATTGATTCAATATCGAGAGGGTAAAATAAGTAACGAAGTAAATATGAAACTGGATGGTATGTAATAGGTTTCTCGTGGCAACTCCCATAAAATTTTAATTCTTTGAAGGGGGTACTAATTTAATTAATTTAGTATTTGTATTCTATACAGATTTAAGCAGAATAAGGGTGAGTTTATCAATGCGAGAATAAATAAATTAACCTGCAGATAAAATTTCATTCGCAAGATAATTACGATGAAATGTTTATTAAGTGTTAAATAGAAGTTATCTGCAAGATAAAGCATTGTAGTTACCAAATTTTATCTGCCAGTTAGCAATATCTGTCAGTTACTTACCTAACACTTTTATCCTCACATTGATAAACCCATCCTAAGTTGGATAAATGATGATTTTATCTTAGCAAAGAAATACATTGCAGTTTATATTTGTGTTGCGTTGATTCTTCTATCAGGTCTATATACTTTAAAAGTACAAAATGCTGTCAAAATCTCCTTCGGTACTACAAGTGCAAAGAATCTTTTCAAATACAGTAATTTATTTTATCAAAATGTCTATAATCTTATTGACAGCGTATGTTAACATTACATTCTTATTGTTAGAGCAGCAATTTGTTTGCTTTAAAGATGTTTTAGTGTTTTAAAATTATCCTTATTTACGGGTCCTTTAACGGGTCGATGGCCGCAGTGGTTAGGCGGCTGACTATTGTTGTGAGAGGACGATAGGTGCCGGGGTTCAATTCTCTGGAGGGACGGTGACATTTTTTTTTTTAATAATAATATTCATCTTAAGATGTCCTACAATTTGTTTCTAACAATTAAACATTAATTGGCTTGAATATCGGCATGTTTTCGCATAATGGACAAAAAAATTATCCACGTCACAGAAATGATAACAACGATAATTTAGATCAGGATAGGATGGAAAATAAATATTGCTTTTATACTAAAAATTGGGAAAGTTTAAATTGTGACACATTTATTTTAAAAAATACTGAAGTTAATTGCAAATTTCTTGACATTATCGCATTGTAAAAATATCTAGACGAACGAAACAAATGAATTATTACTAAAACGGTGGTTTTATCGAAAAAATGCCGTATACAAATTTGTTTTGTATGGGGACATATGTGCGTTATAAATTTAACCTCCTAACTGGATCACCCCTTCCAGGAGAGCTACCCCTTTTATTTTCATCATAGGGAACTAGGGTCGAGTGATGTCTGATTTGAAAGGCACTCTTTACAACAACACCATACTTGCTAGACATCGTTCAAACCGTGGACAAAAACATGAGGAAAAAGCGTTTATTTAACATTTAATTCTTTTTTGCAGAAAGATACAGAAATAAATGAAAGTTTTTAGATTTTGCACTGCATCAGAACATTCTAGAATTTCTTTGCCATTTCAGTGGATTCAATTGAAAGGTGAATGTTTCAAAAGAGACATCATGTCTTGGGCACTAAACGGCTGGTCTACCAAACATGATACAGCTACAGCAATAGATCGAGATGTAAAACTTGTAACTTTATTAAAATCCTTCCTGGGCGAAGAGCAATTAAAAGAGAAAATAATAAAGCAATGGCTACCGGTCATATCAACAAATAGTAGCCAATTCAAAAACACTGGTGCGTAAAACATGAAAGACAATTTTGGATCATCTTAATAGAGTCAACCGCAAATCAAAGACATGACACTGACTGAAAAATTTGAGGAGTGAACTTCTCTCCAAATCACGGGGACAGTAAATGGCATGTGATATGTATATGCTAATTTGGTCATGTAGTGAGAAAACAAGAAACAACAGATGTGTGGGGGACCAGGTCCTTATTTGGTCCCACAATTTACACCCAAAATAAAGTTCATAGCACTTCAATGAGATAAGATGGATTTGACTGCTATCATATAACCCAGCACCAGTCTGATGAATGTGCCACACTAGATTTTTATACTTTATAGAAGTACATGTCTGGACCTACACAACAGTAGCAACGGTACTCCATTTGAAGTAGCTCATTTAGTTCTATTATATTTACGATGCTATAGCATTCATATTTTAACAATAGACAAATAATCGAAAAAACATTTTAAAATATTTAAAAAAATTAAAATAAAAAAACTGGGCGATGGAGAAATTCCCAATGCATATTTGTATTAAGTACAACTAGTAGCATTCGTGAGATAAAGATAATGTTAACCCTTGTAACTAGAATTTTGATAAAATTATTGATGATGCCATTTATGTAAAAAATGAGAAGAAAACTGCTGCATCATTGTCACATGCATCTTCTATTTTTAAATATGTAAGTAAATTTTGAAATAAATGTTAACACTTTTGACATTTGTTACATCTTTTTTTGTTGTCCCCAGTTTATCGTACTATTTTTGATCGATTGAGGCGTCGTAAACGTGTATACCAACGTTTACGACGGGGTAGCATATCCCAAAGACTAGCATTTCGAAAACATTTATGGCAGTAAATGGCCGAGCTATTTATCGGATGTATATATATATCCGATTAAGAACGCCTGCAATTGATCGGTCCAGCTTGCTGCGTGCATTTAGAGTTGTCATAGGAGTAGCAAAAATTTTGACAAAATATTAATACTTATACAGGGTGAGACATTAATGCGTCAAAGCTCAATATACCCATTAATATTAAAGCTATCGCGAAACGTTAAAAGTCTTAAGCTACATATTTTAAAATTATTTTCGTATATACAGAGTGTTTCATATTGCCATGGTGAACCAAACATACATTTTCTTAAATGGAGACACTATATATTATATCTTCAGGGAGTGGCGGTCGTTAGAAATTAACAGGTAGTGGAATAAAGATGTCGGGTGAACACGACCTATGGTTAATAAATTAAACTCGATTTTTACATTGACCAATATTTCGCTTTAATTAAAAGCTTCATCAGGGTTATGTACTACAACAAATTACAGTATGTTACAACAAAACAATACTACAATAACTACTAAATTACTTAGATAGAGTTAAAGAGATTGACAATATGCACAACTAAATTGAATTGCATTATAGGAGCAGTGATTGATGAATGCGTACAGTGAATATTAAGTAATCGGGCATGTGCAATACCGTTACCAAATTTATATTTAAAAGCCTTATAAGGTGGGATATTTAAAAAACAAAAATATACAGGATAAAGTGCTATTAAAAATATAATTAAGTTAAAAAGAAAACAATTGAAAATCTCAGTTAGGCAATTTTTAATGACAATTATGATCTATTTTTTCACGTAACACCTAATTCATGTTGTCGTTTGACATTTTTTTCCTTTGCTTTTATATATATGTAATAAATATGAATAAATGCTACTTAAATTTTCCAAATCTGACCTGAAATTCATGGTATTCGCATGTGTGTTTATATGTACCATTTCCAAAAAGAGTCTAGTTCTGTAGTTGTTTTCAGTACACAATATACGAGGGTTGTCGAAATCCATCTCATGACGCGTGCTATTACAATGTATTGCTAAGGCACTAGTATCTTTCTTTAAGTTACAGTCACTACGATGTTTAGATATACTAGTTTTTAACCAAGTAGATGTATGACCAATATAGATTTGGTTACAGGATTTACATGGAATATTATAAACCACATTAGACTTCAATTCCAAGGGCACAGGGCAGATCCCGACCGTAAGCAGACTGTTTGTGTTCTGTTGTTTAAATAGTCTTTAAACCATTCCCAGCAAATTCCTCTTATACCTAGCTTATCGAGCTTCTCCAGCAAAAGTTCATGTCGTACACTGTCAAAGGCTTTCGTGAGGTCAACGAATACCCCAAGTGATTTATATTTATTCTCGAAACCAATCAAGATTTCATTTACATAGGCATAGATTGCAGTTTCTGTCGATCTATTCTGTCTAAAGCCATGCCATTAATGGATATATTGAGCTTTGACGCACTAATGCCTCACCCTGTACCTATACGTAACTAATTTTATTATAACGTAATAAATAATGTATAAATGAGAGGTTTAAATTTGATGGTGGCCAGTAGCGCCAATGCAACTGGACGGTACTGCACTTTTTATTAATTTATTAATTCTATTAATAACCAAATTAATGGGGAAATGCGACTGGATTTATAACTTAATAATTTCACTGCTAGTGATATTTTCATCTCTAGATAGATATATTTAACCCATTAAATGTTCTCGTAAAAGAAGTCATACATAGCTAGGTCAACAATAAAAATTACAAACTCAAATTATAATTACAAACCATTGAATTTCTAAAGTGACACTTCAGTAAAATATCGTATATAAGTACTCGTACAAATTTCACTTTATCATAAATCGTATAGCAAATATGGACATAGAGCTTTTTTATCAAGGCTAGATCAATATAATGTCACATACATATGTAGTTGAACTCTGTGGACATATATATCACGCGAAAGTCGGATAAAGTGAGTAAGATCGCGTTAGCAGACGTCACGCGAGAAACAGTATCTATAAAACATTATTTGAATTGTCAAGGTTACCTTACGACGATTTTCCAACTTCTCAACCTGTCAGCAAGTGAAAAATGTTTCGTTCTCTCATCTAAGCGAATTTTGTATATGAGACCTAGCTTAAGGCTTGCTTATAGTTGCTGACGGGAACTTTGAAAGAGATAATTTTTATTTTATTTTATTAATAAGTACACATTTATTTGTTTATTTATATTTAAGTTCTCGCCATCAAGTTGATAATCACTTGAAACTTAAAAGAACCGAACACAATTCGAACATATTCTAAACATTTTATCGTCGTATTTATGACACTATAACTATAAAGGAATAGAGATTTATAGTCGTATACCATTGAAAAATACACTGGAAACGTTTGTTGTCTAGACGTATTCAACCAAACGGGAATAAAATCAACTGAAACGAAGCGCCACCTTATTATTTCCATTCGCCGGAAGGTGTTATTGTTTACCTCTTACGTCAAACTATTCAAACGGAATAACCGCGTTTGTTTGTGGGAGATTCGACGGTTTACAACGCCGCCGTACGAGCAACGCCGGAACAACTTCGGATTACAAACACTGAATCGGTCAACAGATGGCGCCAAATTGATTGATTGAAGGTTGCCGAATATGTTCGATTTTGAAACGAGAGAATGATTGGTGAATATTATTACGAAAATATTGCTTTTTATTTTTAAATTTAAATTAAATTATAATTTAAAATAGACTAATGTTGATCATTATGATGAGTGATTCAAGGACATTTTTTTCTTTCGACAGAAGTAGTAGCAGACGGTATGATAGTCACAATATGTTCATATTCATTTAGATGGCTTTTAACGGCTTTTTAGTCTGAAGTATATAAAATTAATAACTCTGATAGATTTCAAAACAAAATCCACCCCAAATATGTCTATAATAACATACAAGTTCGTTATTTGAAGAAAATTAGAAATTTTCCAGAGATAATAAGTAATTAAGATAGGTTGTGTGTTCACTCGTCTTTGATTGCCTTCTCAATTATTGCACAAACATTTTGAATCGAAGAAGGAAGATGGGATTGTCATAAATCGATGAATGTTATTACAACAACTTACAATATTAAAAGTACAACGATGTATTGTTATCTAGTCAGCGGTTTCGTAGATAAAGAAAATATTGTGCTACCATAGCAACGAAAAGTTAGTGTAAAGTGAAAACTTGGATTACAAGCTTCAAAAGAGGTAAATTTTCCATTGAAGATGAACACCGATCAGGAAGGCCAATTTCTGTGTCCAGCCGCGAAAATGTTGATGCAGTGCATGACATGATTTTGTTAGACTGTCGAATTCGGCTAAAACGAATATCTGAGACACTAAACATTTCAAAGTGAATGCATGCATCATATAGTTCACGTCGATTTGGACATGAAAAAAATTTCTACAAATGCTTGGTTTGAAAATGATGCAGACGTGTTAAGTCGTATTGTTACTATGGAAAAAAAACAAAGCAATAATCTCACTCTGGTTCTCTAGGATTAAAGAAGTTTCATGTTCAAAAATCTGCTGGAAGAGTTCTTGTTCAGTTTTTTGGGATTGCCATGGAGTAATCATGATTGATTTTCTGGATGAGGGTGGAACAATAACTGAGAATTATTATTCGACGCTCCTGATTACGCTGATACGAGGGCAAATTATGAAGAGAAGACACGGAAAGTTGTCCAAAGGTGTTTTATTCTTAAAGGACAATACCCCTGTACATAAATCGCATGTTGCCATGCAAACAATTCGCCTCTTTATTTACCAGATCTGGCTCCGTCTGACTATTGTCTTCCCTCAAATGAAAAAAGTTGAAAAGGTCGTAAATTTTCCTCTAACGAAAAGCTGATAGAAGCTGTGGAGGCCTGGTTTGCAGAGAACGTACTTTGGTCCACTAAACTCGACAATTATGGATATGTTTTCGAGATACGAATTTTTTTATTATATATATAATAATTATAATTAATAAATAATATTATAATTTTCTCGGAAGTAGTTTGATTGTTTAGACTATATCCCGAATTAGGAACGACCGATGTAATAGCAGACGGTACCAAATTATAGACCATCGAATCGCTAAATAATATCGTTTTCGAATCGCTTCAGTAATTCCATTGCAATGGACCACAATATGAACGGAAGGAGTTGGAAATTCACTACATCGCCGAAACAAGTAGAGTTTGTTATTTCGTACGTAGAGTTTGTAGTTTTATAAAACGAACGAATTTACGAAGAAAATTTATCGATAAATACGGAAATTAAAACCAAATTCAACTTGTGATTCTTTTTATTTTCTTTTTCTTATTTGTAGCCAGCAGTTTAATTCATTCCCTTTATTTTTGTTGTACTATTTTAATATATGAACAAATAATTTTAATACGACCAAATTATAAAAAGTAATTGGCATTATATATGTTGAAGAAAGAAGGCCTGAGAATCTTATTTAATATTATTTCTTTTGCAAAAATCAAAAGGAAGTTTTCGACGACCTACAACTAAAACAACGGTGAGAGTTTAAGAATTTACAACAAACTTATCATCCAATATGGATGCAGCTAAGAATTCGTTAATGTTAATTGCTTCGAAGGTCGAACTATGAGATAATTGTTGAAGACTGATTTCGGAAATATGCGAAAATAAGTATAAGTTAAGTAACTGACAGATATTTCTAACTGGCAGATAAAATTTAGCAATTGTTTATCGTAATTGCAAGTTGATAAACTGTAAGTTTGTCGATAGTTGGTCATAGTGTTAAATAAATAGCGCATTCTGATTGGCTATCAGAAATCCTCAATGACTTTTATTATATGTATAGTAACGTACTGCATAAAGAGAAAAGTTTTAAGTTACCGATATTTAATATCCTAAATTGCAATGGCTTATTTCGTTGATTACTTACTAAGTAGTGACGAAGATGAAGATATAGCAGAAATGTTACAGTATGAACGTAAGCCGTTTGCGGTAAGACCGCGAGTAGACAATTTTGGAAAGTGGACTTGACTTCAGGAATCACAGTATACGACCTATAGATCAGCTCTTGATTACATTAAGGCACATTTCTACTGTGTTGTGGTGACTTTTGCAATGTAAGCAAATCTTCTGTAAGTAAAATAACAGCAAGAGTTTCCAATGTAATTACTGCGCTAGTAGGAGAATACATTAAAATGCCATCAACTGAAGATGAGATACGGATATTACAGGAAGAATTTTACAATAAAGCATGTCATAGGCAGTATAGACTGCACACACGATTGCATATTATAACGATACAGAGGAACTTTGAGGTTAAAGTAAACTCAAATTTGTCATCGTCCATATGGTTCCACAGATGGCGTAGTATATAATCTGTCAGTTAACGCGTTATCTTTAAAATAAAGCTGTAGGTACACTCTGAGGTACATTCCTTTATCTTGCAGATAACTTCTATTTAACACTCAGTAAACGTTAGACGGTGGGTAACTGACAGATAAAGCAGGTTATTTAGTAGTTAGTACATACGGAAGGCAAAATATCGAATAACATTCATAACTAGGAATTAACCTTAAAAGTCATCCAAACTGTACGCAATTAACAATGTGTTAAAATGTTATTGGATTTGAAAATTACATCGATTTGATATAGAAGTTTTCTTTAGACATAAATATAAAAGATGATTTTTTTCATTTTTCGTTTCATTTATTAAAAAGGCCTCCACAATCATAAGAAAAAACGGTATTTTTATTTTCCATAAATAAAGGCCAAGAAAACAAAGCAATTATTAGTAAACCATCTGTTTGTTCGACTGGTTATAATAGGAACATATGACGTTACAATTGCCAAAGTTCTGAGTTTTTGCTTAATTTAAATACTACGCTTTTTAAAATGATCACACGTGGCTCGCCAACATTCGAATAGTGCTTATTTTCTTTAGTAAAGTGCTATACGAAAAAAAAAATTAATTAAATATCAATTTTGCCACCGCAATTAAATGCTAACCAGCTGAGTACAAAATTAATAAATAAATGTAATAACATCAGCAATAATAATTATTGTGAACTAACAGAATATTTAATCTTCACATTACCACAAAAATTATTTATATCTAACCAGCAAATAGATATCATTTAGAGATAAAGTAAACAGAATTGGGCTTGGGATGAATCCCTGCGGAACATCTATCTGCGATTGTGTATTCCTTTGCGGTTGCTAATGATTTTTTGTTGACGTTCTTACCTTGTTCGTTGCGGACGTAGTGTGATAGCTGAACGTCGAACGCGGCTTCGAACTATCTGAAGTCAGTTTAACTGGTGTCTTAGCACTACCACTTGAGTCCGCACCACGGGTCACCTCATGACTTTCGGGAACCGTCTGCAGGGTGGAGCGCATGGCAGACGACATGGTCCCCGCTACCCTCTAATTATTCCAGTTCACATTACCTGCAACAATTAATGTATATGTTAACTTTTGATAAAACGAGAAAAAAAAACGATAAATTCAGATATTTTATTTTTTTTTATTTAATGTTATTAGTGAACGAAGGTCTTATTAGTCAATCATCGTATTCGTTACATGTATCTTACTCTGTAGCAACGGTAATTAGTACTCTACAATCAATGTCGTTATATGTTCCGTAGTATTGCTGCAATTACGGTTTAATTTCATGTCACGTCATTAACAGTTATAGTGGAATGTCAGATCTTTTATAATTGCTTTAAAATTGCAGCGCGCGAAGAACAATTTTAGTTGTTGTATACATTTAATATCTTGGGAGGAAGGTCACGTTCACTCCGCACAAGTCAATTCAAACAATTCGAGAGATGGATATCTATTTTGCTTTCGAGTGTTACCAATCACAATGTTTTGACAAGAACAGGAGAATATATGAAAAACTAAAAAGAGAAGAAAAAAATCCCGAATACTGAAATAAATGCTTTAAGCTGTGAAACATTGCAAAAGGAATAGAATAACACACAAACAAAACTTTTTGAAAAACTAATAAAAAGGGCGTCAAAATCTAAAATGCTTTACCAAAACTGACTAACAATTACTCTGAGAACCCAGCGATGTATTGCAATTTGAGAGATTTGGCTTGTGTCACGGGGTTCATTTCAACAGCAACTTATCTCTAGTTCTTTTACTTGGTGAAAAATTGTGCATCTATCTCCGGTAATACATATTTTCTTTTGATATTTCTTAAACATACGATGGGGTTTTCTTCAGATCCCTATTCGAAGATTGGTTGGAACACAATAACAAATTGATTTGTATATTTACACTGACGATGCCGAGAGATTCACTTCATCTTTGCTGGTTGAAAGAAAAGAGTTGTACATAGACGCGCTCTGCTATGACAAGAAAGAGGGAAGGGGAAGCGAAGCACACGCCTAATTAAGGGCCAGAATTTGTAGTAATGCATTTATGAACTGTTATATATATTTATAACTAGTTATTTCAAGGTGTGTACTTGTGTACACTAATCCCTTTGAAATTTTGTGTTTAATTTCTGAATAATATTTCAGTGATTGTTTCTTCAAACATGGGGACAAAATGAGTTAAAAAAGAAGAGAAGAAAAAGATTACAACAGAAATAAAGAAACACATTGTGTCGGAATACGAGAAAAGTACTAAACAAGTGAACCTATGTAAAATATTTATTTTATCCAACTCCAAAGTATCTATCGTGTCATCTCGCCGGTAAAAGACGATTGAAGAATTGGAAAGTCTGTTGCTTTTTTGGATCAATGATCGGCAACTGAAGGGCTGCATCGAAAAACATGATTTCTGTAAAGGGGCAAGCGGTTTACCAAGATCTTCTACGAGAAATGCCATCATGCAATACAGAAACTACTGAAGAATTCAGAGCAAGCAAAGGATGGTTTGACAAATTTAAGAATAGGACAGGTATCCATAGCGTTGTTAGGCACGCAAAAGCGGCTTGTGCTGATAAAATAGCAGCTCAAAAGTTTTTGTGAGTGAGTTTTCAATTGCGATGAAACTGGGCTATTCTGGAAGAAAATGCCCAAGAGAATTTTTATTACAAAGGTAGAGTTATTGATCGCTGGCCATAAACCAATGAAAGACGGTCTAACTTTGCTTTTTTATGCAAATGCAAACGATTATGTAAAACTAAAGCCTCTCCTAGTTTACTACTCAGAAAATCCTAGGATTTTTAAAAAGGAGAATGTCGATAAAAACCAGCTCACACACATCTTTTAAACTATCGAAATAATTGAATATGATCCTGTATAAAGTTGCTTTAAAATTCCACAGGCAATTCGAAAATGTGATCATGTATAGGGTGTTCTATTTAAAACTGTAAAGATACTGATGGTTATGGGCAAACTAAACACCCTGTATATCGTAGAATAATTTTACGTTATAAATTTCGTAAAACTTTCGTATTTAAATATTTGCTGTATTTTGCTTATTGTATTTGATCTTGGCTAGGCTTTTACATATTGTCGTAGCATTCCTTTGTTTGTACTGCATGAGTAATTAGAATCCATTGTGTATCAGAGCAATCCTCAGACTGTATCTCGGATTATCGATGAACAAACGGTATTCGTTTTGATCGTACGATTTATTCTTAGAGGAGCCTCAACACATTGTCAACGGTTTTGCAGATTACTTCAGCAACATCTTTTGTCTACCTACTACCGCGTATAAGACTGATATCAAGCTATCTAACTTTCCTCCAATTGACATACCATATATTTCTGAGGATGATGTATTACAGGCTATCAGAAAGTCGAGCGATAAGTTTACCTCAGGTGTTGATCAAATACCTTCTTTCATTGTCAAGGACTGCGGTCATGTGTTTAATGCACCATTATTAAAAATATTTAACATGGCTCTTTCTACGTCAACGTTCCCAGCTCTTTGGAAAGCAGCGAAGATTGTCCCTGTTCTGAAATCTGGCGATGCTTCAGATATTGCTATCGTCCGATAGCTATTTTGAACAATTTTGCTAAGGTATTTGAAATCTTGCTTTATGACAGGATTTACTCTCGAATTAAAACCATTATATCGCCAAACCAACATGGATTTATGCAAGGCAGATTCACTGTATCAAATCTAACAGTATTTACTCAATTTTTAACTGAAGCATTGGACAACAGAGGACAAGTGGATGCAGTGTATACAGATTTCTCCAAAGCTTTCGATAGGATTGATCATGCCATTCTACCTTCGAAGTTGAGGGCCTTAGGCGTTGTCGAACCTATGATTAACTTTTTTATTTCTTACTTGCATGACCGCCCGCAATATGTACGTTACAATGGATTTTCGTCCAAGTCATTTATTGCGACATCTGGTGTCCCACAGGGCTCCAACTTAGGTCCACTTCTTTTTACTATATTTATTAATGATCTACCAGAATGTGTTACATCTCCTAAACTGCTGTTTGCGGATGACCTCAACATTTTTCGTCGAGTTAATACTATCACTGATTGCTTGATTCTTCAAGCTGATCTCGAGAGTATTCAGAAGTGGTGTATTAGTAATAATTTACCTCTGAACTCTGATAAATGCAAGATTATTAGCTTTACTAAGAAACTACAGCCGCTGATATTTTCCTACAAATTGCATAATATAGACGTTCTGCGTGTAGAGACTGTTAGGGATCTTGGACTTTTGTATGACACCACTTTGAGTTTCTCAGAACACATCAACGACGTTACAAAGAAAGCTCGGCAGGCTATGGGGTTCATTATTGGCAACTGTAAATCTTTTACAAACATTAAAACTTTGACCACCTTATATTTTACGCTTGTTAGATCACGTTTAGAGTATGGATCTCTTGTTTGGTCACCTTACCATCAAAACCACAAGCGCCAAATTGAGCTTATTCAACGTAGATTCGTAAAGTATCTCTGGTTTAAGATGGACTCTGTATATCCCGCAAAAGGTCATGATCATACTAGTCTCCTTTCCCGTGTTAATATTCCAACGCTTTCTTTTCGTCGGATACGTGTTGCTCTGATTTTTCTGTATAAACTTATTCATAATTTGATAGATTGTTCTATTCTGTTGTCACAATTAAAGTTTCTAGTACCTCAGTATTATACTAGACCATCTGCTCTTTTCTATTTACCATTTTCTCGATCACTTGTTTTAGTTAAGTCGCCTATTTATGCTATGTGTAGTCATTACAATAATATATCCAATCATATTGATATTCATTTCAATTCCTTAATTCAATATAAGAATGTTATTGATGTACAACTTAGGAAATATGCATTGTAATTTGAATTCTTAAGCGAAATCTGTTTATGCACCTAAATATAGTGTTTTTTTTTTAATCTTTTTGTCCTGTAATTGGAATTTTTATTCTGTTGGGCAATAAACTATTATTATTATTATTCAGGGGATCTAATAAACCGTTTATGTCATGGCAGAAATACATTTTCTCTTCTTTTTTGACGAAGGGTGGAAGTGTCTGATTTCTGTTTTTACACAGTTATTTGTGTTGGAGTGTTAAGATATTCCAACTCCTGCAACCGTGATACTAGTAACTCTATTTTTTGTTTCAATAAATTCAAAGCCCGATAACCCGAATCTTTAAATAAATGCAGTTCTATTACTAGATGTTAATATTCTTGTCCATATCAAGCAAATATAATACCTTTTTATAACGTAATATTTCATACACTAATGGCATTTCTGAATAAAGCCAGATACTGAATTTTTTATCTATTTTAGACAGTAGTTTATTTTGCACAATTAAATGCTTGGGATCCACATTTATGCGTGGACAAATAGGCAATGAATCATTGCTTTTACTGGATGATGGGCAATGATGATACGCCAAGATACTAATACTGTGCTAGTTATCTTGCATCAAGCAAATAAGTAGTAGTCATCTACATGATTTGTCGATTATCGTCATACCATTATACCAAGTGACTACTTGGTATAATGGCAATTTCGGCACCCATAGTTAATCAATGTTTGCTAGGCAGTGTATAGGTCGCTGTTCAATAAATAAGCTTCATTTTGTTAATTTACGATATTTCACAAATACATATACATTAATCAAACCAGGCTTATGAATTGAATACTGATGACGTATAATTAATTATGTTCTACACTTTATAATAGCAGTAAGCAAATAAATATATGTAATAAAATAAGCATAAATTCCCTCTTAAATCAAAAGAAAAACATTTGGCTCGTCTACTGGAACAGGTGTGATCCTATGTCATTCACTTTACCAGCTTGTTTGTGTGTTGCTGTTTATGCTCGTTACTAATGCGTATTATACTGGTCGATTCTATATAGTCGCAATATTTAGTGTTACCGCAATAAAATAAAAGCGTTTACCAGTATATTTATACTTTTATATGTTTAAAATTAACACCATATTGTATTGTTACATAATGTTTGCTTTGCGAATTCAATCCTCGTAACGATTACGTATTATCGTTATCATTACCCAACCACTCTGCAGTTATTGTTGCATTTACAATTGGAAATTAATAATTTTTGAAAAGCGATATTAGATAGATTTCAGTGGCGTTCATTTATGAAAGCCAACGTCGATAATGCTGTGCGTTTGACATGAATATAATTATAATATTAGATTAAGTCCGGACTGCGGTAATACAAAATCAACGAACCATTACTAACACCAAATTATACAATACGTGTCACCATTCTACGTGCTACGAATTAGTAAGCGCTTTTGTATCAATCTTCCGTAATTATTTGCTTCGACATGCATAATTGGTGTGAAAACAGGCACACATATCCTTGCGCTTGTGAGGTATGATGGAATTAGGATAAATTATGCGATAAGAAATTACGATTGAATAACGGAATGTAAAAGAAATCATATACTGGCGCACTAGGTATGTAATGGTGTAACGACTTACGTATCCGTGACATTTATTAACGTGTAAATGTTACTTTTACGTTTTCGTTTGTATTTACATAAATCCGCATTCAAATGATTATAAATATTGAATGTTATAATTTCCTACTATATACATAGTTAAATTAATTAATGCAGAAACTAAAGTATCGTATATCTAATGGGCTTTATTGAAAGGGTTCATTATTAAAGGAAATACATATAAAAGATAACCTCAGTGGGTACCCCATCAGTTGAAACTCAACTTTGAGTTGAAACTTTATGCAGATTATTCTGTGCGCTATTTTTTAAATTTCTGACGTTAGAGTGGTTGTAAAAGATTGTGTTTTTGTTGTTAGGTTTTTTTGAAAAGCTGTAACATAATGGACGCGAAGAAAATAAGTCGTATTACACGAAGTCGCTATGAAGAATGATGATAAATCCACTGAAAGTCAAAAACGAGCAATGTATAGGATTAAACTTGATACATACGGGCTTGCCGAAGAAGATAAATCAAGTAAAAATATGTTGTATTGGCTTAAACACATGTTTTTTCCAAGATATTTTCAATATTGGAAATCTTCCAATAGAACATCAAGTGTTTTTATGAAAAAGCATAATGTTTGGCTCAAGAAGAAATTATTTTTCCTGAATCTGTTTACTGCGATCGACCATCAACTTTGAGGTCGTCCATCAAAGAGTTTTGCTGAAAGTTATGTTGTTATAAAAAGGCGTAAAACCGAGGAGCTCAGAAAAAACACTTTTCGTGGAAGAACTTGTGCCTGCTACTGCAATGAAAGTACGAGAAAGTCGAGATAAAAGTACTGCCGATTTGATAATTGAAAGTACTTCAACTACGCCAACTAGGGGCAAATATATAATGGAAAAAATGGAGAAGCCCCGAACAAGAGCAAAATGCCATGACACTTGAAGAAGCTTTATCATTTATTATCTCGGGTGGTTTTACGAAGCAGCAATATATGCTGATTAGAGCAACAGCTTTAAAACGTGATTGCAAATTATATCCAAGTTACCATGACATTCTAAAAGCAAAAAAAGACGTTTTATCCTGAAAATATTACAATATCTGAGCAAACATGTGAAGTGCGTTTGCAAAATTTACTAAATAAAACTTGTTCTTCCATCAACCATAGGATGGAAAAATATGTATGCCGTGCAACAATATAAAAAACGAACAATTTGGAATACATACAAAGTATTCCCATACGTACATACATAAGATTTTTTGAGTGCTTGTTGTGCTTTTCGCAAAAAAATGGGACTTTAATGTAAAATTTGTTAAAACTAAAGAGTAAACAATTTCGATCACGTTTTTCGCGTTGTGAACCACTGTGCGACGTAAAAGAAGGTTGTATTGTAGCAGAAAAAATAGGTGGAATTTTAAATTTTCAACATAGTCCCATAAGACGTTGGTCTATCGATAGTGAAGAGCTTTAACGCCCTTAAAAAATGTTTTGTCTTGGCTGTAATCCTATCGTTCATCTCTATCGTCAGTCCCTCACAAAAATGTTCTTTGTGTTTGGGGAATATATGGAAGTCACTAGAGGCCAAATCTAGAGAATAGGGCGGCTGTAGAAAAATTTCGAAGCATACATTATGAATTGCGACCATTCAAACACAGCTCTTGTGGACAGGAGCGTTGTCATGATGAAACAGCGCACTACGCCTGAATTTTCCTCTCCTATTTTCTTTTATGAAATCACACGTTGCTGTTCTGATACAGAGTGGAGCTGAAAATCCATCAACATCAATTAATCGTCGATTTTTGGGAACTGAACACTTATCGCACTTCTCCGAGGAAAATTTTGCACAAAGACCTCAGCATGGAGGCTTACAAAGTTCAGTTCGTTCAAAAATGGAAGTCTTATGACCATCCAAAGCGGTTTTGGTTCGAAGATTAGCATTTTTACCAAAAAATCATCTTTTCAGATGAAGCCCGTTTACACATCGAAAGCAATGTCAATAAGCAAAATTGTGACATTTGAAGCCCAGAAAATCCAAACGTCATCATTGAGAAGTTGATGCACCCAAAGCGAGTGCCTGTTTGGTGCGGATTTTGACACCAATCTGGCATCATTGGGCCATTTTTCTTAGAAAATAAGCAAGTAGCCACCGTTACGGTCAATGGAAGTAGGTATTGGGGCACTCGGGCCTGGGAAAATTTTGACCGTGGAAAAGTTAGGCCACGCCCACTTGCAAAGGCTACCTGTTACAGCTGAAAAGCTTTCGAACGATATACCTGTTTATTTCAACGGCTATTTGTTCGAAAGCTCTTCAGCTGTAACAGGTAGCCCTTGGAAGTGGGCGTGGCCTAAATTTCCCACGGTCCTCAGAATTTTCCCAGACCAGAGTGCACCAATACCTACTAATGGAGACCATTACATTGGCATGTTCAACGAATTTTTGTTTCTACATGTTTGTTGCTACCGGAAGGCACTACTTGCCACGCAGCTAACGTAAAAATTGAATTTTTGGGCGCCGTTTTCGAAAATCGAATAATCAGCCGAAATTCTGATGTCAATTGACCGTCTCGGAGCTGTGATTTGAACCCATTGGACTATTTTTTGAGGGAAGTCGCTGAGGATAAATGTTAGGCTAACCGTCTAGAGACGATTCATGAAATTTAAGCCTAAACAATCGAAACACACATAATCGATAACAACAAAGTTTTACTAACAGTATTTGACTTGGAATTTTTATATTTCCAAAATATTCCATAATATTAAATTACAGAAAAAAATGCTTTAAAAATTCAAATTAGCAACCTCACTCAAACATATAAATTTAATGAATTGGTGAGGGTAAGATACGTTTATTCACTAATGTACATCAACCTGACTCCTGTAGAATACAAATTTTCGCGTCACTTTGTTAAAAATACGCAGAGTCAAATTATTTTTAAACCCAGGAAGATTAATTTTCGCGAACGCAATTCACGTACATAATATTTCACCTTGATAACCGGGGGATTGATGTAGATAGAGCGCTTCCTTCAAGCGCCCGCGGTTATCGAGACTACGCTACCCTACTCTGTACTGGTGTGACGCAAATCCAACGTGGAACACGTTTCCACGTCGTCCACGAAGCTGCACGGTTCACCGCGACAAAGTGTCAGCGCCCTTGTTATTTCGATTATAAGTTGAGCTGGTCGAGATCTGATTGTTTAGATAGCATTTCGAACGGGTGCTATCGGTTCTTTATATTACTGGGTCAAGCGAATTCACACGTTCATTTCGTTTCAGCACGAAAGCTAGCTTCCTCCCTGTCTGACGACTGACGTATACACAGCTATCGATTTTCCGGATATGATTTTCTACATTTTATTTTATTCGGTTGCCTTCTATTTATTTCTCTAGTTCCGTAAGAAGTAATCGTTCCTGACAACCTACACTATTGCTTTCGACTTATCACCAGTTTTATTGATGGATTGGTTGCTATGAAATTAAATACTAAATTACAAAAGTTTATACGCATAAACGCCGAATTTAATCGGTAACCAACGTCGACAAAACTTTTGCAGAGAACTGCTTTTTTAATAACAATATTATCTAGATCTAATTTATTGGAAGAAATATCCAAGATATATGTAAATTTTGGTATGGTAATAAAATATAGTCAGTGGGTACAAAAGGAGACTTGACAACAATACAATGTATCTCTATTTAAACTAACTATAATAACAATTTAGTCTGATGATGCTTACTCATGTATACACAGAGATTAAAAGAAAACACCAACAAGAAAATTCAAAAAAGGCGTCAACATGCTATAAAGTAAGGTGGTTCTTAATGTTGGTGTTAAATATACATACATACGAGTATATTACGGTTTTATTTCTTTTGTTTAGCCTGATAACTGGTTGAAGATTTTCCAGACATTAAAGTGGGAGTGTTTCTGGAATTTTGAAGTAAAATGTTTTTGATTTACTAACGTATACTTTTCACTTCTAGTTAGGTAGTTGTGCTGCAATCCTAGAAAAATTTGTCTGTATTACTAAGCTTGCTTGGCATAGCATAAAATTTGAGAAACATACAGAAAATGCATGCACAACATTTTTTGATTTTTTAATAATTGTTATGCCACACAACAACACAGATTGCAAACACGTAAAAATGTTTGTGCTGTACTACTATAGTAAAGGTTCGCAATCCAAAACTACTTTTCGCTAGTTTTTAACTTAAAAATGTGTAGGTGAACGCAAATTCTGATCAGTAAGTAGAGCAAACATTCTTGCACCACTTGTTCCGTTGACAATATTTGTGAACCAAGAACAGACTCTCGCGGAAACTCTGTCAGTACTTAAAATTTCTGATGGGACTTCACCCATGCCAACACTTTGGATTCTATTACACGGGTCAACATAAAATTTGTCCTAAACTTTAAAGTGAAAAAGTTTGCTTTTGTGTTTAGGAGACCGATTGAACGATATTTTCCAAAATCTATGGTTTTAATTTTTAATTGAAGATGAAACTATTCAAATAAATACATACATATGTTTATTATTTTTATTAAGTTTTACTATCAAAATAACTTACAAAAAAAGTGAAAAATAATTTAAAAGTGTACGCCTGTACTTTTTCTTTTATGTTCAGAAATACTTTCTGTCAATAAACCCCAAATATAGTCTCCAATCATGTTTTCATTCTATTGGCCTTGATAACGTTGTTCGAAGCTCATAATGTCCTGATGAAAACGTTCTTCTTGCTCTTCTGAATAAGCTCCCATGTTGGTTTTAAATTTATTTAAATGAGCATGCAGCATATGCTCTTTTAATGACATCCTGCAACCCATGTCCTTAAAATTTTTTAGCATATCCGCAACTAACTTTTCGTAGTTTTCAACTTTGTTATTTCCTAAAAATCCAGAAGCTACTGCTTTAAAACTGTTCCAACTCGCTTTTTGAGTACAATTCAGCAACGTTGGAAAATTTTTCATCTTCTGAAGATTCTCCAGTTTTTTATCAACCTTAACTTAATGGTGGCATTAAGACGTTTTTCTCTTCAACAATCGCCTCAAATGTTACATTTTGTTTTCCGACACAAAGTTCTGTTCTTACAGGCCATGACCGTTGAATAT
Organism: Holotrichia oblita; assembly: GCA_023690525.1. Classification (NCBI taxonomy): domain Eukaryota; kingdom Metazoa; phylum Arthropoda; class Insecta; order Coleoptera; family Scarabaeidae; genus Holotrichia; species Holotrichia oblita. The sequence goes on from CM043015.1 coordinate 188,694,841, forward strand.
AGTGCTACTATTCTTTGTTTATCTTTTGTTAGTATTGATATTAGTTACGATTGAGTAAACTCGCGGAAATTTCGAATGTAAAAAAAAATCAAAAATGAGTACCTATTATTACTATAACTATCACAAAAGCAAACTTTACACCAAAAAAAGGATTTTATTTTCGTTTTTGTGCATAATTAATTGAAAAATCATAAAATAAACTTTAGGACAAAGAACGAAAATTTTTTTGTTGACCCGTGTTACTTAAGTATGATTCGAACCAACAAAATGCAACTTCCCTAACGCCGTATGTCCTGACCTTACTGAGATGATTACCTATGAACTCAGCAAACACATGTCCCGAATTAATTACACGTTGTGGTATTTGGTGTTACCAATTATTCTCCGTAAATTCAAGTAAAGGTATTATCTAAATCAGTCTTTTTCAGTTTGTTGCGCAGAATCCTAAGGTACCATCAGTACTTGCTGATTGTAAAAATTATATTATTTGCCTTTTAAAAAAATATTAAAAACAGGCAATCAGAAAATACAAGTACTGCGAAGATTGGAGCACAAGTGTAATGGACTTTTATCTTCTTTTAGGATGACAACTGGTTCTGAGCGGCCAAAAATCATAGCAAAACATAGTCAAAAGTAAATACAGCGAACAATTTTTGCAAAAAGCTATTGTTTGATAGATCTCGCGGAAATGACTAATGCTAAAAGAAGTCCTATATTACCCGTGCAGATTTTTCGTTGAATTAAGTTTGAATATAACTTCGTGAAGAGCACTCCTATTGAAAGGTGATAACTGGGGAAATTCTTTCGTCAAAAAGGCAAGGCATTTGTTTTGATGCAACGAGATATATCTTATTGCAAGTTGTACCTCTATAGTTCTTATGCTCGTCAGATTCTCCCTCTTTATTTGACACTCAGAGTCTGTTTGAGTGGGTGCTCTAATGGCATAGTTCCGCCGACAACACATACCGCTCTGGGGGTCTATCAACTAATTAGAGAGGTTGACGTTTATGAGTGCCTCAAAGGTTCAGTTTCCATCTAATTTCTGTCTCCTTTGGATTAATTAATGACAACAGAATGTCAAGAAAGCGTTTGTATTGGAACTGTTCTTACTATTTATGGTTTGATAGGTAATATTCTGTAGAAGATTTGAGCGTGTGCCAAACCGTCAGTATTGTATGTTAGTGTATTCTTAGGTTAAGATATTTTTTTGCATATAATAGTACGATCTATCAGTTTTGGCATTGTTGCGTTGAAGTTAGTCCAAATACAAGTTCTGTTGTTAGAGCTTGTATGCCTGTCAGATCTTACTTCAATTACATACTTCCCTTGACAAATTGATAGATTCTTCTAGTCGTTTCCAGTTAATAATAGTATCTATGCGATATGAACGCTAGTTGTAAGTCAAATTTGGTTTGATGCAACGAGATATACCTCAGTGTAAGTAATTACAGAAGTCTGTTTTACAATTGTATGTAAATTTAGTTTGTAATAAATGTTTTTCAAAACGACTTTTTAAACGTTGTTGTAGTCTACCCAAATGCGAACAAAAGTAAAAACTGGGAGACATGTGTCAACCTGATATGAATATACATGGTTAAGTACATTAAACCCAGCAATGTTAACAATTCCTTCCGTTACAATTCGGCAATTCAACTTGTGGATTCCAGACTCTTCGTCTTCAACTCGCTTTTCTTTGGAAATCTGTACTTCAACGTCTTCAATCAATGCTCAAAAAATGATTTTTGTTTACTTTTTCCTTTCTGGACTTGCGATTTTCGTTGCCAATCGTTCTTTTTTGTTGTTGTTGTGCACTCTAGCCTAGCAATAATAAAGTTGCTTGGATAATTATCAATCCAGGACACACAACGTGGACCTAAATTATCCCGTTGGTGCTACAATTGAAGGTTCAGAAACCAACATGCTCAAGAAACTTCAACAATTATCCAACAAATAAAAAAGAAATGAATTAAATCTATTACTTATAAATGTAGTCCAATGTATGCAAGAATACAAGACAAGAATTATATGAGGAGAAAAAAGAAACTAAACAAAATAACATGGAAAACAAAATATTTTTAACTCGAAACCAAACGAAAAAGATAAAATTGAAGAAAAATTAGCAATTTGGTGGGTGCTCCAATACTTACTACAATCTTTAAATTAAAAAATCAATATTCCATTTAGTAAATTGGTTTGAAAATTTTATTAACTTTTAAACTAGAAAGTTGGCACGAGTTTATCATTTATCAGGGATTCCCGTTTTTTTAATCAACATTACTATTCTGGAGTTATTAGAATTTCACATAAATTAACGACAGGAGATATTTCTAAAATTTTTGCATAAACTTGCTTTACTCGCAGTTTAAGTGCAAATTCTGAACATTCACAAAATCAGTTATCTGCACATAAAAATACATTCATCGATATGTTGCGATATTATTGGAATTCACTTAACATACGCCTCGTTATTTTCACGGAGGTCGACACGATTTTTTTGCAAAGCCAATATTACTTTGTGCATTTATTGAAATGATAATAAAAAAAGAAAATTGCGATAAATTATATATAGGCTTATAAAAATAGTACACTTTGTTTCTAAGCCATCACGGCAATTTAAAAATCGCCGTTCAAATTATTTAAATCACTCCAATTAGTCGGCGCTTTAATCTTTCTGAATTTTAAGAGCGTTCGAAAGCAGTAATAAAATCTTAATTAGAACATTTGTCGCGTTTTTTCGGGCACCGCTCGTTCGTCCTATTTAAGGAGAAAGCGGAAAATACGAACGAGAAAGAATTCGCTCGTGTAGAATCTATCAGAACATTTTTGTCATATTCCGGTAAACTAGGATCAAAATAATTGTGCTGGTACGTGAATTAATTACAGGTTCCTGGAAATCTGCCACGTGCGATGCCGGCCGTTTATACGGACAAGAGATGTTTTGTGAATTAAAAGTTGACCTAGATCTCGTCTGTCAAAATAGAATAATCTATTTTAATTTCCGAGTGAAATTGCTGAAATGTTAATAGAATAAAAAGTAAGGATGGGTTCAATTTTGCTTCCATGGAAAAAAACAAATTAGAGGAAAGAAGTAGGAATAAAATGCGGCGAAAAGAAAAAAAATACCAGATAAAAATAAAATAAGACAGAAAATGTAACTTGACGTTTCTTCGATATACATAAACTAAAAGGTAGGATCAAAACGTCGTTATTTATTTGCCATTCTGCGGGAGGTTTTGTTTCTGAAGTATCCTTTCGGTAACATCCTGGATATAGAGAAAATATACGGCTCTATCCAAATTGTTAGAAATTTAAAATTGATTTGAACGGACAGAATACAAGACTTACTCAATATCCTTGCTACGAAGCGAAATCATTTACGTTAGTATGTTAGTTATAAAAATATCTAGGCTAACATACAGTCTTTTTCTTTTGCTTTTCCTCTTTTCTCAATTGCTTTTCAAAATGTGTCTAATGCTTTTCCAATGATTCTGTACTAGTAGGCTTGTTTTGTCAATGAAATTACTTATTTGTCAAATGTGTTTCCGTATTTGTCAATTGAGTTTCGCAAACATTTTACGTGCTTAAATATTTAATGTATTGATATGGATAACAATGGTCGCAGGAGAAGAAATGCCAAAATAAGCACTGAAATACGTACTTTAGTCATTAATTTTTTGAATAGTGGTTCCACGGTGAAAAATGTAGCACAACAATTTTAGGTTTTACCTGATACCATTAGAAAAATGTATGCAAGCTATAGGAGGACTAATAATGCAAGGCAATGGCAAAGGTAAGTGCTGGGCATTGACAGCCAAAATTATCTTTAGCTCAGAAAGAATAAATTTGCGCCTGGATTGATGAGGACTGCTCCATTACTCTGCCTCAGTTGAAAGAAAGAAAGTCAAAGAAATTCTTCGAGGCCACCACTAGGTGTCAGCAAGACCCATTGAAGAGGAAACTGGGTTACTGAAAAGCACAGTCTATCGAATTTTGACCGAATATTTGGGCAAACAGGCACATTTCGTGCTACACACTCTGACAGACGATCAAAAAGATTGGAGAGAGTTCAGCATTGCAAAGACTCGTTAAAAATGTCCCAAAGGAATCCGTCAAACATGCCAGCCATTGGAATTGGTGATGAAACGTGGTGTTTTCAATAGGAGCCAAAAACAAAACGTCAGAGTGTGGTGTGGAAGTCACCAGAAGAGCCAAAGGGGAAAAATTAGGCTTTTAGAAGAGTAAAATCAAATTTTTAAGTTCAAAGGGAATTGTTGAAACTGAGTTCGTTCCAGAAGATCAAACGATGAACGCAGAATATTAACTGGGAGTTCTACAACAATTGCGGGCAAGAATTCGACGAGTTCGATCATTTCGACAAGTTTAGTTTAGACAGTTCAAAAGTGATGAATCAAAATCATCACTTTTGAACTGTCTAAACTAAAATTGACAAATCGAAGGTCATGGAGCATGTTCTTTATAAGCCTCACACAGAATGCGATGACTTTCTGCTGCACTTTTTTTTGGCACAAAAGTTGACATAGTCAGAGCTTAAAAAAATATATTGTTTCACTTCGAAAGAATTATCATGAAGATACATAGTTGTCACATTATCCGAAGCTAATGAATACTACTAATCTCCTAAGATGAAGTGATATCTACAGTAATACGCTCATAATTAGTAATGTATCCAGTCTCTAGTATTCGTTTGGATAGATTTGCGAAGTCTAGGCATGAACGCGACCAGATTCTCAGCAGATTCTGTTTGTAAAGATTGCTATATCTGTCTAATTTCATTTCAAATCAAATATGGATTTTCCTCACGATTGCTTTCTCATAAGCATCCAAACATTTTCGATGGTATTAGCACCAGCATTTTTTTGTTTCTACGATTCACGAAAATGGCTGCGGCGATTAAAATCATTATATTTTTACAGTATCCATAGGGTGGCATTACTAAACCACTTCTGTACCGACGATAAGATTCTTTTTATAAATTCTGATAATTTGTTGAGCATTTAAATTCGATGTGAAGATGTTTACAATACGCCGAAACCTATACACTGAAACAACCCCAAACACCCACTTTCATGAAATCCTTAACATTCTTGTGCAACACTGGTTGCCCATTAATTATTGAATCCTTGTAGTCCAGGAATAAATGTCCAAAACGAAGATTCATCCAAGGGAGAGATTTTATTGACTTTTTGTAGTCGTAAGGGTGCGAGCATTGTTTCTAATCTCTTAATTGACGCTGCACTCATTTTACTACAATGCCTTCTTCTGCGAACAAACAAATAAAACTGTCCTGAAACTTTCCAAACGTAATAAAGTGGAAATCTAAGCACGATCAGGTAATTAGGTAGTTTTGTAGGTTACCGCCATAATTTTAGGAAATGTTTTTTATATTTGAGTTTTGAAATAATCTAAAGTATTCTGTATTAATAAGTGGTCTTATTTATACAAACAAGTTTCACTATAATCGTTTTGTTATAGATTATTTTATTCTTAAAACTAATTTGCTCCGATCATAACATGGAAAGTGCACACTATAAAAATAATCTGCACCAAAAATTGTTAGCAATTAGAGAGTAAAATTATTTCTGCATGACTAAGCTTCGTTCACCAACAATTTCCCTTTTTGCAAATATTTATAAAAACGAATAAATTCCATCGTAGGCTTTAATTCCACTTTCATCGCATTTAAAACGGAAACGATAAATGGAATAGCAATGGTTTCCGTTTCGACGATCGAACAATACAACTATAACGACGCGAACTTAATGCACTCATTATCCGTTCGCTAGTACGTAAGAAAACCGTGCCGAGAACCTTTGCAATTACACCGTTGTAAAGTGGACTTACGAGAAAGTCACATCGCTTATTACAGAAAGTAATCCAACACGAGCACTAAAAGGAAATGACAATTGTATAGCTTCTACGGGTCATAGTGGAAGAGGTGTCATAGTTTTAGTGCCAGTCAGCCTCGTATTTCGTTTATGTTATAAATTAAAATTTATATATGAGCTCGATAAGCTCATATTTGCATCAGCTTATGCCGTAAAGCAGGGAAAGCTTAGGGAATTTTACGCTCGAAGAAATTTTATTGAATACGACGGCGGGATAGGATGGAAGACAGAGATGGATGTATAGAGCTTATTAAGGGCAAATTTTCCCCGTATTTAGAGTTTATTTCGGTTGTGTATATTTGTACTTTTCGGATATAGCATAGTTTTCCAAACGAATGATTTTAATATACACACACGTACTTATATTTTACCTGAGGTTAGAAGCTCTACACTCTGAGATTGAACATTTTCAAAGCACGATTATTATAAATTACAACAAAATATAGTGATAGTACTTCAATAAAAAAAAAATCCTTTACTTTAATTCATTTATTAAATCCTGACATTTCGAGAAGGGCTTGTCCCTCTATCAAGGTACTAATATAATTAAAAAAAAATGCTTGAAAATTCATTTTTGCGTCCGATATTACAGCGAGATATTTTTATTATTAAAGAAAAATTAAAATTTAGTTTTTAATTTTGAATTCTCCTCTCTTCTTGTTGGGTAATGCAAAAATAATAGATAGTCTCACAGTATACGTGAAAATAGAGAGCACAATAGTATCACACAGCATTTTCCGAGTAGTGCTATTACGTCTTAAGGCCGGGATTGTTCTTTTATCGTATGAGATACACATTCTCGAAAACAAATATTTTTGTCCAATAGGAGTCCGAGACTCGTTGATCCTTAATATACAACGACAGATTGGGGACTTCATGTGAGACCACTACAGGTGTAGAAAAGGAACCTAGTACTACTATCCGCTATGACCAAGATTCAAACAATTTCATTCATACCAGCGCAGCCTAAGATAGACAGTATCGTGTCATGATGTACAGTATTAAAGGCACCGAAGTCTAGTAATAGCAGAGCCGTAATTTTACCACCATCAGTTCCAACAACAAGTGCAGTCACACAACCATATATGTCTCCTATAATTACTAACTTAAAAATCATAGAAAAATGACAAATACGCTATTAGTTAAAAGATAAAAAGTGGCTTTGACAATGTGTTTCAATTTTTCCTCTTCAAAGCCAAGAAAAGATGTTAGGGGTACAAATAGATTATATTTTCCCATTTTTCTAAAAAAAAAAACTGGAACGTCATTTATCAAAGGTCTTCTTCGATTAAACAGCCATGAAATTCAGAAATAATAAGGAAAAAAAAATATCATTATTGTTCCAGGACTGAAAACTGTAGACCACTGAAGAGCGGATAGAAATTATTCTTTTCTGTGCTAAACACGGTATCTCTAACAGAGGAGTTGCATCTTGAACAAGAGCCAGTGTCGCACACAACGGTTGGCAGATTGCTAGCAAAGTTCAAAGCTACAGATAGTGTAGCTGATGCTAAAAAAAAGTGGCAGTCCGAGCACTTCAGAAGCGGTTGTGGAAGGCGTTTTGGCAAAGGTTATTGCAAGTCGTACCAGCTTAGAACTGAGCGTTCCTCGAAGCATCATATTTTATAGAAGAACAAGTTTCATCCGTACAAGTTATATGTTAAATCACTTGACAGAAAACGATCCTGATCGTCGTATAGAAATGTGCTATTGGTTTGTGACAAAGTTGGAGGAAGACCCACAGTTTTTGTCTAAAGTTATGTTTATGAACAAAGCTAATTTTTATGTAAATGGAGAGGTTAACCGATATAACCTGCCTTATAGTCTGACAGTAAGACTCACTGGTACTTCGGTTTGTGGAAAGATAGGATCATAGGCCCCTTTTTCTTTGAAGGCAGTGAAAACCATCTGAGAATGCTCGGAAATAAACTGTTTCTTGATGTGAATTTGGCGGGGTTTGGGAAAACCAGAATGGTTTATGTAAAACGGTGCACTCCCATAGTACACAAGTTCGTGATTGACTAGATGAAAATTTCCCCCAGTAGATTGATCGTCAAGGACGAGTGGAGTGCATTCCTCGATCTCGGGACTTAAACCCGATGGATAGTGCTGTGTGGTGTTATGTAAAATTCAAAGTGTTTCCAATAATGTTTTGAATAACACGAAAATCATATTGAACAAGTTTTGTGAAATACAAAGTGTCCAAGGTAAAGTGCACCAGGTTGGCAACGCCAGATTTAATTTGGTGAGACTATAATATTGCCTGCCTTGACTGAGTAACTGCATTCTTGTTATGTTTAAAGTGTCAAAAATGAAAGTTTTATGTCAAGATTATCCATCACTGAATTAAAATTTTCTTTCAGAAAAACCAAATACTGATCATCATTAAATTTACTCAATAAACGCAAAAGCTGATAGAATCACTAACAGTAGTAGGAGGGGTTAACTTAAACCTGTCCAACACATAGGACCAACATATAAAAATAAAACTGTACTATTTTTCATAGAAGCAGGGATTTTTGTGTTGCCAACCCGGCGCACTTCGAGTTAGACACTATGTATATCGGCCAGTCTGTATACTAAATATGTACCTAGAAATTTAACCAACTTTTGAATCGCCTGTAAAAGAACTCCTCTCACCCCTGTCATTAATCAAAACAAATCTTTCAACACAACCAAAATTTCAATTGAAGATGCAGCCGTAGGTTCCCTTATCATACAAGAAAAAACGCAGACACTCTGCGAGGAAAATTTGGTGCTGCTAGAGACAGAAGCGACATACTTTCAAGTTCATCATAAGCAGACATACAATTTGGGGTCAGATTATACTTTTGAATGTATCAAGTAGTGCAAATCGTCGTTCATTTTGCTGTATTCATAGCATATTAAAAAAGCTAAAAGCTAGGTGAGAGTATGATACAGTTCTTTACTAAAAGATTTGAATTATTATTGGAGAATGATTGCTTGTTATGGAATAAGGTGCTGTGGGGAAACTGGGCCTTGAGGTAACTAGGCCATAGCTAATTTACATCGATGTTTTTGGGATATTTTAACAAAATGTGGTCGACACACTGCATTCATGCTGCCATCTGACTACTACAATTAATAAGTCTAACCTCAAAATAATTCGTTATATAGTTGTGAACTGTATAGCTAAACGTTTAACGTGCAATATTGAAAACAACGTGCTATTAAGTCCGTTTTTAATGCGTTTTAACAACAGGCTGTAAGTATCCTTATGATATTTACTACGTTAGAACAAAATTTAGTAATAGTTTTACTAGTGAATATGGTTTTAAATGTTCCTTCGCCTTCCTGAATGTTGTTATTGGGGGTGGCCCAGTTACCCCAACAAAATTAAAGCAAAGGGGCAACTGGGCGATGATCTTGAGGTAAGTGGGTTTACTGGTGGTCCTGTTACCCCAGTCAACCCAATTACCCCGTATTTTACAACAAATACGTACTTAATAGGTAGTTAAAAACAACAAACAAATTTATTCGTTTTTAAGAAGAACAGAAGAACAGGCTTTCATTAAGGCATCAGATGTAGAACGTTCACTATCACAACCAATGGCCTGCAGCTATGCTAGATTTAAAGCTATGATATGCTTTTCCTTAGTAACTTAACAAACATTCACTAAAAGAACTATATTTTACTCAAATAACAGATGGTTTTTATACTTTTGTATTATTATAATCATTTTTTCTTTATGCTGCAGTATTTATTTTAACCCTTTACTGTACACGGCTTGACGATGCTTCACTTGCAACGCCTATAAGAAAAATTTAAACCATCGATGCAGTCAAACCATAATTTTGTACTCATAAATAGAAGGTACAGCAACATACCCAGATACTCCAGCCAGGTGTGCAGTGTTTCTAAGAAATTTAGTCTTGGTGGGTCCATTTGCCCCATAATCGGGGGGCAACTGGGCCCTCCTGTCATACATATTCATAATATTTTTTAACCATATGAAAATAGGTAGCATAATTTTATGTCACTAACTACTAGTCTCAACGCAGTCATATAGTTGAAAATCGTTAATCATCGTGTAAAATCGTGTCCCAGTTACCCCCAAGCACCTTAATCGAATTGTAATACCTAAGCTTCTTCAGCCACACGTAGTAATTGTGGACGCGTACACTAAATGGGTTGGAGCTTTTCAAGTAGCCTCAATTGTGTGACGACAATTAATATTTTGAGATCTACATTTGCCCGTTTTGGCTTGCCGAAAATATGAGTTTGGGATAACGCGCCTCGATTTGTAGGTGAGGAATTTTCAATATTTCTAAAGAGAAATGGCGTTAATCATATCACAAGTCCACCTTTTCAACCACATTGCAACGGTGCTCCAGAAAAGAGGGTTAAGTTAATTAAGAATGCAATTAAAAATACTTTGGTAATAATGATCACATAGATCTAAATTTAATTTTGTCAAATTTTTTGTTTGATAATCGCAACGTAACACATTCATCTACAGGAAAAAGTCCTGTCATGTTAATGTTTAATCGTAATTTAAGAGGTAGATTTGATTTGTTAACACTTGATCATGAGTTATTAAATAAAGTAAAACATATATTAGGTTTGTCGGAAAGTTCTGTCGTATTTTTTACATAAAATAATTAAATAATTGGAAGCTGTTTATTAAAAAATTAATCACCAATATAGTGTCCATTATTTTACAACCATCCTCCATCTTCCAAGTAGCCGGTTAATGCCTTCTTGAAAGAATGTTGCCGGTTTGGAATCAAAATACTCCGTCAAAGCGTTTTGGACGTCATCTTCATTTTGGAAATTTTTTTCATTAAGGAAATTTTGTAAAGATTGGAAAAGGTAGAAATCCGAAGATACAATATCTGGGGAGTACGGCGGATGCGGCAAAACTTCCCAGCCAAGACTTGCCAATTTTTGTTGCGTGACCATCGCCGCATGAGGTCGAGCGTTATCATGTTGGAACACAATGCCCTTCCGATTTGCCAACACTGGCCGTTTTTCTTTAATTGCTACCTCCAGCTGTGTAAGTTGTTGACAATACTTAGCTGAATCAATGGTTTCACCCTGTTGGAGAAGTTCATAATAGACGGGACCTTGCTTGTCCCACCAGATACACAGCATTCTCTTTTTCGTATACAAATCAGGTTTTGCTACCGTTGGAGTTGATTGTCCAGGCTGCACGTAGGCTCTTTTCCGTAGAGGATTCTTGTAATGAATCCATTTTTCATCGCCCGTAATTAAGCGATACAAAAATGGGTCAGTTTCATTCCGTAACAATAGCCCCGAACACACTTGAACGCGGTCGATCCTGTTGCGCTCCGTTAACTCGTGCGGTACCCACCTCGCATATTTTAAAACAAATCCTAAAGTATGGATATGTTCCAGAATTGTTGAGTGCGATACATTAAACATTTGTCCAAGTAGGGATTTTGCTCCAATTCTCTTCGTAAATCTTCATTGTCAATCTTCGTAGGTCGGCCGGAACGAGGTTCATCTTCTAAACTGAATTCACCGTTTTTAAACTTTGCAAACCATCTTTGAACGGTGCGTACATTAACAATGTTATCTCCAAACACACTACACAAATTTTCACTCGCAACTGACGCGTTGTTTCCTTTTTCAAACTCATACAATAAACAATGTCTCAAATGCACTTTATCGACAGGCATCTTTCGGGTTTGAAAACACAAGACATACTAACGGTAGCATTACAAATTTTGTGTGGATGTACCTGCAGAGGGTAGGTAATTTGCCCCACTTAAGAGAAATTCTTAGAAGTAATCCAACCGATAGTCGTTAATACTTGAATTCTAAGTACTATAAATACGACAGAACTTTCTGACATACCTATAGAATGTAAAGAAAAAGAATATTATAAAAGAACAGATTCAACGGAATTTACTGCAGGCGAATATGTAATAAACTCCCTGTACACCACAATATGTATGTCGATGTTTGCTTTAAAATTATAATTATGATTTTGTTCCCAAATAAGTTTTTCTGAATATTAGTTTTTTCATTTTCCCTACGAATAATGTCTCATGTTAAATACATTTTCATAAATAATTAAAAATAAACATCTTCCTAAATAATAGTAAATAACTCTTTAAAAACCTATTTTCGGTTACAAGTAAAAGGAAAACCGTTATGTAAAAATGGGTTGAATCATCTAAAGATAAGTTTTTGTAATTGGTACATCATTTATTTTGCAGCTGCAAAATGTAAGCAAAGTTGATCAAATATCAATAAACATCGGTATCACCTCACACCACAACTTTGATTAATTATTCGGCACACGTGTTTCGAAAACGCATGGGTTTTCATCATCAACCGAATACCGAATGATGATGAAAACCCATGCGTTTTCGAAACACGTGTCCCGAATAATTAATCAAAGTTGTGGTGTGAGGTGATACCGATGTTTATTGTTATTACGAGCCCACAGTCCTTGAAATCACTTTATCAAACATGACAAATCCACCAATCATAATGCATTTTCTTAATAGAGATGTAGGTAATAATTAATATTTATTAAGATAGTACAACACACCATCATAATTAATCAAGTTGTGAATTATTCATAACTCCGTATGTTTGCATATACATACAGTAAGATTAATTTAAGTACGCGTTGCTATCTTGCCATACACATAAACATAAGATACTACGATGAAGTGGGAAACTATGCATATTTATTTTATGCTAACGTGAACATGCTGGATCATTAGCTACTTAAATATCTATGAATAATCAACGGTTACAATGTGTACATATGTATGTATGTATATATCGTTAAATAAATAAAGAAATAAACAAAAATATTATGTAAAATATCGAAACCACTGTAAACGTATTTTGCAACACCAACAATCGCTTATTTGTTGATAAAAATTCTAAACGGAAATTGTACGGGAGCAATGTACCGATAATTTCGTAAATAATTATTAATTTCGCGTTTAAATGCCAAGGACAAAATGTTTTTGCAAATAATGAATTTAGACATACATACATCGATAAATAAATAGTTTGTTAGGAATTATGTAGTTTGAAATCAAATCATAATTCGAGTCCTCTTTAAAGCAACGCCTACTGATAGGAGAAAAGAGGAAATGAGAAAGCCTTCAATTTTAAAAATTAATAAGGTGAAGCGCACATCTATAAAAAAAAATTAATTAAACGCAGGCGAAATATCTGGAGAAGCTTAACTTTTTTTTTGTTTTACGTCTATACAAAAATTGACGGAGAAAGTTCTTGTAAGTAACGAAGGTATAAGCAGGTAATTAGTATTCTATAAATACATTTAATAAAGTCTGTAGGTTGAGTGTGTTGGTAAGATCATCACCGGCAATAATTAAGTCAATATTTCAATCTTTTCATAAACATACAAAGTAACTATACACTGCCGTACAAAAATAAATTACCAAATTCTGAAATCATGAATTGTATAATACAATCATATTAATAGTTTACCTTGAAATTAAGCAGATATATTTGTTACAACACTTTGGATTATTTATTTACTCATCAACGTGTACTGTAGGCATAATTACATACGTACATACGTGTAATTAACTTGATTGATTAAATTATGATAATTCTTGTCCGTTTGAGGCAATAAATTAAAAATAAATCTCGTGAAAGTATACGGATGTCAAATTAGCAACAGTTTAGATTAACAAGGTGAACCTACTTGCCGAGGAGGAAGCAGATCCATCAAACGGTTATCGAGCTAGGTAATATTTATATGATGAAAAAGTTGTTCAGAAAATTTATGAAAGTTTGAACGGTCACAGCGCTCAAACGCGTTAATGTGCCTTCCTGGGGTTTGTCCTCTCGTTTAGATTAACAAGATGAACCATCTGGCCAAGAGCGAAGTAGATTCATCAAACGGTTCTCGAGAAAATATCGATGAAAATTTAGCCCTATAAGACGTTAATGTGCCCTGCTGCAAGTTTGGCCTCTCGTTTAGATTAACAAGGTGAACCTACTTACCGAGGGGGAAGCAGATTCATCAAGCGGTTATCGAGCTAGGTAATATTTATATGATGAAAAAGTGGTCCAGAAAATTTATGAAAGTGTGAACGGTCACAGCGCTCAAACGCGTTAATGTGCCTTCCTGGGAGTTTGTCCTCTCGTTTAGATTAACAGGATGAACCATCTGGCCAAGAGCGAAGTAGATTCATCAAACGGTTCTCGAGAAAATATCGATGAAAATTTAGCCTTATAAAGCGCTAATGTGCCCTGCTGGCCGTATGGCCTCTCGTTTAGATCGACAAGGTGAACGTACTTGCCGAGGAGGAAGCAGATCCATCAAACGGTTATCGAGCTAGGTAATATTAGGTAATGTATATGATGAAAAAATTGTCCAGAAAATTAATCAATGTGGAGCGGTCACAGCGCTCAAACGCGTTAATGTGCCTTCCTGGTAGTTTGTCCTCTCGTTTAGATTAACAAGATGAACCAACTTGCCCAGAGCGAAGCAGATTCATCAAACGGTTCTCAAGAAAATTTATCTCTATAACGCGTTAATGTGCCCTGCTGGGCGTTTGGCCACTCGTTTAGATTAACAAGGTGAACCTATTTGCCGAGGAAGAAGCAGATCTATCAAACGGTTATCGAGCTAGGTAATATTTATATGATGAAAAAGTTGTCCAGAAAATTTATGAAAGTGTGAACGGTCACAGCGCTCAAACGCGTTAATGTGCCTACCTGGAGGTTTGTCCTCTCGTTTAGATTAACAGGATGAACCATCTGGCCAAGAGCGAAGTAGATTCATTAAACGGTTCTCGAGAAAATATTGATGAAAATTTAGCCTTATAAAGCGCTAATGTGCCCTGCTGGCCGTTTGGCCTCTCGTTTAGATTGACAAGGTGAACCTACTTGCCGAGGAGGAAGCAGATCCATCAAACGGTTATCGAGCTAGGTAATATTTATATGATGAAAAAGTTGTTCAGAAAATTTATGAAAGTTTGAACGGTCACAGCGCTCAAACGCGTTAATGTGCCTTCCTGGGGGTTTGTCCTCTCGTTTAGATTAACAAGATGAACCATCTGGCCAAGAGCGAAGTAGATTCATCAAACGGTTCTCGAGAAAATATCGATGAAAATTTAGCCCTATAAGACGTTAATGTGCCCTGCTGCAAGTTTGGCCTCTCGTTTAGATTAACAAGGTGAACCTACTTACCGAGGGGGAAGCAGATTCATCAAGCGGTTATCGAGCTAGGTAATATTTATATGATGAAAAAGTGGTCCAGAAAATTTATGAAAGTGTGAACGGTCACAGCGCTCAAACGCGTTAATGTGCCTTCCTGGGAGTTTGTCCTCTCGTTTAGATTAACAGGATGAACCATCTGGCCAAGAGCGAAGTAGATTCATCAAACGGTTCTCGAGAAAATATCGATGAAAATTTAGCCTTATAAAGCGCTAATGTGCCCTGCTGGCCGTATGGCCTCTCGTTTAGATCGACAAGGTGAACGTACTTGCCGAGGAGGAAGCAGATCCATCAAACGGTTATCGAGCTAGGTAATATTAGGTAATGTATATGATGAAAAAATTGTCCAGAAAATTAATCAATGTGGAGCGGTCACAGCGCTCAAACGCGTTAATGTGCCTTCCTGGTAGTTTGTCCTCTCGTTTAGATTAACAAGATGAACCAACTTGCCCAGAGCGAAGCAGATTCATCAAACGGTTCTCAAGAAAATTTATCTCTATAACGCGTTAATGTGCCCTGCTGGGCGTTTGGCCACTCGTTTAGATTAACAAGGTGAACCTATTTGCCGAGGAAGAAGCAGATCTATCAAACGGTTATCGAGCTAGGTAATATTTATATGATGAAAAAGTTGTCCAGAAAATTTATGAAAGTGTGAACGGTCACAGCGCTCAAACGCGTTAATGTGCCTACCTGGAGGTTTGTCCTCTCGTTTAGATTAACAGGATGAACCATCTGGCCAAGAGCGAAGTAGATTCATTAAACGGTTCTCGAGAAAATATTGATGAAAATTTAGCCTTATAAAGCGCTAATGTGCCCTGCTGGCCGTTTGGCCTCTCGTTTAGATTGACAAGGTGAACCTACTTGCCGAGGAGGAAGCAGATCCATCAAACGGTTATCGAGCTAGGTAATATTAGGTAATGTATATGATGAAAAATTTGTCCAGAAAATTTATCAATTTGGAGCGGTCACAGCGCTCAAACGCGTTAATGTGCCTTCCTGGTAGTTTGTCCTCTCGTTTAGATTAACAAGATGAACCAACTTGCCCAGAGCGAAGCAGATTCATCAAACGGTTCTCGAGAAAATTTATCTCTATAACGCGTTAATGTGCCTAGCTGGGAGTTTGGCCTCTCGTTTAGATTAACAAGGTGAACCTACTTGCCGAGGAGGAAGCAGATCCATCAAACGGTTATCGAGCTAGGTAATATTTATATGATGAAAAAGTTGTCCAGAAAATTTATGAAAGTTTGAACGGTCACAGCGCTCAAACGCGTTAATGTGCCTTCCTGGGGGTTTGTCCTCTCGTTTAGATTAACAAGATGAACCATCTGGCCGAGAGCGAAGTAGATTCATCAAACGGTTCTCGAGAAAATATCGATGAAAATTTAACCCTATAAGGCGTTAATGTGCCCTGCTGGGAGTTTGGCCTCTCGTTTAGATTAACAAGGTGAACCTACTTACCGAGGGGGAAGCAGATTCATCAAGCGGTTATCGAGCTAGGTAATATTTATATGATGAAAAAGTTGTCCAGAAAATTTATGAAAGTGTGAACGGTCACAGCGCTCAAACGCGTTAATGTGCCTACCTGGAGGTTTGTCCTCTCGTTTAGATTAACAGGATGAACCATCTGGCCAAGAGCGAAGTAGATTCATCAAACGGTTCTCGAGAAAATATCGATGAAAATTTAGCCTTATAAAGCGCTAATGTGCCCTGCTGGCCGTATGGCCTCTCGTTTAGATCGACAAGGTGAACGTACTTGCCGAGGAGGAAGCAGATCCATCAAACGGTTATCGAGCTAGGTAATATTAGGTAATGTATATGATGAAAAAATTGTCCAGAAAATTAATCAATGTGGAGCGGTCACAGCGCTCAAACGCGTTAATGTGCCTTCCTGGTAGTTTGTCCTCTCGTTTAGATTAACAAGATGAACCAACTTGCCCAGAGCGAAGCAGATTCATCAAACGGTTCTCAAGAAAATTTATCTCTATAACGCGTTAATGTGCCCTGCTGGGCGTTTGGCCACTCGTTTAGATTAACAAGGTGAACCTATTTGCCGAGGAAGAAGCAGATCTATCAAACGGTTATCGAGCTAGGTAATATTTATATGATGAAAAAGTTGTCCAGAAAATTTATGAAAGTGTGTACGGTCACAGCGCTCAAACGCGTTAATGTGCCTACCTGGAGGTTTGTCCTCTCGTTTAGATTAACAGGATGAACCATCTGGCCAAGAGCGAAGTAGATTCATTAAACGGTTCTCGAGAAAATATTGATGAAAATTTAGCCTTATAAAGCGCTAATGTGCCCTGCTGGCCGTTTGGCCTCTCGTTTAGATTGACAAGGTGAACCTACTTGCCGAGGAGGAAGCAGATCCATCAAACGGTTATCGAGCTAGGTAATATTAGGTAATGTATATGATGAAAAATTTGTCCAGAAAATTTATCAATTTGGAGCGGTCACAGCGCTCAAACGCGTTAATGTGCCTTCCTGGTAGTTTGTCCTCTCGTTTAGATTAACAAGATGAACCAACTTGCCCAGAGCGAAGCAGATTCATCAAACGGTTCTCGAGAAAATTTATCTCTATAACGCGTTAATGTGCCTAGCTGGGAGTTTGGCCTCTCGTTTAGATTAACAAGGTGAACCTACTTGCCGAGGAGGAAGCAGATCCATCAAACGGTTATCGAGCTAGGTAATATTTATATGATGAAAATGTTGTCCAGAAAATTTTGATTTTGACAGCAACGGTGTGGGAAATTCGTTTGACCCGTTTAGAATCGCGTTGGAATGTTGAAAATTTGGGAATCGATATTGTTGGTACGGGGAATTCGACGGCGACATTTTCCGAGGTCGTAGGTTTTTTCAAATGGAACTGTACCTGAAAAGGGCGGTTTTCGTGATGAGGGGCGAGTAGCGATACGGTCGTATAATCGGTTTTTCGGTTCGACGTCCGCCAAAATATACAGGGTGTTCGGGTAGGAAGACGGGCTAGGAAAAAAATTTCGAAATTTTCGGTATCGATATGGGAAGTAATTTCCGATCGGGGCGTGTACTTTGCGAAAAGGAGGCGCCGTACGTTATCGAAATGGTAGCCATCTCGATCGTTTTATATTGCACGTTGGTGTTTTTTTGTCAAAATTCACCTAGCACTCGTCGAGGAGAATATATTTGGACATGGATACTTTTTAGATATCGTTAAATCACTATTTCTCCGCTGACCAACTGATTAACACACCCTATTGTCCACGATGAGGAGTTCGGTTTCCGAGAAGGGCTCCTCTCCACCGACTATTAGCTCTTTCGCGTTACGGAAGCAATACTTAATACTTTCGAGACACGAAAGACGATGAGTGCGGCGTTTCTTGATTTGTCCGGTCTTTGAAACTGTTCGGTATCGTGGACTTGTTTACAAAATATTGGTGGCGGGGTTTAACCCTGAGGTCGTAAAAATTTTATGTGCATATCTTCAGGACCAACTATCGGTCAGGATGACTAAGCTTTTACAGTACTTGGTTCTTGGCCTATATACTCCGATTTCCATCGCTCCGGTTGTTCTGGAGCCATCTGGATAGCACCATATAGCATTCCGGTTCAGTTTCGTGATAGTGTTTTGATTCCATCCATTCTTGCAGCCTAGCTTAGTGATAAAGTTTTTTGACAACCCTGAATTTCTTCGGCATCCCATCGTGAGGCATGTCTCACAACGGGTCCAATCCTACTTGTCTCCAAGTAGGATTTTCAATTTTCGCCTGATGATGCCTTCGCTCATCAATCTGTGTATGGTTTGTCTGGCCACACTCTCCATTAAGATGTGAAGAGGTGTGAGATTTAGTACAACTTCTAAATCAGCCATTGGGCATGTTTTCATTGCAGTCCACTCTTTGTACTTTTGCGAGGCTGATCTTCGTTATGGTTAGACTAACTCGTTTGCTCCAAGCTACTGCCCCATAAGTTTTGATTGGTGTTACTATTGCTGAGTACATGTAATGCAGAGTTTTTGGTTTACACACCCAATTTTTCCCTGCAACGTTTCTGCAAACCATCAGGGCTCTTTCAGCTTTAGTTGGATCAATTCGTGCTTGTTCTAAAAGAGTTTATTATGTAGTGTCTTGGGTCTATGTCTTTCAATGCGCAATGATAAGTTTACTTCTGCTTATGCTATGTTTTAATCAAGTAGACCAGACCTTAAAGTTGAACAGGGACAAACCTACTGCAGATAGAAATTTAATTATTAAGTATTTATTTTTAAAAGTCGTTGTCCAAAGAACTGGGCTGCGAAATTTAAGAGAAATTTCAGATGGCAAGGAAAAGCACTACTCTGAAAGGTAAGTTTGTGATACCACTCTAGAGATTCCATCCGTGTTGTCGAAGATCGACGAATTGGCCTCAATTACTTTAGTGAGTCATTTCATATTACTATAAAATGTTTGGATCAGTATATTACTATGGACTAAACATAAGCACATACTAAACTATGATTCACAAACAAAAGAGAAATCTAAACAGGGTAAACAGTAAGACTTTTGTTTAAGTTTCCTTACTCTTAGGGGAGCTTACTTATTCTACCAAGAAATTATTATTTCCAGCTATTATAAATATTAATAAAACAAACAGAAACAAATGAATGACACGCGAGGAAACGTTACCTATTTTATAATCCCGAAAACAACCCTCTTTTCCGCACACCCTCACTAAATCGTGTTACCGTGGGATTAATACTTGCAGATCCATATTTAACTTTCCGTTGATGTGACGTTTCAGTTAATTTATGCGCCAATAGCGCAGCGCGTACAATTCATAATACCGAATCTGTATATAACCTCTAACCAACCAGAAGAGGATTACCCGTCCATTATATCGCCTGCCATGATGCGTAAATATCAGAGTATTCGAAACGGCACGAGATAAATAAATAACGAGAGAATAATCCTGTGTGACACATGGAATTAGTATTTGTGGTTCCAGATATTTCGTCTTGTTAAGAACTGCCGCAGGTTGTGCCATTACAGTGGTGAATTATCTAAAAGCAGCATATATACTGGTACGTTTTCACGTATAGGTACATACACATATGCATGGAGTTGACAATTTCTTAAGTTGTTAATTTAAGTTTACTTTATCGTATTGTACACATTTATATTTCAGTAAAAAAGTAACAGTGGTGTAATAAGATTTATTATATTTCGAATTTAAACGACTTAGAAAATTTTAATTACTAACTTTAAATGTGACATTGAAGAGTGTGACCTACATTCAAATTTAATTGTGCCCAAAAAAACAAGAAAATCTGCTCGGTCACATTAAGTTGTAATGGCTTCTAATGTGTTAATCTATAATTTATTTATCTCAATAAAAAATGTATTTACAGGATATATTCTCTATACATCGTTAATAGGAGCAAACCGGAAGGTATAATAATTGCAAGCATACACTTTTAAAACAAAGAATTAGTCAGTTTCTAGTTCCAAATAGAAATGTAGGACTGGTTTAACTCTAGGGCACGAATATCATCACTTTCATAAAGATTAGCTTACATTAACCTCAATTTAGATAATGAAGTTAGAAATTCGTTCAGTGTTTGGAGACAGGTAGGTTATCTAAATAAGCATTTTTTGTTTATCCAAAATATAACGAGGAAAAGTACGCTATCTCTTTAAACAACTAACACTCAATTTTATAAATGTTTTAATATGTTAAGAGATGAATCAAACGGATATGCAATAAAGAATGTACACAATAAAGCAATAACTGTATGAAAAGTGTTGCTGATATTCCGGAAGAAAGATGTGCGTAAACCAATTAACAGTCAGAAGTTCTTTCTAGAGGTAGATTTGATCGCATCATGAAAGTATTTCTTATAACAATAATCTCTGACCTCCTATCTCTCCTCTAGGCGCGAACCTGGATTCCTAAGCCTTTGTATATCCTCGATAGGCCTTTACTGGGCTAGGTATGTGTTCTTGCGAGGTCTCACTGTCCTGCTGGAGCGGGGTTGGTGAGTGTAACAACGCTGAGTTCATAAATAAAATTCTTTAGATGCGCAAGTTAAATCAGTGCCGTCGGTTCCGATTTTAGGTGCAGAACTTACCCAATGGTTTTCCCTAGATCCGTTAATTGGAGGACAGCATTAAGACAAATTTGGACTGCTGTTTACCGACTTAGCTGGTATGTTTATGGTTTTAATTTCCCGTATTGGTTGAGATTGAGATGATTCAGATTGTTTTGTTTTGCCGTTTTGATTGTGTCCTTGTTCTATTTTGTTTTTGAGTGTTATTTCGAGATTTATACGCAATTTTATATTATAGAGAGCTAGACAATTTTATACTACAGTGAGCAGTTGTTTCTAATTAAGTTGGTGTGTGTTGACCAAATATCTTTTATGCATCATAATATCTAATATTTTATTTCAGGGCAACTGTGTGTCCATCGCCCATAGGATCAAATTTCTATAGGTGTTGTTAATTACTCTCTAAGAGAAATTGTTGCATATTTTGACAGTAAGCCGACAGTACATATGAAATATATTATAATTCGTATATTTTCTTTTGTTTACGTTGTGTTTTTTTTATCTGGTGTGGTTTTATTGCGTAAAATGGAAGTACAATACAAAAATAAGTGTTGTGTTCCTGGGTGTACCAACCATGCCAGTAAGAGACATCGGTTTCCCAGGGATATGGGATTAATGAGAAAGTGGGTGGACAGTATTAAACTACCCCATTTGAAAAAATTTCAACCAGAGGAAATCTATCGTTCGTACTTTGTTTGTGATAGACACTTTTCACAAGAATACTTAGTTACTGGTACAAGAAGAGGCCTTCGGAAAGATGCTGTTGTGTATTAGTATAAAATATACTATAGAAAAAGTATTTTTTAAGTGTATTGATAATTATGTTGAAATATGGACTACTTGTTCATTTGTCTTATCAATAAGGTTACACGATTGCGTTTCAACTTAAATCGAGGTTTTTTTTACAGAAAGTTTATAGTACGATAAACTTTCTGTATAAAAACCCTCAATTTCTGTTGAATCGCAATCGTACAACCTTATTGGGAAGAAAAATGAACAATCCATATTTGAATTTGCCGTCGTTAATAGTTTAGTCGGTAAAGAGGTTTCTCGTTTTTTGAAATGAAATTTCGCTATGCTATGAATGTTTAGAAGCCCTAAGTTATTATAAGGCCCAGAAAAGAAAAATAAATTAGTAGTTTAATCCTCAGCGAGTCAACTTTTCATTTCTTTCATTGACCTGTAGGAGCAGGGTTAAGCAACAGTCCAACCGCATTCCAAATACAGATAGGACCAAAAGGGAACCCGAAATTCTTGAATGTGGTGGGCGCCGTCTGTTCGTGAATCTTACAGCTACGCAATTAGATTAATTTATTTTCAGCCTCCACTTGGAAGCTCAAGCCAGAGTCTCATCTACAGACTGCTGAAGCCTACAACGGAGATGGCTTTTGTCTACCGAAGATGTATACAAAGAAGTATCTATCAGTCTGTATAAATTGCAAGCTCAACACTATCGCATTTGGGAAGGTCTGGATGTGATTTAGAAAGAGGCTAGGGGTAATAAAAGACCTCTGCGGCACCCCATCAGCTATTGGCTTCCTTGAAGACAGACTACCATCGATATGGCACCAATAACAATAATTTGTCGTTAAATTTTGACATTTCTATCACATAAAGGACATCACGCACACATCCATGGCATCGAATGCTGTTGGTCTCAATCTTATAACGAGATATTCTCAATATTTTTTTTTCGTTTGGTACTAAATATTTGAACATAATTCCACTCTGAAACACAACAACCAAACATGAAAAAATTCCAAAATCCCCATTTCTGGAAAAACTGTACCACGAGAATATGGGTAGCGTCGAGTAAGAGGAAAAATAGTATTTTTGAACGTTTTCTCGTTGTACTGGATATGGCAATGCACAATGGAAACTAAGCCCTATTAGAATTAAAAATGAACAACTAAATGATTTAGATTCTCGAAAAGAAACAAAAATCTATAGTTCTTTAGTGGGTCGCTCAAGTCGGAATCAAAATACCGGTTTGGTGGAATCATTGTTCCTTCCGAAAGTAAACAAATCAGATTCCGATACCGTCATACTAAAACCTAAACCTAATAAAATGTATTAAATGTGATAATGGACCTGCGTGCAATGTTTTGTTGCTTACTACCGAAAATAAACAGTTTCTCTGGCGTACTATCCTGGGTGCTTCATTAATTATGGGAAATATTTTAACTGCAGATACTACATGGCAAATAATGACCATTAACCAAAAATCGTTCTGGAAATTTGAAGACCTTCATCTCGAAAACGGTGCGATTTTAAATAAGGCTATTTTTGGACAATGGTCATTATTTGACACGTAGTATCTCCAGTTAAAATATTTATTATACTGTAACAACCGGAGTTTGTCTAGAAATTCATATTTTTCGTGTACACGCTTAACATAAAGCAGTATGTTTTCTATTGAGTTTATCATGGTTCAAGAGCAGATGAGTTAAAGAAATTACATTTCATCCGATAACTTTGCATAAAGACTGTGGACGCATTTAAATCCATAGCAATACTGTGTAAACTGTGCTATCAATTTATCTTTCGTCTTTCTTGATCAACAACCATTTCAGTACTCCTAGCATAAATATTATCCTACTCAAGGATGACCAGGTCAGAGAACGTTGTAAAGAAATGCACCAATTGTGTTTGAAAAAATTAAAAACGTATGAGTTAGCAAACAAACATCTTTAGTTATGGATAAATGAGACAGCATATACATATATTCAAAAGCATTTTAATTATAATGAGATTGAGCTTCTAATGAATGCCCCCAAAGCCAATTTTCCAGATAATAACTACGACGAAGTTGATAATCAATTGGCGAAATTGTGATTTCAAAAACTATGGGTTCGTATGATACAGATAATCATCAGAAACACCAGATACCACAAAGCTTATTTAATTCGAGATATCTGTTACAATAAGGTGGTAATCTATTGATACTGATGAACTATGCGTTATCGAAACATGTGTTTCGAATTAATTAAGCGTTATGGTGCCTGGTGTTTCCGATAATTATTTGTATTATACGAGCCCACAGTTTTCAAAATCACAAGCCAAATTTTCACCAATTAATTAGCTTCTTCGGGGCATCTAATAAGGAAAAAAGTTGAAAATTGCAAACTCTGATCTATGTCACTTTTATGAGGATTAAGTCGGTTTTTAAATTTCTGTATTTTTGTTCATTGTAGCAACCGTGAGAGTTGTCACACATTGTAACATTATATATTACATTATAAACACCAACATGATTGGTTGAATGGGAAGTTAATTGAAGCGTTAGTTAGGTTATGTATTTATTGAAGTTTCCGATAAGAAAACTGTTAAAAAAAATTGGATTATAAGCTTGAGGATAGCAATTCCTCTTAAGAATGATTCCTAAATTACTTAAATTTCTGTTCCCAAATTGCTATTAAACATATATACTCATGGGTCACCTGATTTTTTGAAGAAAGCACTATCTCGTACTCCGAAATTTGTTTTACAGGCGTTATAAATGGTAATACTCATTAACTTAGGCAGTAGCTGCGCCAAGGAATTCATGTACTGAATTGGTACATTATTATTGGTCATAATTTCGGTGACATCAAAAAGTTTAAGCGTTTTTAGACATATTAAGACAAACTTGTAAAGGTGCACCTACGAATATGATCAGTAGTTTTAAAGATCAATCATTTAAGAAATATATTTTATCTGAGCTGAAACATGTGTCAAAATGTACCTCCTGTTGTATCTTAAATCATTAGAATTTGCCCACGTGCTGTGCATTGATGTACACAATTAATCATATTTCTTTAAGTAAAGAGGTCGATATTTAGATATTAATTTCAAACTATATTAAGAATATTTATTGTATCTCAAATCGATATCAAAGTGAACGAGCAATAGTCCCACTGCGAATTGTTACATTACGGTTAGCCATTCATAATATCCGCTGCAAATTAAATATTCAGGATGTCTATTAGTTGCTTCGCCCGTGTTTCTCTTGTATATTTAAACGATATTAGCGTGCAACGCGCAACTGTTACTAGGGTATTCATGTCAATAGTGCTAAATACGAGTAATCGATCAAGGTCGTTTCTAAGTATTTTAATTAATAATTTAAACAAATGAGTGTACACAATTCATTTCAGCAATTAACGCAAATAAAGAGCTAACTGCAACAAACACACATTTGAGATAAGTCCGTCTAGAGGCGTGTTTGAATTGAAATATCAATTTTGATATACTATACTGTATGTCGTACATATCTAGATTACCTTAAATTATACAAGAGGAGGGAATGACTGATTAAGATATTGTTAGATGCATATTACGAGGAAAGAAAATCCTAATCAGGAAACTATTTGACGTAATGTATGTAGGTACTAAACGGGTCTTTAACATTGCTTGTCAAGGCTACCTTTGTAGTTCTTCTCGTATAAATTGTGTATGTAAACGTGTTTCCATGGCTTTGTTACATTACTTCGTCGTAAATAATTTGTGCTATTAATTATATCTCAACAGTGAATAGTAACTCAATCGGGGTACCAATCTAGCGACACACGTCACAAGCGTCACCGACAAGATTCGAACCCCAAACCATACATACTACCCTATCTACGACCAATTTCTCTTCCCTCTACGACTATCAAGCTATTAATCTAACAAGAATATCGAACGCGTGCAAGTAATATTACCATAAAAAGCTTCTAAAGTATACGTCAAAGATCTAAAACCGATGATGTCTCCACATAACACGATGACGACATTTACGTTTCTTCTTACGCTTCTTTCAAATAAACGAAGTACTTATTTTCGCCTGTTTCGCGTACATTATTGAAGATATAACCTGAACTATCAAAGTTCTTTCAAGTAACATTGTTTGTTGCGAAGCCAATTAACTTATCGCGTTACACAAGAGAAAAACTTCCATCGTTACCAGAAAGGACGTAAAACTTTCACGTCGTTGTGACAAATTATTGCGCGCCACCTTTTTACGCTTACACGGTAGCATCGTTCAAAGTCGACCAAATCCAACAACAAACTTGACGTGTATTAAAGACCTTCGGAAATGGTAAAAACAAACAAGAAAAAAAGAATGAGCTGGGCCGTATCAGAGATAGGTACCATAAAAATCATTTCGATAAGTGCTCTGAAAAAAAAAACGATTGCTGCTACTGTGTTTGGAGACCCGCATATTAGGGAGACTATTTAAGGTAATGATCGTAACTTATGTAGCGTTGAGGTCGACGGCGATTAATTTCGCGTATTTCACAATCCCTCTGAAAGATTAAACGTAATATCTACGTATATTGCTTATTACTAATATAGCACTTTTGTAATACGCCATCATGCTGATGTAATAAAAGCCAACAGCTATCATGGTCAGCAGAATCCTTCAAAAGAATATGTACTAAACACCACCATGTGTTGACTTTTCTGAGACACCTCCTTTAAGAAGTCATGGTTAAGGACGCCAGAGCCTACACGACCTAACGGCTAACAAAAGGAGCAAGCGCTAAACTGAAGTCGCAGACTCAAAATTTAAGAAGAAACAAAATAGAAGGAAGTCTAACGATAGAAGAAAGACGGCAGTAAAGTAAAGTCTAAAGATAAAAGAGAAAGAAAAGGCGAACGAGATGAAATGAAAGAAGAAAATTTACCGTAGAAATGAAGAAAACTGCTGCTGTGATTAAAAAACCGCAAACAAACATTTAAGTCAAAGAAACCCAAATAGACAATGAAAACCTGAATAGAAATATTGGAAAGAGTGTGGCAAAATAACAACCAGATCTAGCTAGCGGAATAGTCGATAATTCAGAAGATTTTTTCTAAAGCGTGGTACTTGATTCAAAAAGAAGTAAAAACAATGAAGGATAAATAATTACTTAATGTTATAGAAAGATTTATCTAATCATAAATATGTTGCATTAACAATCAACGGCAGAAACAACTGTACAACAATAGAGCAAACACTAATCCTTAGCTCTATTACTTGATGTACACTACTTGCGGTATATCACATGAATAGTGTCGTACTGAAACTTAGATTTATTAGGTAAAATTTGCATGCAATAGCATTTGCAGCTAATTTTTTATAACCTGTGGCAGTCGAATATAGAATTATGTATGTAAATAATGACCAGTATAAATAATAACCTGTATGGATAATGACCCATATGAATTATGATCAGCATGTATAATGATGACCAGTATGTATAATGACCAGTATGAATTATGACCAGTATGTATAATGACCAGTATGAATTATGACCAATATGTATATTGACCAGTATGTACAATGACCAGTATAAATTATTATATACATATAAGCGAGCAATTTAACTTGAAGTTAAGGTTAACTACCAGCCAGTTAACAGAAAAAATTAACCGCCGATCGAAAAACCGGGCCTAATGTTAGCTCTGTAGATTTAATTATTGATTTCCATGATTTGTTTTTCGTTACTCACATGCGATGCTCTTATTGCAGGTAGCTCTCAAACAGACGATCTCCACCTTGGTACCCAATAGTTCATAATGCAGAATATCAAATGGTTTAGTGGAAACTACCAATGTTCCTATAACTGTGCCTCTCTTACCGATTTTCGAATACATATACCTCATCCAAAATTCTTACTAGGGCCACGAACGAGGAACGCCTCCAAAATGAGCCTCTCAAACAACTTCAGTAGGATAAATTTAAACCCAATATAAGCCCGTAGCTAATCTAGTTCACCGGTACCCATTTCTTATGCACTCGTGTCGTCTTTCTAAGTTTCAACTGATTTCGAAAATTTTGTGTTAAAAGTCTCTTGTATACACTATCAATGAGTCTGATAGTGTATACAAGAGGTGTATATATGCATTTGTACATTGCAATGTTATTGAAAGAGCGACACACCAGTAGTAAGCTGGCCCTACTGCTCTTTGGAATAAAGTGTTGAGCGCAAGGTATTTCTCTATCTAGTCGTGTCCGGATACCTTTGAAGATCACTGTACCTTAAACCCCGCCCAAATCCACTACAGATAAATGACAAACGGAACGTAGAGACCATCCTACGCACATAATCGTTACGATCTTCGGCTTCGATCGGACCGCGAAATTAGGTTGAAACTTTCTCGAACTCAGTGCCTTGTTTAAAAAATTGCCACTCATTACCGGCAATATCTCTTTCGAAATCAAGTACGAAAATTTTTGCAACACCTACGCAACACATTCCGCTAGAGACGCAGAGCAGTTTTTTAAACGACGTCTCATTGACCGTGTGCCCTATAGACGTATAACATAACTTTGCGATCGCTTGGAACGCTCGTAAAAAACTTGGAAAAGCAAACGGGTCGCAGTTTCAACCGTCCTAAATTATTCCCATGCGGGGGTAAAAGAATGATCCTTTCACGTCTGCTGGCTGTAATGTCTTTTGAATACGGTGGAAGGACCGACATGAAAGAAATATTATTTCTATTAGACGGGAATGTCAAGTAAGCAAAAACAAATAAAAGAGGACATAATGTAATGTCGGTATAAAAAAAGTATTACAAAAAGAAAACTTCATAAACGATTTTTCTGTAGTTGGACTTCCAATAGTTTTAAAAAAATTGTCAAATAACCAGCTTTGAATTCTATTATTTTGGCGTAGTAAAAAAGTATCAAATAAAAAAGAAAGATTGGTGAAACTATAAATATCATCGCTGCCGTCAACAAAGGAACAACATCCGGTGTGAATTGTTAGCATTTTGGCAGCGTTCACTAAATGCATTCTGAGAATGCATCTCTGCAATTAACGACAAATAAAGATCCTACTTATCGCGGATTCGAGTGTGCGATTACTACACTGCACGATGCACCTATTCATTGTTCTTGCACATTCAACTCTGCACATTTACTATTGTTACTGGGTTCGACTTTTAATGCATAGCACACGATTTCGTATTGACGTCAAAAGCAATATAATGTACCTATCTAATTCTGTTCCTATTACTGTCTATATAGTGTGATTACATTAAATGTAAGACCACCAGGTACATGAAGAAGCAAATAAAGTACCCAGAAAGTTTAATAACACCTTCCCAACCAGCGATTTCAATTATTTCAAAGTAAAATTTGTAGTATATACACAATTCGATATTATCAATACTTACATCCTGTTTAAATTTTTAATTACATCTCCAAAATCAACAACGTCAACAGCAATGGAATGAAATGCTTAATTACGCTGTTAACGGATTTGAAAGGTATCGGATTAGTTTTTCTAGTTTATATAACAAATTGATTGCGTGCAAACTTACTATTGAGATAATTATAAATAAAAAGGATAGAGTTATCTTAATTTAGACGCCTAAATGGTTAGAAAAAACTAATTCAGGGTATGCTGTAAAAGTGCGCTAGCCACAGATAGTAATATTGTTAATAATTGTACCTTCTACAGTAAACAATTTTGTATCTATGAAATAAACATCTTCCTGTTTTGCGGCTTGATAAAAATAGAACAAACTAAAGGAATGTTTATAATTTATTACTTGGGTTCTATAGGAAATAAACTAGCTGTTTAATTCATTAATTTTAAAAGAGAAAGTATGTAGTTCACAAAACTTACTCTAACATATAGATAAACACACATGTAGGTAAACCAATGGCATATTACCAAAAGTACACAAAAAAATGTTTGCAAGTACAGTGGGTTACTTTGTAAATGGGACAGGTACCGAAAGGGAACATATACACCCTAAGGTGAAGAAAATAAAGATGTAACATAAGTCTTTGATTATCTCATATACACTGATGAGTAAAACTGAACACACTAAATAACATTTCCACTTTTTCTGTAATTATAATGAAGATTAGGAATGATATATAAATAATATTACTAGTGTTTAAAACAACATTTTTTTCCGTTTATTTGTGCTATACATCGTGGATGCCATCCTTGTTTATATTATTATTTATAATATTTTTACTAAAATTAAATTTATCAACAAGAGAAGTTGCAAAATATGTAAATTTAGTCAAAGTTTTGTACAAAAATTACGATTGATCAGAAGTGCTCGTGTCAGAAAGGGGACGTGTTATATGGTCTAATGAATCCAAAATAAATAGATATGGTTCTGATGGTCGTATTGGTGTTAGAAAAAGAACGGCACATCTTTCCAATGAAAGCATGTTAAAATGCTTGTCAAACATGGTGGTGGCTCTCTAATGATATGGGGGTGTATGGTATGGTGTGGGTAGTGTACATAAAGTTTACGGAATTATGAATCAGTATACTTACAGACGAAACAGTAGAAAACATGCCTATACCAAAAAAACTAAGTCATTTTTCAGCAAGATCGAGAACCTAAACACACAGCTAAAACAGCTCATATCTCAACAGTTTCAACTACTGGATTGGCCTGTCCAGTGCCCGGACCTCAATCCAAACGAAAAGGGTAATCATTAAGCATCTAATCTTTTATCGTCAAGATATTGTAAAAGGTTAAGTTGAATTTTAGTTTATCCCTATTATCCCGAGAAATTAAATCTCTATTTTTTTCTAGATTTTCCTCACTTTCAAATTCGAAAAGCTTAATATCATTATTGGGCGTAGATTCTTCTCTATTAAAATCTGCTTTTTGAATATCTCTTTGGAGTTCCACACCAGCACCAATTACAATATTTTTTAATTCCTCAATGTCTAATCCACACTGCCATGAAACGGTTTGTGATAGCCACCTAAATTTAATAGTCGGGCAAATTTCTGCAGCAATTATTGCCTCTTTTGCTTCGGCTTTTGTAAGGTCAAAGAACTGCTCAAATTTGGCATTGACACGATTAATTATGTGTTCGAAATTTCTAAAGTCCTTAAAGGACCTTTTCGCAATTTATAATTTAACCCGATTGTCGGCATCACCAATTCAGAAGCACCGGCGCGCTGTCCACAACCCCCGAGAACGTGTTCTAACACGCGTAAGTTGCGTTATACACTTTGATAAAACTAATTAAACAGTATTCGAATATCAGTATTGGAATACTGGATTCTAATACCGGGATTTGAATACAAAGTGGGTAATCGAATACTGGGATTCAAAAACCGTATTTAGAATCCAGAATACCGAGTACTGAGCAAAAAAGTATTCAGTCGAATATCAAATACCAAATACACAAATACATATATTTGAATAGTATTCGAATACCAACCAAATGTATTCTGGATAGGATTCAGAATACCGAGTATTCGAATACTACCCAAGTCACCACCGTCAAATGCTCTGGATTTATGAGGTCGTATACAAATACGAATGGTATAATGTTACTCGAATCTATTGCATGCATGTAGAATCTATGCCTCGAAGAATAAAAAAGAAGTTCTAGCGGCGAAAGATCTCTGGACTCATTATTAGCTTATTCTGTATGTATAAGTGATAAATATGTGCAGGTGCAAAACTGAGAACGACACAAGAACCTATACAACCTATGTTAGGAAATATTTTTACTTTTGGTCTATTTTAGAATGTGTTATTTTATTTTCCTGAAAATATAATAATTTACACAAAATAGCTAATAACTTTTCTGTAATTTCAATGGTTTCTCAAAATACGAGTATGTGTGTTCAGTTTTGCTCATCAGTGTAGGTATATTTCCGCTTGTCTGTTCGTTATATTTTCGTATCGTAATTTTTCTAAAAAATTTGCACCCCACACGATCAATAGCGTGTGACTTGCTAAGTTAGTCAGATTGGTTCAGATATTTCTAATGTCATGCTAATGGTCGATACCTTACACACGACGATCCCCGAACACTGTGGCTTCAACTTTTTGTGTAATTTTTGGGACTGACACCTCTTGAATCATCCTGGATGGATTCACGCCCCCATCGAAACCAATTTGGCGAAACATTTACATTACGTAATACGATGGTGCATCGTCTGCATAATAAAATAAATTTATTTAACTGTAACTTTCAATTTGTTGCGTTACAAAACTCTTTGTGTTACAATGGGGATATCACTTTCGTTAGTGATTGTACATTTTCACCCTGTATTTGTATACGCATTACATACAATATATTTAAAGTGAAACATCTGTTTGTAATTTGCTAAACGAAGGTTATATCTGTTGCTGGTTCAATGAAGCCCTGCCTTTGTGATTAACACCTTTGTGGCGAGTTAATTCCCCTGGGATCAGGTCACAAGCTTTCGCATTTTGTCACGCGTGCCGTCCCTAACCGAATAAGTCGCCAGAATCCGGTTAATATTAGATGTATCCACTAGGAATAGAGATTTACATTTTGGACCTTTATAGTGCCTACATTTGTCTGTGGAAACTTTAGATTAACAAAGTTTTATTTCAAATAAATGTATTAATGTGACTATATCACTTACTTAGCAGGCAGAGATTTTCTAACTCAATTTAACTTGTTTTATTACTCAGAATCGGTATTATTATTACTATCATGTCAAAATAGAATCTTCCAAGTTCTGCAAAATATACGACAAAAGTTTTATTGCTTTTTCTATATATAATGTCGCTTTGAACGTTCTCAAAGTTTTCCACGATTATTTTCATTAAAGTCGTTCGGCAATATGACCGATTCGGAAATTAAAGAAACCTGTCCGATTCGAGAAATCGGTAACGAAAAAATGATTAAACGAATATTTTCTGAATTGTAAATATTCAAACGCTACATTTTATATCTTAATTTCTCTAGGAAGTTCTGTGATGAGATGGAAAAGATAGATCGCGAAATATTTAAATTAGAAAGTCCGTTTTCAATTGGAAGTTTATGTATATTTAGTGATTTTTAATTATGTAGGTAGGTTTCTTGCAAAAATTCAGGAAGAATTGTTTGGCTTTCATTTCTACTTGCTTTAAATTTATATTGAATGTTATTGGCACATTTGGTTAGCTACCAGTATCTGCTCTTTATTTTCTGGCACCAGAAAATGTATAAATTGCGTTTGTTATATCTCTCATTATTTTATTATACAAGATGCAGTTTTAAATCTCATTACGTCATGTTTTATCTTATAACTATTTCTAATAAATCAGCATCACTTTAACCGATCTAAGTACCTGAGAAAATGTTTTATTCTACGAGCAAGTTTGTCGAGGAATTGTATAAACTAGAACTAGCAAAGATTCGCTACGAAGAACTTTGTATAACGCACATGTCTTCTGGCATAGGAAAAAATGCTGCCCGTGATATACGAGACGGAAATCATATTTGACTAAATATTGATATTTCCATTGGAATATCAAACGTCCTCGTTTCCCATTTTGTGTCAGTACTTCGACTGGAATTGCAGTAGACGAATATTTACATTCAAAGTCGATGTAGACAATCACTATCGTGTATTTTCAAAGAGATTTCTGTTTTTTAGTTTGTTGAGAATCGAGTGCAGTAATAAAACTTGTACTGCAGTTATCAAAACTAAATTTGAACTGTCAAAATAGAAAAAAGCAAACATTTATTTCATAGCATGTTTGATCCTTTCGATTCAATAGAAATAATAGTTTGAAATAATATACTCGTTTATATTTTCGTAATAAGTTGAGAAACTGTTTTGAAATAAAAGAGACGTACTTGTATTCCAGCAAATAAATTAGATTTTCGTTAAGAGGCCCAACTACCGTTTGACAGTTAGTTGGCGATGTTGTCACAGTTAATTTTTTCATAATATAATGTTTTTATAATTTATTTAAAACGTATTTTAAAATTGGGCTTCATACACACATGTGTAGACGTATTTTGAATGCTCATAGCAAATTTCAGTAATTAAATCTAAAAATTAATAAAGTAATCTCGATTCCCATATCAAGGTAACGACCTGTAACGGGAAAAGAGACTGTGAAGTTAATACCGAATGATAATAGACAAAATTGTATATGTATATGTAAAACATTTGTAGAAATACGTGTATGAAGCCCAATTTTCAAATTACATTGAAATAAAATCAAGCAAACGATTTACAGAATTATGTAGATAGTGCACCGCTGTAAAATAATCAGCTGGTAGACAACCCCTTAAATGTGAAAAAGCCCAAAGCTTGGGAATGTTTCGCCAGTAGACAAAGACATATCTCAGGGTACAGAGATCCAACGTTCTTATTTGTTGCTATTCAAAAATAATTCAGACCGTCAACACAATTTGAAAGTAGCTAAACGTAAACATAAAAATCATTTGCTTAATAGGACTAAGAGCAATCTTTCTTAAACAGTGTGAAACAATGACGACAGATGTAAACATCGTTTAAATAAACTTAAACAGATATTATTTCGTTTAGGCTAATTTTAATACGCAGTTGTCAACGCTATTCTGTTTTCTTTAAAGTTCATTAGTCAAAATAATTTCTTAACAGATGTTTCTGGTCTAAATGGTTGGGCTTTTTAACCGAAACAGAATAGTTTCGTCATCAATACTTATATGTATACATCTTTTCTATAATTTATCTGGGAACTTAGTACTAATCACACAATTCTAATTATATCTTCTTCTATCGTAATATCCAAATTATTGTTACCACGAGACTATGTTCTAATATTAATACTTCTTAATTAAGATAATAATTTCCACTCTCCAATGTAAGAATAAATCTAAATGTGATCGCGTGGTTTCTATAGGATATTCTCTATTACTTCTTGACATATTAAACGTACCAGACTGTGTCATATATCATATCACTATACTTTACAAACTGATAATTCTACTACACATGGAAAATGAGTAAATTAACCTTGACATGGTAACTGATAAGAAGTTGCCTCGATCTGAATCTGTTCTCTAATCGGAGATAATGTATTTAGCAGTATCCGCACACAATATTAGAATAAAACCATTTCGCAATTCTTAGTTTAACATAGTTTCGCAATTTTCAATGTTTGGAATTTATACAAGAATATTTTTACTTAGTTTAATTGCATATACGTGTCGCTATTAATCAATACGTACGAATATAACGGTATAATATTTTACCGCTGTTATTCATCTATTTTAGAAACGATTTTTTGTGCACGGTTGAATAAACCTGAAATCGAAAAGGAATTCGGAACATTCACCGCTATATTCGTAATCACTGTTAGTCGATAAATGATTCAGATCGCGCTAGTTTATTGTTTTTATTTATAAGGTGCATAAACAGAAAAGAACATGCATTTGTAGGCTTATACTGTTGTAATTACTCGTATTTATTTGGCCTTTCGGTGTTTACTACCACGATATTAGTTCTTAGCTTAGCATTCATGTCAAGGATTTGTTAAAATATATTATATTGACCGATTAGAAGCATTTTGTGCGTAACAAATTAGCATAAATTGTTCATTCCTGTTGCAATAGTATGAATGATTAAAAAATCGTTTAACAAATACAGCTGCAATTATTCTAGTATTATACGAGGGCGACTTGAAATGTTTCCGGAATCGGCAAGAGATGGCGCACGAAGGTTGGAGTGGATAAAGTCACTAAATAGATTAAGTACCGCAATCCGCTAGGTCAATGTGTTAGACAAGGACGTTACAATTTTGCCATTAAATGGCGGCGATCTAGGTGACTTTTATGTTTCACTAAGTATTTCTGAAGTCTGAAACGTCACAAACGTCAGTTATCACACGTATCATTGGGTGTTTTTCAAGAAAAAATAGTTGTATGATTGTAAATCAACGGTAATAGTGCCGGGTTGTTGTGTTTTAAACTGTAAAAACAGCGCCGCAAAAGGCTTAAGATTATTTCCCTTCCCAAACGGTAAAAGAAATTGCGTCAGAAGAGAAGTGTGGTTAAGTATACTCAACAGGCCTGATTTTAATGCAAACTTTAGAATTTGCGAAGTAAGTACCGATAAAAAGCATGCCAAAGTGTAGTTATTTATCAAAACCTATTGGAGGAGGTGCATTTTTCGGAAAAAACAATTTGAAAATGGAAGGCAAAATGGGAAAAGAGTTCTTCGACCCTGTGCTGTCCCTGATTTGTCGAGAAAACATTTAGATTGCGGCGAAAGTAGTGCTAAACGAACATGCAGTGAAGACGACCTTTTTCCGAGACCCTGCGACGTAGAAATTGAAAGAAAAACTAGCACACTAGCACTAGCACTCATGTGAAAAAATAATAAAGAAATATAAATAAAATATTTGTTTCTGTTATGAGGGCTTCCGGGTTTTGACCGCGTCATGGTAAAGTACATATATACAATACAAAAATAAAATAAAACATTGGGCATATACTAAACGAAATTTTGCAAAAAAGTAAAAGCGAAATCGGGTGACCATTTAGGAGGAGTAGCTGGTCAGGATTCAACGCAATCCAAGACATTTCTTCATGCCCCTTGGATCCACCACTACATATCGTAGACCGAGGAACAGTCGAAGCAGTGAACTTTTCCGGACGAATCAGCTCCGAAGAAAGCAAAGACCGTTCCATCGACCGAAAAGGTCATGGCGACCATTTTTTTGGGATTCCGAAGGTGTGATGGTCATCGACTATCTGGAGAAGAAAAAGACGATAACGGGGCAATACTACAGCGATTTATTGACCCGATTCGAAGCAGTATTGAATGAGAAACGGCCTCGTTTGCAGCGAAAAAAGTGCTTTTCCACCACAACAATGCACCGGCTCATTCATCCCGCATCGTCGTGTCCAAATTGAATGAGTTGCACT
Source organism: Holotrichia oblita (assembly GCA_023690525.1). Lineage (NCBI taxonomy): Eukaryota > Metazoa > Arthropoda > Insecta > Coleoptera > Scarabaeidae > Holotrichia > Holotrichia oblita. The sequence goes on from CM043015.1 coordinate 188,731,614, forward strand.
ACGAATTAGTCTCTCATTCTCCACATGCACCGGACCTAGCCCCCGGCAACTTTTTCCTATTCCTAAACCTGAAAAAATCGCTGTCAGGAACGACATTTGCCTCAAATGAGGGGGTCATCGCCGCTATAGATGATTATTTTGCAGACCTCGAAACATCCTACTTTTTCGACGGCTTGAAGAGACTGAAGCACCGTTTGAAAAAGTGTATTGATGTTCGAGGGGACTACATCGAAAAATAAAAAAAAAACCACACTAATAGTGTTTTTCTTGTCGATCTTCTATAGAAACTTTAAAAAATGATAAACGGGCAATTATTTCAGCGATTGAATGTATAGCCACTTTGCCAGGAGGTAGACGTACAACCTACAGCGCGCCAAATCCTAGCATAACAGACCGTTTCCTCTAGTGCAGACAAGGAAAATTTGGCACGTGTCTAAGTCTAAGTAAACAGTAAAACCATTACTTAAGAAAACAATACGTTTATAAAAATAAATGGTCGGAAGCTGTTTCTAGTGCTATAAAAATTGAGATTTGAGAAAAAAATGTTTCAGAAATAACAAAAGATATTCGATTACTTAGGACAAACAAAAAAAAAGATCAGAATTGAATGTCAACTCTAATTTATTGATTGAATAATACATATTTTGCTTGTGAATAAATAATTTGAAAATGATCACTTCATATTTCCTTTGTAATAATAACTCACGTATAATCGATTAGTCATAAAAATATGACGTCAATTTAGATAAAAAAATAATGTAGATACATTGATTAGCCTGCTTGTCTGGTAAACTACATCATCTGGCTTGAAATCTTGTGGTGTTATTACCCCAGGAATGCACACAATTAATGTACTATATCGATCTTTCTAAGAGTTTATTAGTGTCGTTACCATTCGCGATAAAACTTTACAACATATTTATTACATTACGTATCATTATTTCTTCTAGGGTCATTAAATCTTGCTTTCTTTGTTACTTGATCTTGTGCTTTTTCAGAATTTCTATTGAAGTTAAATTAGATGATCTGACTAAATGTAATGACTAACCATTTTACTTCTAAATTAAAAAAAACTGCCTACATTCGCTGACGTAATATTTAATTAGTCGTTTTGAAAAATTTCATGGAAATATTACGGTTTGCACCAAATGTATTTTACTCTATTGCCGGCTTCACTTCTGTTTTGCGATGAAAATCTAACATTGCACGCAATTTCTAACTTAGCATATTATACCAATTCATTTAATTGGAATGATGTTTTTTTCTAAGAGACTTGCTGCAACGAAGAGAAAAATAATTAGCTTGTATTTTTTAATAAATTTATTTTTAAATGCAAGGTCGCGATAATTGTGGTAACCGGAAATACACTACTATTAATTAATCATTTTTATTTTTAGGCGCTATTCGTTCAACCTCAATTTTCATTAGTCCCCATAGGGTTTCAATTGGACAGAAATTATTTCTATTTGCTGTTCTTGCATCCATGCTCTTGTATACCGTGAAGTATGGCATCTTGCGTTATTTTACTCAAATCGCCATCCATCAGGAGATAAAGTGTTAGCTGTTTCGAGAAGATAGCCATTTAAAATGTTGCAATATTTTGAGCTGTCAATGCTGCCTTGAACAGTACAAAAAAGAGTTGCACCACGCCAAGATACTGTTCCCTAAACCATTACTTTTCACGGAAATTTAGAAATGTAAATCTATTGCCTCCTATTTGAAAACAACTTGCATCAGAAATAAAAAGGAAACTATTGAAAAAAGTTCATTTTTTGTTGAATATGCGCCAATAATGTCATTGAAGGAATTTTACGTAACCTTGTCGCTTCAATTATTTCCGTAGGATTTCTGAATTCATGTGTATTCATAATTGATTTCTAAATCTATTGGTTAATTTCCGAAAGCCTCAACGATGATTTTGTCTTCCTAATTGTAACCACAAACTTTACGTGGTCGCTCAAAAACTGGTTTGTGATTCATTCCAACTTCAGTTTTATTCTCCTGATAACTTTGTGAACTGCGCTTTTCCCAAGGTCAGCCGATTTCACCTGTTTGCTAAATGTTCCACCATCCGCCTTTTATCTAATTTTGACATAGGTACGCAAGTTTCATAACAACACGTAAAAGTGAATATTTTGAGTGGTATAAATTAACAAAAGCAATAATCCATTTAAATTTGTAAAAATAAGAAATTCCAGATACTTTCCAGACGAACTATAGTATAAGAAAAAACTTTAAAAGATGGTGGTCAAAAGTCTATAAGTATTGTTTATCTACAGCCCTCTATGACAGAACCTAAAGATAATAAAGTCATTTTTTAACAAATTAAGTTTTTTGCATTTTATTCACACCGGAGAAAGAAAAATTTATGTTATTGTCAGAGACTACAACAGAGACCTTATAGAATATAAATTTAAACTAAATACATACATCCACCCCAATTCAATTGTTCCCCGAAAACCTTTGCTATACAGTAGAAAATACCCAGTATATGCCAAAAAATAAATCCAATAAAAAACTGAACGTTTCAGTCCTGAGAAAGAGGCGAAGAAAACTAAGAAATATTCGAAAGTTAATATTTATTTTTATTTAAATAATATTAAAAAAATACGTGCGTACGTAATGGTGTACAGGTTCTTAAAATATATAGTACCAAGAACACAGGGAAAACGGTCTAAATCACATCAGGGCATGACACCATCATCCTAAGAAACTGGGGATTCTTCTGAATGTATGAGGTTTAAATGTTTTGAAATTATAATCGATCGCTTATGTAGTTAATGGATGAATTATAACCGGAGACAGAAACGAGTAAAACTACCATTACGTGGCCTTATGAGTATTCGTGATATAAAACGTTGACGTTTAAGACGTATAGAAAATGAAGACAATTTGCAACCCTTTTAAAATTAGAGTTATGGAAAATGGTGCATTGAAAGATGTCGAAGTTTGTCAATAGGCATTTAAAATAGTGGAAAATTCTGCCATAACAAAAGGAAAACTCACCAAAATTGACACCATAATAAGAAGGACAATTAAAGCTTTAAAGGCAAAAAGTCCTACTTAAGTTTGAAAATACAAGGCAGTAACTTCAAGTTACTAGCTGCAAATTGTGAATTGCTATATAAATCATTCAAAACAATATACCATCCAAGGCTGCATGGGCAGTGGGGAGTGCTGCGAAATTTTCTCCATACACGGCAATGTTTCTTTTTTGAAATTTTGATGCAATATTTCTTGGAAGGTACAAAGAAATTGCTAGAAAAAGCGTTTTCTAGTTTAAAATTGTAACAATCTCGCTCGGTATTATATCTAAACTGAATATTCGTTTCGTTCCAATATGATGGCGCCTATCATTGCTTCCTCTTCACCTGCAGGTGCAGGGAAATCAGGTTTAATAGGGCTTCCTCCGTTGAAGTTGGAGATGTGTGAATTGCATCTGTAATACCTACGCAAGCAAGTCGCTGTATCTCTTGTAGCATGACTTGTCTTCGCTTTAGATCCTTAATCTCCAGATTTAACTAGAAGTGGTCCAAACGGGCATTAAAGACTTTAACATTGGTGTCGGTTATTCCAAGTGCAACTGCCGCAGTTCCAACTTGGACCTATTTGATAAAGATAATGCCGAATTGAAGAAAACTATGGAAATACTTAAAACGGAAGACAAACTCGAAAATCTGAGGGCCCAAGCATTCTACAATAGAAAGCGATTAGAGAAATAACGTGCTTGGTGATAATGCTGGGAATATGTCACAACAGCAGATTCCTCTAAAACCTTGCGACACCAAATATGTTTCATATAAAAGATAACATACTTTTTATATTAGTTGCACATAATAAGGAAGCTGATGAGGCCAAAGTCTTTCTTGTAGTATTTGTGAAATGCTGAATTCAAAATAAAAATTTCACTCTTGTTAGATTTTTGCACTGTTCATGGATTATTGCCTATAAGAGGGCATTTAGACCAATCAGCCAAAAATCTATAGTTGAAGTTCACGATCAATGAGTCCAAGTATCTTGTACAGCTAGACCCAAACCCATGCCTTTTGACATGTATGATTGTAATCAGACTGAATAAACTTTCTGCCCGAAAAGTTGTCCATTTGCTACTACATCAATTAGGGAACTAAAATTTATGCAGGGTGATTGGTGAGAATGGCCTATTAAAGTATTATACAAACGGAACTGAATTTTAAAAACGAAATTTTACGGTTGGATATGGTTCAATATGAACTATCACGTGAAAATATTTTTGAATAAATATCCGAGACCGGAACCATATCCAACTGCAAAATTTTGATTTAAAATTCCGTTCAGTTTATATAATACTTTTAATAGGCCATTCTCACCAATCACCCTGTATAAAAGAACATACTATAGTATAGTATCACTTGCAGTTTTTTGTTATCAGAGCTAAAAAAAGTAACATGGCATCTGAACGCGAGTTCAAAGGCACTTTAGTTTAACTTAATACTCCTCCAGAAAAAAAAAACAAATACGGCCATCCGACTAGAGCAAATGAAACAGTTCGCCTCAGAGGAATTCAAGTCCTTCTATCAAGTACAATCATCAATCATGAAATCGATGAGTTATTTTTTTATCGGATAAAAAGATCAGATTCCCTCCTTCTAAAATAGCACTAAAACTGGCATGTTTTTGTAAAAGCTTTCAATAATAGTAAAAAAAATGGACACAGTTCACTCTTCCATAAATGTTACTTCTTATGTAGGTATGTCCAAATATTTATCAGAGAAGTCTGACAGTAATAAATAATAGCAATATTGTTGAAACAATTGTCAATTGTACAGTTCTTATTCAATCCCGAGAATTAAATTATTTTATCCAAGTTATAAAAGCTTGAACTTGACGATAAAAATTTCCATACAAGCAAGAATAAACTTACTGCCAAAGAAAAATCCATTTTGTAATCCACAATCGCATTTAAATAACACAACCGACACAAGAAAAATAGTAAAGCACTACACAATCGATATCACAGATTTTTTTTAATAATCACTAGATTGACGACAGAATTTGCACTGTTAAAAGAAAAAGCAACACTTTCTACCCTGCCAGCATCGATCGTTTTCTCTCAAGTCCCCACATACTCAGAAATAGGTACCGGTTTTTTCCTCTATTTTAGTTCTACAACACGATCCATACACGTCACCGGTCGCGATGTATGAAAAACGAAAATCCTTCGTACGTTCAACCAATTAAAGAGTCATTGTATAAGAGCGCATCTCCGTGAACTGCATGGCACATCGCGTTCCGCCTTCGCCGATGGTAAAACTCGATTCAGATCGAGACCGCGGTCCCACTTAGCTTTCGCGGCCAGACTGCCGGTGGACACGGGACTAAGTAGAGCGGGCGGCCAAGCCTTGACAACGTCCCAAACACATCGTTTTGAACTCGTACACAAAAGCAATACGCTCTCGGAAGAGAATGTGCTTTATCGGATGACACATCGCTAATGGTTGCGATGAATCATTTTTACAAACGGTTGAAAAACTCTTATTTGCGATTCAGTTAAAGTGTTTTACCAATACTGATATAGAAACATTGGAACAATAATCTTCTTTAACGTAGTTATCCATAATTTTTCCCAAACAAGAGCTTAGATAATCTTACAGGTGGATTTACAATATATGTACAAGATTTTAAGCGTTATATTGGGCGTGTCAAAACGAGCATATAACGATTATAATTTATATACGATGGTCCATGACCGCGGATTTTAGAGGTCATCAACAACAATGAACTTATCTTTTCTAATTTAATTCCATTTTCAGCTCAATATTTTTTGCATCAATTTATTCCAAATTATAATAAATTAATTAAATTTTTACACAACACCTCTGTGTTATAAATCTACATACGGCACTACAGACTGCTTTCTCACTTTCTAATAATAACTTCTTTGATCACAAACTCTTTATAAATGATCCGTGGATATCAAAAAAATAAAAAAATTAATATTTGAGTTGCTTTTCTTCGACCTTTACGCTCTCATTCTATTGTCCTTTTAGCTTTGCTAAAAAAATTTCGGAATCAAATTTTCAACAGTCATTTCGGTTGAAAGATCTTTGAAATTCGTCCCCAATTAAGTCGAGACCTTTTAAGAATACTTTAGGAGTAAGCGTGGCTAACTTTGATTGTCTATATGCGAAAATAATTTTATCTAGGGTAAAGTAAGTAAGTATGTCTTTAGAGTAATTGCAGCAATTACAAAAATATTTATACCCCCTCCCCTCCTTCTCCCCCCGACAAGATTATTTGAGCTCTTAATACAGGACAGACCAAGAAGAAACTGTGGAACATGCAAGCAGTAGAAAATGTGGCACATCCACTAATAAGAGTCAAACTTTTTCAAAATACTTTTTAATAACATTTATAATATGTATATGATGGACAATCAACTCATGTTGACATTAATCTAGTAAAGCTGACTGTTGTAGCGAACATTATAAAAATGGCTTGGAACGCCCAGCTTGTAAAATGGCAATAAATTCGATCAAAGATTGCCCAAAATAAATTGGTTGAAACTAAAAAAAAACATTGATACTTATCCAAAAATTATTTGGGAAAGACTTGCGAAAGATGGCACCTATTTAACTGTGACTTTACATCATAGGAAACGTATAACCTAGAAAAAATTAAACGGTGGACGGTTCAACAAACCATTAATGTGCCTAGAAGAAATGAATTGTTGATCATGTACGAATGCCACTAAAGGAAGAAAAGAAGACTTTTTTCGAAAATCTTGGATTTATGGAAAGAAGCAACGATTGGCATGATACGCAGTCAGTTGCAAATGAAAACGAAACGTAAGTTATTCCACTTGCAAGGATTGAGCAGCCGTTACTATTAGAAATGAGTGAGATTATTTTAGTTCAGACGTCTAATATAACAAATGAAATGGAAGATAATACTAACACTAAATCTGGTGTGACAACAGTAATACAAGAATAAAACTCGGATACTTTTGAGGAACTTTTATTGCATTTGGTAAAATGGAATGAAAATAATGTACCGAAAAGTCCAAGAGATCCAGGAAGTTCA
>CM043015.1:188739175-188882102 GCA_023690525.1 Holotrichia oblita
GCTTATTTATGGATGTCATTATATGTAATATTGTTATACATTGCTAAGTGTATTTATTAAGTCGCATTACTTATTATTGATAATGTTTACCTGGTATAAAAAAATTAATTGTTTGTAACAGGTAATCGGATTATAAAAAATTGCCTTAAATATAGAGGATTAAGTTTAGTTCTAGACAACCCTACACGGTAATTGCCTCATTTATGCGTGAATTAGCTAGTTGGCTTTTCAAATTCAAGAAAATCAGCTGCCAATATTTGCCTATTCAGATAAGAAAACCCCACTTGGTACCCGATCAGTTGAAACTCAACTTTGAGTCGAAACTTTATGCAAATTATTCAGTGCGCTATTTTTGAAATTTCTGACGTTAGATCGGTTTATACTTGATACATACGGGCTTGCCGAAGAAGATAAATCAAGAAAAAATATTTTGTATTGGCTTGAACACATGTTTTTTTCCAAGATATTTTCAATATTGGAAATCGTCCAATAGAACATCAAGTGTTTTTATAAAAAAACATAATGTTTGGCCACAAGAAGAGATTATTTTTCCTGAACCTGTTTACTGCAATTGACCATCAAAAAAATGGGACTTATTGTTGATACTCCTAAACCAGGATTTGGTACAGCAAATGATGGCAATACAGCTAGACAATGTTTTGCAACCCCTGAATTGTCATCTGAAATAACTGGAATCAATGAAGATTTAATTCATAAATTTGGAGTAATTATAAAGACAATAAATAGTGGTCTTGACATTAATGTAAATAATTTTCGAAAATATTGTTTAGATACATCACAAAAATACGTTGAATTGTACAGTTGGTATTATATGCCTACTTCAGTATATAAAATTTTGTTTCATGGTGCTTCGGTCATTGATAAAACAATTTTCCCCATTGGTGAATTGTCACAAGAAGCACGGGAAGCAAAAAACAAAGATGTGAAAAAATTTCGTACACATTTTACGAGAAAATCATCAAGAAAGCATACAAATGAGGACTTGTTTTGTCGATTAATATTAAGTTCTGGCACAGAACAACCAGAAGCGACACTCTTTAACCCGCTAAAATAAAATTCTGTATGCACATGCGCTGCTTCCGCCATATTTGTGTAGGTATTTCCTTCAACCTATATGCTTTGTACGCTTAATACCTACATTTAAATGGCCGTCAAGGTCTCAATGAAAGATCAAAGACACCGCCATAAGTGTCGCTTCTGTATGTTCTGTGGTTCCGGTCCATAAGTTTACAACATTTAGTTAGTTAATGTTATTGGGAAAGATGATACAACACTGGATATATCATCTGATCAAGTGGGCATTCAAGGGTTGTGTTTTAGGGTAGGTTTTACAAATGCAGTGTTTTATCTATAATTTCAGATTAAGCATACCCAAAAATATAAACTCACTCAACTTTTAATGTAAAATTTGTTAAAACTAAAGAGCAAAAAATTTCGATCGCATTTTTCTCGTTGTGAATCACTAAGAAAACTTTTTATGAAGTTGTATCTGAGTTTAATAGAGTTACAGATCAAATCACGTCGTGTACTGATGAAGTCATACTCGATTGAAACACGTGTATAGATTTTGAATAATCTATTGATGTTGACAGCAGCTACCAATCAAAGCAACATACTACGTAGAAGCTCTCAACAGTTGGCTTCTGCTGAATGGAGCCATTCCTAACTTGATGTATGTAGTATTGTAATCCACTCTAAAAATATACTTTCCTCGCTAAATCAGAGAGTAATAGCACAACTTTATTTACAGTAAGGTAATGTTGTAGCAAAACAATGGTTACACATTTTCATCGTCTTGAAAAGTAAGCAATACAGATTAGGAAGCCGTTGCAATTGTAGTGACTACACTACAAAAACAGCAAAAAATAATAAATAATGTTCAAACAAAAATATACAGAATTACCAGAAAAACTTTTTATTATATCAATATCGGAGAAAAGTTTGACGATAAAAATATTAACAGCCTAAGCTATTCACCAGCTAGTAAATCCGATTTTGGGGCAGTGAACTATTTTCCTCTTTATTTTCATCCGGCTTAATCCGATTTTATGCCAACGACTGGAACAGGCATATAATCACGACGAAAAAGCGGCCGAAGAAAAATTGCCGTCCAACTATAAGAAATGATGCCGCATATAAGAAGATATATTTTAGTTTGAGGAGAGTTTTAAGGACGTTACATCTCTCGCTCCTACCATATAATCGTACATAAAGCCCCTCATAAGGATTATCCAATCATGGATAGCTGCTAGAACGAAGAAATATATTGCTGAAGGAGGAAAATTGTAGAAAATTATATTTATAGAATTTTTATACGTTGAGATTGCATTGTATATAGCAGCCCCTGTAGTAAGAAGCAACATATTAATGTTTCATTTTGACATGAGCCGAAAATGAAGCCGAATAAATTTAATATTTTCGATTTTACGACGAAAAAGGTTAATAACGTGTCAATATTGACGCGGACTGATTTATAGTTTTCGACAGGAGAGTTATGATATAATTTTTAAAGATTTCATCTCAACGCTGCTGAACACAATAAAAATATATTAAATTATCTTTGATATTTACCGTTTAAAATAACATCGAAATTTTATCGATACTAAACGATGTTCTCGGAATTTAACCAAAGCAAAAAAATCGTAAATACTTGCGCAGTACCTATTTCTTCCAAAAAGAATTCATCAGTGTTCAAAAATAGACGCGTTCGATTACTGAAAGTTCTAAAAATACCGCACGAAGTAACATTCGATTAAACAATTTGCAGGTGAGTAAACAGAACGTCTCCTTTTTTTTACTCAGCACGAGTATGACGTCATCAGAGTCAGCGATGCATGCGAAGGAGAGGAATTTCATTGAAAAGCATTCTTATCTGACAGATATAATACAAAAAAGAGCGCGTGTTGTGTTTTGATGATGTTGCCTCATGTCTAAAATATTTTGCTCGGTATAATAGAATGTAAACAGTATGCGTTACATATAAAAGAGAGATGAATGTCTGTGTGTGTGCGCGTAACGAAATGTTTCTCTTAACTTTAATCTTTAGCAGGTTTTCAAAGTGGGTGTTTAGTTAGAGGAATTAAGTGATGGCAGAGAAATACAAAGAAGGTCTAAATCGTATACGTTGTCGAACAAAATATAAACAGACCTAAATGTGACAACCTATTTCTCTAGTATTCAATGAAAGTATACGAGGAGCAAGCCAAGCAAAGAATTTGTTAGAAACGGATCTCCGAATGGTTTCCTTATAGTTTCTGAAATATATCAAGCTGGAGATCAAAGAAGTAATTCAAGATTCAACTATTATTTTGCTAACTCCAGAAATATTTACTTTTCAATTTTTATTTTTTTGTGAACGATAGTAAGAGCACCAGAAACTTTGTAAACTTTTTAACAATTTATTACTGCTCAATATGAATGACAACCCAGGATATATCAGTTCGTAGAAATGTCGACAGATAAATTGTTAACCACAAACGAAAAAATAAATGCTATCATTATATGGTTAGCAATTTTATTATATTGGGTAATTCCTACAAGAATCGTGCTTGGTGAAGAAGCAAAAAAAGTAACCCGGAAAGAGTGCTTAGTGTTTATCGATATTTCGATTAGCCTCTTCTAGCAATGTAACCGCAAACGAAACAAAATCTATTTTAATTTAATTTCCAGTAACTACGAGACGAATACAATAAACTTGATGCGGAAATATATGTTATCGATGGGTATAAAATGTTTGCACTCAGATCTAATTGAGTTTGGAGAGGGAAATGCCGTCGCGGGATTTGCATTAAAAAGCAAAAATTTAAAATGCAAACAATGAAAATTAAATATGTCCGAAGAATACAGCGTGTTACGAAAAAAGGACGAACAAAACGGGTCGATGGCCGCAGTGGTTAGGCGGCTCACTATTGTTGTGAGAGGACGATAGGCGCCGGGGTTCAATTCTCTGGAGGGACGGTGACATTTTTTCAGAGAGTTTAATCCCGGATCGACTTGCCATTCGCTGTTGGGAGCAAAGTGATTAATAGCGCGGCATCATAAAAGGCGATATGATGCTGTCAGAAAGCCAATTGAACACCACATACACACACAAAAACTACACCGCGAGAGTTGCAGTGATAGCCAGACAAGCGATACAGTTTACGGAGTCACTGCAACTAAGCACCCACCACATTAAAAAAAAAAAGACAAAATACGAGAACCATTAAAAAAGCTACAGAAAACTAAACCATGAAGTAAGTGCAGACGAGGCAGACTAACTGAAACATGACGTAACGTCAATGAAAAAATGTTGGTAAACAAGAGAAAACATGCAAAGAAGCAGGAAAAAATATACAATAACAACTTGTAGATAACCCTACTCAAGTAAAAGACCGTGTCATAATACCAATTCTGGATGTATGCAAAACAATGGCAGATTTACGAAATGTCATAGGAATCTGCAAGATTTCGATAAATTACACTGTAATGTTGTAGTATAAGGGCGGTCTGAAATATTTCCGACCTCAACGTAAAGATGGTTGCATTCGTCAAGAACAGCTGGATAATGTGATTGCGCATCTATCGATAAGCACTCACCAAAATTTCAACCATTTTGGACGCGCAGTTGTTGTTTAACAATCGTTTGAGTGAGTCGATGTGAGTGTTTCTGTTAAAATCGAGTATTGAGTCATTAAATCTTTGTTTTTCAAAGACTACATAAACGCAAATTAAAGATGAGTTGGACTCTTTATACGAGGGCCCTGCAACATCATTTATCACAATTAAATTTTGGGCAGCAGAATTTAAACGTGGCTGTACAAGCTTCAGAGACGATGAGCGTTCGGGACGTTCACTATAACATCGTTAAAGTTCACTAAACAGCTCTAAACAACCGCTGAATTAAAGTGAGAGAAATAGCAGAAGCCATGAACATGTTCAAAGAATGTGGTTGTCACATATTGAATCAAGATTTAGGCATGACAGAGCTGTCCGCGTCTTGGGTGCCGCGTTTGCTCATGTTAGACCAAAAACCTGTTCCAATGAACAGTTCCAACGATCTGTTGGCGCAGTTTAGATGCAATAAATCAGAGTTTTGGTGCCGATTAATTATTGCAGATGAAACTTGGATACACAATTATACGCCCGAAACAAAAATGCAGTGGACTGCGAACGGGTAATCGACACTACAGGAGCATAATTACTTGGCAAGCTAAAGGCAGACATTGGAAAAAATGTCTTGTGTCTTTGTTAGGTCGGTTTATCAGATCACCCTCGCATTTACTTTTCTTCTATTGTTTTTGAACATGTCCACCTAGCTAATGTCCTGCTAATACGCCTGTATTGAAATAATTGAAGAAAAGAACAAAAACCAACAGATACATAAATGACGTTATAAACAAAACAATAGCTATATACATATACATATGTGTGTGTGTGATATATGTATGTCGGTATTTAAATTTATCTGATTAAAGCAAAAAATGATTAATCATTTAGTTGACCTTCACGAGAACACTTGTAACGGATATAAATTACTCTCCAGGAATGATTACTTCATTCCTATGTATATAAAACATAAACGCGTAGTTAGACTGCATTGTTTCACTTTATATTTCCAAATTCACCTTATCCATACCTATTTGTATAGTGTTCAGTTAGCACGCGTAAACTCTTTGTTTAACGTTCAAGCACATAATCCAAATTAAGATCTCTTTGTTGAGTGGCAAGAGATTTATTATTAAAGCAACGCGTGAGAGAAAATAGCAAACTCCTCCTCGATTAATATTGATAGATGTGTGCATGTAAATTTGTAAATCAAAAGCATTGCTTTGAAGTAGTATTACCGTAGGTAGTGTGTTTGCGCGTTTATTACAAAAAACCGACTATTTAACTTGCAAAATGTTTTGAAGTGTTTACGTAACGTAATAAAACAGATCAACTCGCTATACATATGATTGACTTATCAATATAAAAAATTACATATCTAAAATACACAGATGTACAGGATATTTATTCGATAAAATTGAATAATGTCATAAAAATGTTTCAGTGATTCATTAATCGTAACGTAAACTGGGATATCCTCTTATGTAAACAGTAGATTTTTATCGATTTTATTTACATTTTATCCAGAGGTTTGTGAAAGCTGCTTACATATTGGAGATTCTATCGTAATATCATATTTAATACATGATGAAGTAGATGAGGTTTAAGTGAAAAACGGGATCACAAATCAAAGAATATTTCAGCTAAGAGGTTTTCAAAATATGCTATCAAGTACGAAATATATTTCGTTATAGAAAATAATATTATTGGTACAGTTGAAGGAAAATAATGATACCTATTCGAACGAATAAACATCCAAGGAATTTTCTACTTCATGAAAGTTACTGAGATCACAAACGTACCGGAATCTCGGTGGAATTTTATTTCACGTAAAGGCAAAGAGACAAACTGGAGAGAACCGAAAACTTACGTAACACGCTTGTATGAGCAAACGAAATGCTTATACAGATATCGCGAAAATATCGAATAACAGCATTTATGCAATTACAATTACAATGGAGGGATTTTGTGTTACAAAAGCAGTTTACAAACTCTATGCATATCAAATAACAGCGAAAGAAGGAAGAATAATTTAGCGAAAGAAGGAAGAATAATTGTATATCGACAACTCTGAATCTTCTGATTTCTATAAAGCTTTCCAGATTGAAAGAATACAAACTGCCCATATTTGTTTAGGGATTGAATCGCCCGATTTCAGGCAATAAAAAAAAAACAATCAGAACAAAAGTAGCGATAAATTTGTTATTCAAATTTCATTGTAAAAGTTATGGTGGGTAACGATTTTAAAGCAATATTTGTTATATACAGGCTAACAACTTGAACTACGAAAGCTTATTGATAGGAGAGGGTGGTGGGAGTTAAAATTAAATGTATCCATTTTATTATTGTCAACTTTTTATATGACAGGAATGTCAGTGGATGTCAAATATTTTACCGAGCCATCAAACTTTATCCTAATGGAATACACAATTAATGAAAAAGTGCAAATTATAAAGTGGTTTTATAATTTGTCATAGTATTTGACATAACCACTGACATTCCTGTCATACAAACAGTTGACAATATGTACTAAAATGGAAATAAGCTTTCTTGGTTCAAGTTGTTGACCTGTATATAACATGTGTATAGGGTGTCTGAAAGGTTTTCATACAATAGTATTTATCTGTTTCCAGGTGGTAGTACTGGATTACCTCTTCTTGGCTAATACTTTAAGGAAAAAGGTATATATGTCCATTAAAAATAGGTATTCAAGATGGCCCCGAAAACATTAAAATATGCACCAATTATTACTGTTTGAAAAAACGCTTTTTTACCATTCTTCTTTCTATCGTAAGTGATAAATATATGTTATGGGTATTCAAATATGTCAGTAGTTGCGTCAAAAAAACCTTTAAATAATAATAATAATTAATAAGATGCAGTTTAGAGTAAACCAACGATTAAAAAAAGAGTGAAGTAATTCTTTATGTACTTGCATCGTGTTATCTGATTTTAGAACTCTTGTTGCTAATATTATGTATAAACCGGTACATAAACTTGGAGATTTTAAGAAACATTCGGAAGACAAGAAAAGAAAATTTTAGAAGTGATTAGCGTTTCTAATATAACACTATCCTGAAGCAGACAAGGAATTGTCGTTTTAGTTGTCAGGTCTAAATTGTTTTTGATATTTTTTGCAAAATAATTTTTTATGAGCTGTTTAGATATTATTGTTGAGGTTTCAAAATGATTATCTATCACCAAACACGCTTTTAGTGGACAATTCACAACTCTCAGTTGTCTTTTTAAGCCCAGATCTATTAGGTGACAAAGACAAAGTCTAAAAATGTTTGAACTAAACCTGCCTATATAGTTAACAAAACTTTAAAAATTCCGAGTCACGTATGTATGAGATGTTAACACTATTATTATTTCTCGTAAAAAATAAGGGTTATTTACTAGTAAGCTTCTTACAACTATTCATATAACTTTAGGCTTGCCGCATAAGCAAACATGCAGTACACAAATTTATCTTATTTATCCTTATGAAAGGTTTAATTAGAAAGAGGAATAATTAACATTTTTAAGCCTGCTTCTACAATGCGTAGATAAACCTAGTATAACTTTATACGGAGTATACGCCACAAAACATTGTTCTACAAGTACCAAATAGACACCGTATAGAATAAACAACGGTATAAACCTTGAAATAGATTATTCTCCGTTTTTCAGATAGATAAACTTGGAATAAATGCATTCTGTCTTATGATTGTTATTGCTCTATTTTATATAAAGTGCGTCAATTGTCTACTTTCAAAATTTATAATGGATATTGTTAATGTGGCAGTATTTGAATCTGATGAAGAAGAAATGATGGAACATCATGATAGAATTAGACGGCCCAAAAGATTTAAAATAAGTTATACATAAATACATATGTACATATATGTACAGTGATGTGCTTTAGTACTGACTGAAAGTGCCATAAAACTATATAAATATGGCTATTGCTCGAATGTCAAGTAGATATATTTGTTTCCCTAGAATTAGAGAAGAACAAAAAGCACAAAAAATTAGATTTTATACAATTGCACAAACTCCAAATGTATTAGGAGCCATATATTGCACACAGATTAGAATTGAATCCTCTGGCGGACCAGATCGAGAAGAATACAGGAATCGTAAAGGATTCTTTTCGTAGAATGTGCAAGTAATGTCCAATGAAAGACTACGAGTACAAGATACAGTAGTTAGATGGCCTGGACGTGCTCATGATCAAACTATTTTTAACAAGCACAATTAAAGCAAGATTTGAAATTGGCGACATAGGTAATGTAGTACTTATAGGCGATAGTGGCTATATAAAAACAAGTGGAATATATGTATATGTAACGTAGGTATATGTATTCATATGTTTTTTGTGTTTATTTCGTTCTTTTCTTTAGGGGTCTCTTGAATGTTTGTCTGTTACATGAATTATAGATATGGCTAAAAATAAATAAAAGGACATAATCCCATAACAATATATTCCAATGATCTTGCAAAAATTGCTATATCAAACCCTCAAAAATGACGGAAAGATAGAACCATTTATTGATTATTAGCGATTTCGATTGACCACCTGTTCTTTGAGTAAAAAGCATTATAGATAAATTTAGGGATACCGTTGCAAACATCCCAAATATAGAAATACAGAAATTTTATTTATCAAACGCAGTTGATCCTATTTAACCAGATAAAGATCGCGAAAAAAACTAGAAATAAATTGGTTTTTTTTCATAATTTTTTTTTTTAATAATTCATTTACCGTAGGTCTAAAGACATTGGTAATTGTCAGAGATTAAATAATACAAAACTGGCACATACATTTCTACAAACATCAACTAGAATTTAGAAATTCACATTATAAAATGACTTCACTATAAGGTATTCTTTTAGCTTAGATTTGAAAACCCCTGTACTGCCGATGACCTTCAAATGGTGTGGTAACGCGTTATAAATTAGAATAGTCATATACTCCGGTCCTTTTTCGAAGCGTGTTGTACCATGCTCAGGTATCGATAGTGAATTTGCATTTCGGGTACTGATCTTGTTTAGTTGGCCATTACAAACATAACTATCTTTGTTTTTTATATACAGTATCACTAGACGGCAAATGTATAATGAGGGTAGAGTAATAATCCTCTGTCTTATAAAATGATTTTTACATGGTTCTCGCAGATCAAGCCGTAACATACATCTCAATATACGCTTCTGCAATACGAAGATACTCCTCGCGAATGACGACATTCCCCACAGCGTAATACCATACGTTATAACTGATTCAACACACGCCACATAGTAGTTTCGCAAGGCATCAAAAGTGACACATTCTCGTAGTTTATAGACAGCGTAATACGTCGAGTTTAACTTTTTTATCGTATAATTTACATGGTATTTCCATTCAAGCGAAGACTGAAACCAAACCCCCAAAAATTTGACCTGGGAATTTAAACTAATCGTTCTGCTGTTACACCTCACAAGCGTTGACCATTTCGGTTTGGCTAAGGAAAATTGAAGAATCTCGGTTTTTTCAGGATTTAGACGCATAGCATTAGCCTTACACCAACTTTTCATATTATTGATAACATCTGTTGATAAATGAGATAATTCCGCTGAATTTTTACACGATATAATTACCGTGGTATCATCTGCAAATTGGTAGAGTTGACCTTTGGTGATATAATTAACTAAATCGTTGACGTACACGAAAAATAGCAAGAGACCGATCGTCGATCCCTGGGGAACCCCTCTCAGCAGTCGCGACGAATTAGAAAATACATACTCTGTGAATATCAAATTAACTAGAGATGTTAAAGCTGGAGTCACAAATTTAGCAGAAATTTTAACGATAAATGCCGGTATTTGATCAAGACCTGCAGAAAATTTGGGTGACATTTCACATATCACGTTAAAAATCTCATTTTCTGTGACAGGAGTAAGAAATAGAGTACTTGAGTTTATGATGGAAGTAGGACGCTCACAATCTCCAACAATGGGGTCTGGTGAACCGGACCCGAAAAATTCGCCAAACATTGAAGCCAAGATAAATGGATGGATAAATGAAAAGTCAAAACCAGAAAAAAAAAAGAAACAGATTTCAGCGATTTTAAATATTAAAACTTGTTGTTTCATATTCTTAAACTACAAAAACTGGAAAATCATTTGATCATTTGATTTCCCACCAGTTAATTTTTATTCGATTTTCAAGTTACATACATATAACAAAAATTTCCAAAATTGATTACATTTGTCACAGACTTTGATAGATGATCAGACGCGGAAAATGTTACAAGTTGTAATTTATGTCTTTATGGACCATAAAAAATCGAAAATCATAGTTCGACTACCAACTGCTTAATTTTTATCCGACCTTGATATAACAGTTTCCAAAGTTCATACGTTTTCCACCACCTTTGAGAGGTCTCTAGACGAGAGAAAATCATGGCCTGTGCACCCAATGATTCACTTTTATTCAACTTTGAAGTTACATATCACAGAGTTTCTACAGTTCATCATTATTGCCAGAAACTTTGAGCCGTTGTCAAACGGCGTTTATCGATTTTTTTTATATAATTTAGAGACTTGAAACAATAAGTTGTAACATTCTCAGAGTCAGACCACCTTTCAAAATACCTGAATTCTTTCGTTATATGTTATATAATCAAAACATGATCAATTCTATTCTGCAACAAAATGTGTTTCCCGGGAAAGGTGGGGTGGTGTATCAAAATCGCTGATGGTCAATCAACATCGTCATTTCCGATGTATTTTTTCATTTTATAGTGTCAACACTTAGCGAACCTCTTGTAGGGCAGTCGATTGGCTCGCATTTTAGTAATTCGTCTGTTTGATGTCTAAATTATGCAACACTTAAATGCAACCATCGAAACTTTCTTGTTTATCTGTTGAAGCAATATATCATTTTGAAACTGACGATGAAACACCTATATATGACTTTATATATTTTGATTCCATCTAATGTAATGTGTAATATATAGTCCGCAAACAACTGCAAACTCAATTGTACACAACTCCCCCAGCACCATTCTTTTTAAGATTTTATGATCAACCAGATCAAAAGTAGTACGTAGATCTGCGAAGCAACCTATACATGACTCTCTCTCTTATTCAAAACCTCGTATAAATTATCACGAAATATCAAGATTCTTGTTAGAACATGGCAGCACTTAAATTAAAATTATTTCTCAAAAACAAACCATTAAAGCTGGGAAGGAGATTAGCTGAAGCATTTAGTTACAATTATCACTATGAAGTATGTCTCAACTTTGAACATTCATGTTAAATAGTAGTTCGAGTCACACTCCTTAATTCAAACCAAGCAAGTCCTATATCATGTTAGTTAAATGGATATTCACCGTCGTTATTTCAGACAATTTCCTTCATTAGCGCAAATTCCTTACGCATAACGGAACTATGCTGCGATATTAGTCAGAAGCGTAAAAAATCCATATCATTAAATTATGTTTTACACTCCGTAGCTTTTTTTAATGTCATCCATGCTTAATTTGTTCTTCAAAAAGGACAAGTTTTACGACCGCATAAGCATTACAGTTGCAACTTTTACGATCGCGAGATTAATGTTCAAAATTTTATGCACGGCAAAATGCATAAACTTAACCTTATTATAAACGCGGAAGAGATAAATGCCAACAACGGTTAATCCCATTCCTTATAAGAGCTATAGAAAACAGGAGCACCTATACATTCCTTCGAATTGATAAAAACATATATAAGTAGTAATAATATTAATGAAGAAGTTCCAACTCATTACGTTAATGTTTAGCGATTATAAAGACTGGTATTACTGGTTAATAGAATGAGACGTGTTTATGTGTGACGAAAATGAAAGTTGCATACAAGGTGTGTGCAATGCGTAATCGATAATTTTCGTCTGCATACGTGATGGAGTAGAATAACATTTAAAGGACCACAATGTTTCATAATGGATCTTAAGGAGTTGGCCGATTGCTTATTCATCAGCGTTGCATTGTACTTCAAGAATTGAATCGTTTAGACCACCTAGAATTACGACACGGTACGAGCATAGTTATAATAGATCTTTTAGAAAATTGATTAGTCATTCAAATCTAACTGTTGCTAGATTGTGAGAGATTACGTCAAATATTTGATGGGTTAACTGTTCTATGCAGTCGGTTGATGTTAAATTGTAATGATTGCTTCTAAGGATGTATTGTAATGAAAATCTGTTATGAGGCTACAATAAAATATTATGTAAAACAAATTTTGTTATACGAACTGTCTGAAATTTATGAAGATCTATCAATGCGAAGAAATTGACCATAAATTTTGTTATTTTAACCTACTTAGCTGCTTCTCTGATTTAAATTTCTTAAGCCAAGCATTTCAAAACGAATCAAATTAAATAGTATCAACATTTGTTTAAATTAAATGCCTGATTGGTCAATCGCAATCAATTGCAAATTTTTTTTTACAGGGGTTCATTAATTTTTTAAGTGTTTTTTTGCACTCTGCAGAGGTTAGCTTTTTTTGCATGTGTTTTTAAACATTGTAAATTTTTAGAAATCAACTATTTTCAACCTGAAATCTAGAAAGCGCACTACTAACACACTAATTAATAATTTACAACAACTTCTTGTGTCTTTAACACATGATTTGGAAGTAGTGAAGTGCAGCAGTCAGTAAATTCTTCCCATTTGGAGGACACAACGCCTGATTTTGGACATTTCTTCAGCTGTTAATGTTTGGTTGTCATATGGTCACTGCAAGCTTGTCTGGGACACTATTCTCTTTGTGGTGTCACCAATTCGATTACATGCATTTTTCGCGTGTGAGAAGGAAGCAAAAAAGTTCCATTTAAGACCAAAATCAAACTTATGGTGACAAATTATGCTGTAGTTTTTCATAAAGTACTTCAAGAGAAGTGGGTTTGCTTGTGGATTCGATCAATGACAACCTCTTCGAAATTCATCGAAAAATTAATTGAAAGGCATAATTCGTGTAATTAAGTCCGCTGGATCAGTGTTAACTTATTTAGTAACTAAATACAATAATCAGTGTGTCCCTTCTGAGATATTTCACGTTGAAAATAATTTTAAAAATTAAAAAAAAATCGCAATGTTTGTAGAAGTAGACCTGAATTTTTTTTTAAGAACTACCACCACCCAGAAAACAAAAATTAAAGGTGAGTCTCATGCATTTCTTTAAAAATTTTAATTTCAAAAATTAACATTTTGGATCTTGAAAATTTTTAAATTCATTTTATCTGGAAAGCTATTTGCATTAAAATAAGTCTGACTGTATGATCGAAAAAGTTCTTTTTGTTATGGATACTGTTTGAACTCAACTTAACGTTAACGTCTGCAAAGTGCAAAATTCATCTATGCAAGAAATGGTCATCTAAAAAATTAGTGAAGTCCTGTTTCAACTCTCTGAAAAAATGTGTTAACAACTTCTTAAATTGAAATGGGTTGATTTGATTTGGATTGGAGGGTGGTGCAAAATGATCTTCATGGTTTGAATCCTTCATAACATTTTTTAATTCGACATTTTTATTTTTTGTTGCGAAATGTTGTATACAAAACTTCAAGAATTTAATATGGAACGACCCACAACAAAAATTATCTAATTTTATTTTGGAAGCTACCTGTCAATAGCCTAAGGCACCAATACATCTTTTGGTAGCAAATTTTCGGCAAGGATGCATAGTACGGAACCTTCCCAGTAGAGGAAGATGTCGTAGGATGCACAAAAATAAAAACATCGACTCTACACTGGAAAGTGTGCAGAGTAGTCCAGAAACAACAACAAGACCATGCTCGGCTCAACTCGATCTATAATGGACGCCCTTTCAGATAATTTTAGCTACACTGTGCATGTTTTCATGTAAAGACCAGCTTGAGCTAGAATTGAAGCGATGATGGATTATACCATCTCATTGCTTGAAAAAACCAGAACGAGCGATGCAGCCCATTTCCAACTAAATGGTTTTGTAAACAAGCAAAACTGCAGGTTATAGACTACGGATAATTCAAGAGCAGTTCATCAACTGTAGTATTTGTCGATGTACATATATCGTCGAAAAATATCATTGGCTCACATTTTTTCGAAAATGAAGCTACTACCATCAATGCTGCTCACAATCGCGATAATTCAAACCATAATGTCAAGAAAGTAGCTGACATGTCACCCTGTATAGTAAGTGTTCGAAATTACTAACAACAGACAGTTTCTATATAAATATAATTCACAAAAATACTGTAGATGAAAATTTAATGATTGTTTGCAATGAAATGAAACTCTTTCAGTTCTCGCAAAAAATTCAACGAACAAAGCCGTCCTCGATTAAATCCCCATTCAACCTTGAAATCCGCCTGTTTTATATCAACTGCATTAGAGATTTATTGTGATCATTAATCCTTGTACAATTTACAAACGTTATTCCGTAAAGCATACCAATTCTATAGTTATGTAAATACACACGTAACGCTAATGTTACAAACTCTGACTTAATCCGTTAGCTGGAACATCAAAAACTGACCTATTTTCCCTTATTTAAATACTATAAACAAGTTTGCAATACCAGATTGAAATCGATAATGTGTAAATGAAATAAGCGAGGTCCTTAGGTGTTCGTATATTCATCGGACCTTCAATTTCATTCTCGCTTTCTGGCTTATCTTGCACGCAAGTTGTTTATACGCGTATTCATTACGCATTTTGCGCGAACCATGTAAATATAGCGTGGCTTGATAAGTATAATTTGCTTCAATCAAGATATTGTGGAAGTTATGCGAAAAAGTTGTTGACATGGCGATAGATAATGTGGTTCCGCGTTAAATTGATATTCAAATTGAAAAAAAATATTTACGTTTCTGAGGTGCTGCAAAAATCATCAGGAAAATATTTGTACAATTTAAATACAGATATCTTATCATATTTACAAATTCTTGGTAGTATACAACGGTTCATTCACTATATAATAATTATTATTAAAAAAACATAAACGTGAGGAGGTATTTATCAATAGCTTATCAGAGTAGACCGTGCTTATACGTATTTTGATAATAAAAAAAATCAAAACTAATATAATCAGGACATCTTAAAAGTGAAAACTGCATAAGATTTACCCAAAAATTGTCGCAGATCATGTTTAAATTACATTTAATGCGTTTATCAATATACATAGATAATGGTTAATTATGAATCATAAATCGAGGGGAAACGTTAAAAATTCGGTTGTTGTTAAACAATATGTGTTGAGATTTATTGTCTAGGCGACACGCACATGAGGCACTAAATATTTTGTTTTTATCTGTCAAAATGTATGCGATAAACTACTTGTTCTAGAGAAGTCGTATTTGAGTTGTGAATAATGGTATTTTGTGTTTAAAAAAATACCTGTTTAAGATATTAGGATGAGAAAACAGAGAGAAGTCGACTAATGAACAAACAGACCAAACGACTTTTCTTTTTAATGCAGAGATTTTAATCATCTTAATTTTGTGGACCATAAAAAGTTACACCAATACGCGAATATTTTACAAGAATTTCATGATGATGAATTAAAAAAATGACTATTGGTTACTTCCAATAAAATTTAAAGTTTTCCAAAAATTAACCAATAAAATAGCAACAAAATGTTCTCGAATATCAAGTTATACTGTTACTGGTAATGTTGCCAACTTTATCCGGCCTACGTCCTGTTACAATATCTTAATGCGGCTGTTGTTTTTGGCACATATAAGTTTAATTTTTGTTTAATTCATAGGTTATGCATAAAACGTTTGTAATGGGAGTTTAGTTTGAAGGACAATACATTTCTCGTCTGTTTCTTGTGCAGCTTAAGCAGTCATTTCCAGTCCTTTTATTTACTTATTTATTGGTAATATTAAGAGAATTAATAATTGCAAAGAACCGGTGGTTTGAGAAACTTTATGTTTGTCTAGAGATTTTTTTTTTTTGCAAATAGACAATAATCAAAGAAAAAAATTGATAAAGTGTCATGCCCGGTAGAGAATGGAAACACAAGGCTTCACCACCCTCTCGAAAGTTTGGTGTAACAGCCTCTGCGGGGAAAATCATGGCCATAGGTTTTCGGGATGTGATTCCATCAAAGAAAAAGAAAGGCGGGGAAGAGGGGGTGGAACTCAGAAATGGTGTGCTGTTTCATCAGAGTGTGGCAATTCCTCCTGCCTACAGGAGCTGTGTTTCAATGATCGCAATTCATAATGCATAATGGCCTATTCTCCAGATTTGGCCCCTAGTGACTTCCATGTATTCCTCAAAACTCAAAACCTTTGTGGGATGCACTTGCGGGACGATGAAACACTGATGATAGAGGTGAACAAGTGGTTTGCAGTCCAAGACAAAAGATTTTTTTCTGAGGGTTACTTAGGGGACTATGTTGAAAAATAAAAAAATCCACCTTTCCAAGTTGTTTAATTCTAAGTCAGGGACAATAATATCTGAACTGCTCTTGTATGCTAGTATGCTCTGTGTTAAAAAACACAATAGATATGTTAGGTGAAAATTGATATTTTAATTCTGTTTTTAAAATAATGTAGTTCGGCCTCTTTTTAAAAGCAAATTAATGAAAACAGGAGTTAAATCATTTTGTTAATTGAAGGACCATAATTTTAAAATTTATCTAATTGTGATGCAAGCAGGGGTATCGCCATCATGTCACATTGTAACTGTGTAACTGTGGGTGGAAGAAGACATGGGCCCAGCTAGTCTATAATGCATTGAATTATTGATCATAGGTAATTGAATTATTGCTATCTGATTAAATGCGTTGCATCGATTGCGTACACCCTGTTTCAAAACCAATGTCTCTCCCTGATTCCTCGTTCCTTTCCGACGAAATAGTGTTAAAAATTTCATTTCGAGTTAGTATTTTGTTGCTTAATTTTTGACGTGTTCTATGTAGAATATTTAACAAGTTATAAGAAGTTGGATTAGAAATAGGATAGAATACAGAGAAAACAATTGCAACTAATTCTAAACTGTGTTTAATAATCGCACCTGAGAGTATAGAATTATAAGTGCCCCCCCTCCTGTTTATATTTTTGAAAAATACTAAAATGCAAAAATCTCTACCTACACCATGGAAAAAAATGTAAAAATGGAGGCATATTGTATTGAAAGTTTTTCGAGCAGACTGGTAGGTGATAATTTTGCAGCAGAATTTCCAAATCTTTCGATCCTAGATTAAAAAACTATTTTGGAAATTTAAAACTTATCTTGTGAGACATATATACGTAAATTTAAAAAGATTAAACAGAAGAAAACGTGTAGTAACAGTGTGACAAAATTATCTATAGTAGTTTTTTATAAGTACGTACTTTCTATAAATCTTTCAAACTTTCAGATAATTTTGCTAAGACTGGATGAACTGAATTAATGAAAATTCAAATGTCCTAAATCTAATTCTCTAACACTAGAACATGGTCAAGTGTAAATCCTTATTTATTTCAAGAAACTCTCACGCAATGGCCCGAAAAAATGAACGTGTGGGCAGGAATAGTTTATTATTCATCAATCATACTATTGGGAACTTTTTTCTATAAAGAGGTCCTTAAATATCTCTAACTGTTAATTTATATAATATTTCCAATTATACAAAGAACTGTACTAAATGGCAAGATATTTTTTCAGCATGATGGAGCTCCTACTTACACTATACACAAAATTACATCACGTTCTTCATGAAAAAATCGGTGGTCGTTGGTCTGGATCTTAAAAAAATAGTCAGCTAGAAGTCTAGATTACAGCCCCTAGAAATCAGATGAAGTGGAAACTAGAATACTTTAAGCTTCTTATGGAAATACATATGTAGAAATATATTTTCAAGATAGGCTGTGTCACTGTCTAGCAGCTTCAGACATTGTAAAGAAAATCTATTGCAGAGGAACAATGCTTTCTGTTGTTACTTCTGTTTCTTCTTAATGTAAAAATTTTTTCACTAGTGGTCATAAGAATTGTTGATTTTGCACAACAGTGATTTTAATTTCATTGCAAATCATGTAAAAAAGTGCGTTATTGAGTAGTGCCTACTGGCAAAACTAATTTGAGAAAGCACCAAAGATTAACTAGAATTAGCTAACCACTAGTTTTCAGTGAACCAAACACCAACCTGAAGTCTGTTTTAGCATGCCATCTGCACTGTATGTGACATTTATAATATTTGATATGAAATTGCAGTCTTCTAGTGGGTGTTACACTCGTCAATAATCTTTTTTCAAAATTCCTTTATAATGTCAAGATTTAAAAAATCTGCCTAAATAATTGTCCATAAGAACATTTTTGTCAATTAGTTTAGAGCAGGGATTCACAAAGTAGTCGAAATCGACCCCTTGGGGGTCGATATCGGTTTCCAGGGGTCGACATAAACGAAAACTGATTTTGGGGGTCGACGAGGTCTAAAAATCAACTCCTATTAATTAACACAGGTTCTTATTTGAAACTTTCGAGATACTGTATAAGTTGTGTTACGTGTACCAACTTGTTATGACAATGACTAATATCTTAATAGAATATATCATTGTTGGACTTGAAATCATGATCATATTTTACTATATAACAAGTTTGCATTTAGGTTGAAAGTTCATTTGCGCTTTAAAATTCGTTAGAGTTTGAATGATAATACACTTATCTCCGACCTAATTCATTTCAAAAGATTACAGAGAGAGATGGGGGTCTGAGGTATCAGTTCATTTTGGAAAAGGGCTCTCTTGCCTAAAACAGTTTGGGAATCCCTGGTCTAGAGTAACCTCTTCACGATACACTTGAAATTATAGAATTTTTAAGCACTCATTTTCTTCATTAATAAATTGGGTGGTTAGAATCTGTAAAAAATGTCTAACTAGATGTCTAGATTTGCTTTCCTTTGACTTCTTTTATTGGGGGTTATCTATCTATTAAAGTATTCGATAATGTTAAAGACATACTTCAAGCTTGTAATGGAATTGGTGTCAGGCAATAATTGCCTGACACCAATTCCATATTTTGCAATTATTGCAAAATATCAAGATAGGTTGGGTCAAACTGCTAAAAAGCTTCAGAGAAATAAAATAGTTTGAACATTTTTTTCCTGTTGTCAGTTGTTAATTCTGTTCCTTCTTAATACAAGAATTTGTGCAAAAGTGGTAATGGGGACTTGTAACTTTTACCTTTTGATAATTTTTTTATAATTACTTCAAAATCAGAGATTGGAATTACAAGTTTTTTTGTCAAAATTCGTCTTGTTTAGAAATTTGCTTAATTTTTTTCCTAAACATATAAATTAAATTTGAATGTATGTATTAAAAATTATGTAATTTGAACAAGTTACATGCTAAATAATACAGGAAATGCTTAACATGTTGCGACAAGTTGAATTGAAAACACTTTTTAAGACAGATTTTCGTCAATTATTCCCGAAATGTTAGTTCAACATTAAGATTTCTCCACGAATAATTAACATTTATAATAATAGATTCTGGATTATTATGAATTCGTTCTTTGTTTCATTATAAATATGATAGATATCCTTCAAGTTGCATCTCATTTCATAAGTCTAGAAACTATAAACGCGATTCGATTTGGATCAAACTCAATTGATATTAAACACATGTATGTATGTAGTTATTAAGACAATTTGTAGATAGATCGTATATTTCCTAGCGATTTTGCAGCATTTAATTGTAATGTAAGGTATTTCTTACGCCACCGTTTCGAAGCATACATATGTAATATGAATTTAAATTACGCCACGCAGAATGAATATTAGAATTTACAATTTCGTAACCGAATCACCTTATTGAGCCACTCTATATTTAAACAACAGAATAAATAATAACATACCTAACTAGAAAAGATACGTACACTGGTAAAAGTATGCGGTATGTATGCGATGATCTTGATCTCTCCAATCACGTTTTCCTAGAAAAACTCGAACTATGTGAAATAATGGACGGGGAGGAGAAAAAAGCAACAACACGCTAGTGTATGTGGTATATATCTATAGTGAAGGTGAACTGGACGACCTACACAGATCAACATCCAAAACAGGTATATCAGCAGCGGACGACTGCTAATAGAGGCTATTCTACAAGAAGGATAATGCGGTAAGATCCATGGACGATGCCATCAATAATTGTATGTATCTCTCGACTGCAGCACGAAACTGAATCGAAGTGGTTGTATCACATTAAAGAGATGAACACGGAATTCTTGCATTCAAGGTTATTTTTAGCGTATATTTTAATCTGAATAACAATTTAATAATACACACTTTTAGGCTGATTTCGTCACCGCATCACCACGATTTTTTAAATTCATTTAAATTATCCGTTGTATTTATTATTTGCACTGCAATATCTGTTTGATTTACGAGTATGTGTTCTGTTACACACAAAAACCTCGTGGACTATATACGAGATAATAAAGGTTTTCGCACAGTATGTTCTAAAATTAAAAGCAAGCGTTTTACAAAAACAACCGTCCACGTATTCCAGAAATTAAATTTTGTTGGTGCACACAAACTTAAATCTTGTCACGTTTTCGTATTTACCCAACAGTTTTCTTTGCTATTCGCAGGCGCTTCGACCAATAACAGTATGTGTCGCGAAACACCGCAATAGCATTTCAAAACACGCGCGGCTAGCTTCACACTACGCGAACGGCATTTGTTTCTGACCGAGCGCGTTCACAGCCGACTTAGCACTGAAATGTGGTGTACGTATGGTAGGCGACGTGCGCTTAACATCGCCTGCAGGAAAAAACAGGCGTCGCGTAGCCTATCGCTTCTTCGTTTTCAGTGATTTTAACGCGGAAATTGGGAGAAAACTAGCATCGGGTCTCCGTTGATGTTTTAATGCAGGGACGCATTCGCGTCCTCTGCGCCAGATACATCGGCGAGCTTTGTAGCTATAGCGACATGTTTCTGTTTTAATTAACGATGGGGTGCTCCGCATGTACATAGACGACCACTTTTAATCTAGTTAGCTTCGTAATCGTGTTACCAAGGACCGCGTTCGTTGGTTGATGTGTAGACTACCGCTGGGGGAAATATAGGCACTTACTTATTTTGATAGCAATTTGGTTATCACAACAAAAATATTATGGACATTTTGGAAGATTGAGTTTATAACCAGACAATTTAATTAAATGGAAAGCCTTTCTATAGCGTGGAATTGTAACATTTTTGGCGTAGCCTCTTCACGATGATGAATGCATCAAATTCGAGTTGTTTTTGAAGCTGCGCCAGAGTTCATATTAAAAACTAGTCGGAAATGATTATGATATACAAACTTGAATAGTTCAAAAAATATGATCAAACAAATTATATCCAACCACCGTTCCCCAACTTCTTTTGAAAAATTGAAACATTGAGAGTTGATCTATGTTCTGGTAGTAGTTCATCATATAAGTTTAAGCCTACTACGTTAAAATTCAGAAAGTTTGAATTGCCCCAAGATTATGAAATCAAAACTTCTACGGTTCAACGGATATGATGACAAAATAATAAGCTGTCACCCCTTCCAACTCATGAAATGATTAACAAAAACAAGATTTTTCTGGTTCCCATTGCTTTGAAAATCGAACATTTACGAGTCGCTTCTGATTTCTAAAGTTTCAGCAATCTAAGTATATATAGGGGTTTCCCAAAAAAAAACGAAATTTTTCCTATTTTTTAAACCAAAATTGTTCAAGGATGTACTCGATTCGTTGTGGAAGTTATTATATTGACAAACTATCTCTTTCCAGTTTTTTTTTATGTGTGCGGTGGGCAACTCTCGCAGTGTAGTTTTGTGTGTGTAAATTGTGTTGAAATGGCTTTGTGACAGCATCATATCGCCTTTATAATGCCGCGCTGTTAATCACTTTGCTTCCAACAGCGAATGGTAAGTCGATCCGCATTTCAATTCTCTGAAAAAATGTCACCGTTCCTCCAGATAATTGAAACCCGAATCCTGGGGAGGTGGGTGACTACAAAAATGTTGTTTCGTCAAATAAAAATGCACTCTTATTGCGATTTTTATTTTAAAATGGAACAATATTTAGAACGAGGTGGAAAATCTTTTAAGGTGTGACTATGTTTATAGGTAGGCTACCTTAAGAACGTTTTCTCGACTAGTTACTAATATTAATTTGCAAAATTGTACTACCAACCTCAATTAACATAGAGCAGCTTTCAAAAGTTGGAGTTTGAAAACGGAAGGGGGGTTAATGAACTAACGTTCATTAAATAATTGTTCAATTATTTGGTCAACTATGCCTTTATGGAAAGGTAACACTTTGAAACAATGTTCCGAACAACTAGATCCTGGAGCACCAGTTTAGTTCACCATTCAACTTCATATCAAAACACATTTTGACATTTTGAAAAAAAGGCAGTAGGTGGATTATCTAATAATGTTCTCGTGTTTCTTATCCCACTTGTTTTTAATATTCACTGGCAAAATTATAGTACAATATAGCAACCTGTAACAGTTTGATTTTGAAAATACGATGAGGGGAGCGGGGTGAGTAAACTTATAAAGTTTCTCAATTATTTCACGAATTATGCATAGTATTAGGTAAAAATTGCTTACCAATCAGTTTCACATCAAAAAATATTTCGGACTATTCCAATTTTTATTTGTAAATCGAAAAATTTCAAAATAGAACAACATTAAAGGTGCTAATAGACTGGCAAAAAAACTCGCGGAAGTTACTGTCCGACACTGCTGTCGCTAGTCTAAAGAAGGCCCTCAGTCGACTTGCTGAATGTTGCGAAATCTACTTTCACGATTTCTGTCTGCGAGTTCATTATGACCGGAGAGAAAAAACGAAGAAACTAAATTATTAAGTTCTGTTTATGAAGAAAATCCTGTGCTATGGCAGATTAATTCTCCTAGCTATAAAAACAGAAATAAAAAACAAGAAGCGTTGCAATTAATTGCAACCAAATTTAATACAGATTGTAATGAAATCACTAGAAAATTAGATAATTTTCGAAGCCAGTTCATGCAGGAAATAAAGAAAAGTAAAAAAAAGAAAAGTGGTGTTGGGTTGGATGAAGTATACATATCTAATTGGCCATATTTTTTTATAATTTATTCTTTTTATTAGAAAATTATGCAATACACATAGGTATATTTTTTTACTTTATCAGGTTCCAATAATATTGGCTTCGTAAAATTCTGAGTTTGCAATTAGCCCAAATACGTTTTCTACTATTCTTCGCGCTCTACTCAAACGATATTTACAATAAATTTTCGTAGGTAAGTATCCTGTTTTTGAATACATCTACCAATATTTGACAACAATTCTTCAAAATCTACTGCATCCGAAAAAAGTTTCTAAACTGTTGTGCATCTTCGATTTGAAGCTCTTTCAATAAGTTATTGGACGCCCCATAATTTTGTCTCCTTAAAATATCCATGGTCTCACTCAACACATTCTATTTTCCTTCTTCATACACTTGCAAGCCGAAATCTCTCAGAATGTAAATAGATTTGCTAGAACTTGAGGAAGACGAATCTCACCCAACTTGCCCGACAGTTAATTTAAGTTGCACAGCATGTAATAAATTGCATTGCATGCTGTGTAACTTTGTACAGAAGTTGCTCGCGTGGGAATTGTCGCAAGTAATTGCTAGTGTATCTGTACCTTTAGAACTATTTGGAATACTTTTTAAAATTTCTAATTTCGAAAAAAATAGGCACTAGGGAGGTTTAGACTATGTAGTTTGTAGTGTGATGTAGTAGAACCAACAAAAGTTGTACATAGCTGGATCAGAGTACGATAAGGCCATTTATTCATAAAACTCGAAGTTAAAAAAGTAACAATTTATTATATTATACAAACAACTATCCTAGAGTCAGAGACTTTGCAGCAAGTTTTAAATCGAAATAAAATCAACAAAATGGTAACGATTTTATAAAGCAATACTGGTAAAGAAAGCATAATTTGCATCTGTAATTACATTAGGTATTTACTGCTTTTAATCACTTAGCTGCTAATGCATATTAAATATCGATTTGTTGAAGCCGCAAATTCAGTTTTCAGGTTCTAGATTGGGATATAGTGGACCTGCTATTCAAGTGCTAAGTGAAATCACTGTTAATAGCATCTGTATAACAAAAAATTAAATTTATCATCTTGAGGAAATCATTGTAGTGGCATGGATTTGATGTTTTATCTGAACGGTTTAAAAGATGCATAAAATTAATATCTAGTTAGAAATGCATTTCTAAAAAATGCTATATTTGGGTAATTCGATGCAAGGTTAAAGATAAGCACCTACCGGTTATTTCTGCTTCTTAAATCCAAATTTATAAATATTTGGACATATAATGAAACTGCTTTGATTTGAACAAGTACATTTCCCAAAATATTTACATTTAGCATTGCTGTTTGAACCTATCAATAATAAGTCTGAAAGTCCGACTGATGACTGACAACCGCAAGAAAATAAACAAGCACAGCAACAAAACAACCTTATAAATAAAACTGATACCCGACATTAAAGCGTATACACAATTTATTTTATTTCTCTTGCCATGGTTTTTTTTTTCGTATTCATTGTTCAAGTTCAAGGAAAGTTTACAGTCAGGATACTACTTAAACTCCAGTCGGATATTAAAAATAACCTGAATCTGGAAATCTTTCACATAAAATTATATGCTCCGTAAAAATGAAACAAGATTTTTTTACCTTGAAACGTAAGGAATTCTAACGTAAGCTCCATTCAAGCGTCTGTATATTTTATATCGGATGCAACAGGAACTAAAAGGAGGAATAAACTTTTTAATTAAGAGGATTTTTCCTGGACGTCGAAAAAACCTTTTACCGGTAACTTCTCGGGTTGAACGAGAAGATGCAACCGATTCAATGTTAGAAAGTTTCTACCAAATAAAAACTTATTAAGGTTATTTCACCGGAAGTTTGTAAAACACCACTCAATGTGTAAGATTGCTATAAGAGTACGCTTAAATGATTTTCCAAACTTAAAAGTTTTAAGGCTAAAATTAAATTAGTAGTTGTAGTTTCATTCAATTCGCATGCTGTGGAAAATATGTCCTGTACATCCAACTCATTTGGTGTAACAATGCTTAAGATATAAAAAATTTAAAATGAACAAAGTGTTCATGATGATCAGTTGCAGTAGAAGTGCCTGTTAATGATGACAAAAGTGTAAGCAGCATCACAAATCTACATACATATAAAACTAAGCATATTAATATTTGTATTCGGCGTTAATTGCGCATTATATCCTATCTACAACAAACAGGTTGTGTGTGTTTTGTTCTATTTTTATTGTTGATATAGATGCGAGAACAATGGGGTATTTATGATTTCTTGATTATTTTTATTGTAATATGCGTAATGCATATACGAAACACTAGAGCGATTTCCTTTAAATAGACTACAAACCTTGAATAATTCCATCATTACGTTGATTCTGACCTCACAATATGTATACCTGACATTTTGCTTTTATTTTCATGTCTTTAATAATTCAATAAATCGCAAGATATCGGAATTTATTCTGAAATTCAAGTTTGTTTCCCTAATAAATCAATTTTCGACATACATACACTTCAATTCTATCATATTGAGTGGTATTTCTACAAGTTGTTGAGAATGTATGGTATTATAGACATGCTTTATTAATTACGTATGTATGTATAATCAAATAGTCTAAATATGAGAATGCCATACTAACTGAGTCACGACTTTAATGAATATAAAACCAACACGTGCGCATATAATGTACTGATATTTACATACATCTGTATATATACATATATGTGTATTTGATCCTTTGTTCTTTGAGAACAACGGATATCTTTCCCACTGTTTATTTGACGTAGTATGGTTTTTAACAACTAACTAATCTGATTAAGTATTTTCAATGGTGATTGAATTTTCACGCAAAGTCTATCAAATAATTTTTAAACGAAACTGAGTTGTTTGAAAATATCATTAGTCTGTATGCCGAATCTTCTGGTTGATAAGATTAGTTGAGTTTACATAGAAGCTGACATTTCAAAGTCATCTGGTGTATTCGCGATAATACAAAGTGTCTTTGTGTTGTGGTTGGTCAGAATCAGTGAGAGTTTTAGAATGAGTGGAATACTCAAATGGGGATTTTTAAATTTTGTACTATTTTCCATGATATTCCAGTCTATTATTATCCTTTTTCATTTCCCAATTCGTTTATTTCTGAAATTAGTAGAAAATTATAATTTCTGAAGAAGAAAAACGAGCTAGTGGAGTTGCGGGTAGGGCATTTGCTTGTCAGGTTGGGGATACTGACAACCAAACACAGGCAATTGGTGGTGACCGATTTAAATAAAATTTGGTGGGTTTGTAGACTGATGCAGTGTAAGAACAACGGTAACTTCCATGGATGCTAAATCGCTCGTTTTCGGGGGGTGGGGCGCCCTAAAGCCAACGCTACCCTTCGCTATTTGCTTTAATATCTCCAAAACTATAAGACATACCAAAAAAAAAGTTAAGACAAATATATAACAGTTTTATGAGTACTAGAAGATAGCGACAATAGTTTGCCTGTCGTAATTCTTGTTTTCCAGAAACAATCCCCATCCCCTAAATTATTTTAAAACTATTGTAGAGAAAGCAATCTCTTTCGGTAAAGCATTAGGGTATGGAGATGACTATCAATATTCTATGGGCTGGATTTCTAGATGGAAGAAACGATACAACATTGGACTTGGTAAAATATTTGAAGAGGCTATGTCGGTGAATAAAGAAGTAACTTCTAAGGTACCACTTCTGATTGATTAGCTAATATATGGAAGATTATTTGTCACTCGCTGATTACATGAGACTTTTCGACAATAAATCATTACCGATCAGCTACTTACAGACAGCGAAATCATTTGTTCAGCATTTTCCTCAATTAATAAAAGTGCTTCAGAAGAATCTGATAATGATATTGCACATCAAATAGATGATGATATTGTTACCATACATCAGGCGAGACAATCGCTATTAAAAGTAAGAAAGTTTTTCGAACAATCCAAGCATGGTGTAGCTGTCGGTTCTCTCGATTTGTTAAGGCAGATTGATAATAACATGGATAAAATATCTACTTTTCATGTACCACAAAGTAAGATAACCGATTTTTAATTTGTAATATGAATTTAATACTAAATAGAAGGCATACGTTAAGTTTATATAAGTACTAATGATTATATTATTGATTTTGTCCATGTACTTTATATTCAATAAATGATGTATTTTGCCTTCTTTGTTTATTACTCTTGACAGAAACATGTAGATAGATGTATATACATATGTACTTAAAATTACTATTGCAAGTTCGTATTCAACGAAATTCGGTTACAACGAAGTAAAATCGTCGGTCTGTAATTAAATTATATATTACCAAAAAGTTAGTTTTATTATATTTATTCAAATGTGTCCTATTTTTGCAAATACAATTTATCATCTAAATCAATGAAATCTACAAGTATTTTCCCAAATCGAGTTTTCAATAAGAGAGAGTAGCTTTTAATGGAGACCTATAGATTAATTTCCATCCCATGAAACTTAAATATGTATTAAGATTACTTTATTTGATTTGTATCTGCAGTAAACTCTAACTGCGGGGTTCGTCTAGGACCATCCGTTTAAAGAGGCGTCCAATATTTTACATTTAAACAGATAATTTACTGAACTTAACTTTGTCGTGGAGTTCATCTATTTTGTGTGTATGACATTATGTATTAGAATGATTTTTTTTTTAAATAAAATTTGCAAATATTTATATTTATGTTTTAGATATAATATATTTGTGAGTACTATATTTGACGTGTTCATGTCATATAAATAAATTATTATTTACAAAAATCTTATCGCTTAAATAGCAGTAGGAAAACAACATGAAAGAAAAACAAAGGTTTTTCATATCAACATTTGGTATAAAAAGAGATTAATATTCATTATCAAGGATATATTAAATTAAAGTTTAACTTATAGTTAATATTGTGGTTACTTCACGTGCATACATACATATACAGTGCTACAATGGTTATCTAAAACTTGTACAGTGCATAGCAAGGCCAACGCTGCTAACTTTTGATATTATTAAAACAAATTACAAAAAAAATTGTACAATATTATGTATATAATATATAGTATTTAAAGTCTACTGTCAGTGTCAGAACTGATAAAATTGTTAAACTTTAATATATAGTATATACATATATCATAGTTTTATTACTAGAAATAATAATTATGGTTGATAATATCTCTTTAATCACTGTATTACAGACAAATCGTGATCAGAAACTTGATCTTTTATTTTCAATCGATTAAAGTACGTAAAAGAATTTCCAAAATAATCTGTTTCATTCTATACAGCTATGACATCCCGACTTACTTAAAATGCGAATGAAGCGAGTAAAATATTTAACACCAACACAGGGGCTCCTTTGAAAAACAGTCGTGAAGGAACAGTGCATTTTCAACTAAATTTTTTGACATCATGAACTAATAATTTTGTTGAACTTGATAGGAATCATTGAAGAGATTTACATAAAGTAGCAAATATCTTGCTACCTGGAACCTGAACCGACAATAAAACCAGTCAATGTAATCTGATTCATTTTCCTACAATTCTCTGTGTTGAAGGAGAGAACATGTCTGCATTTTTGTGAAAATTGTTTACACTTCTTGCAAAATAGCCAACTACATCTCTTTAATGCTATCTTTTCTGATCAAGTCCGAATGCGGTAGGCACTATCGTTATCGAGAAAAACACCCCCAAAGCTTAAAATTTAGTGTGGTTTTCAAGCCAGTCTAATACAAATTTTGAAAGAAACGATTCAATAGCCTACTACAGATACATAACGAAGCCAAAGAACCATTGACCACTCAAATTAAAAGAATTATTATAAGTAGTATATTTAAGATATACTTATAATTTTCCGCAATAATAGTGCATTGATCGCCAAAATTATTGTATTATGAAATATTGTATCAAATTTTAAATATTAATCAATGCATCTACTATCAATAATTGTTTTAGAACAGATGCAAATATAATAAGATTTAATTTTTTGTATGGATGTTATTGCATAATTTGATGAAGAACAATGTCAACTCCAATTACAAGCTGTTCAATTGCCAGCGATTCCAGATCGCGTTTCATCAACGGGTGGCTGTGCAAACAGTTTTATCGGAAATGCAGCTTTTGTTATTGATTTTCTGACGTATCAACTGGGCGTTGTGCTGCAAATGATTTGTGTTAATTCGTAGAACGATGGAGGGAAATGTTGTTATGCAAAACTGAATAAATGAGCATTACAATACTTTATGCTAAAGCTGTTTTGTCGGTGAAGTGTTTTTCTTTTTTCTGATAGCATTGCGAGATACATTACAATATTTATAATGCTTCTCTAACTTGTGAAGACAGTAACAAATAAAAATGTAGAATATCGTTCAGCTAAGATATAATCAAACACAAATAAATCGAAAGTCCTAAATACCTTTCTTCTAAGAAAACATAAATAGCAATGCTACTATTTCCATATTAAAGACGTTCCATCTGATTACCTAAGAATAACCGAAAATGGTTACGAGTTTCGTATTAATGTAATGTATTCACGCATTCTTTGACGTAGTTGACCTTAACCTTTACTGTATATCGCCAAGTGGAACAGTTATTTCTTTCGAATAGAAAGATATATATACCTAATCACATAAAATTTATCATTATGCAAAGGGAAATATTTCCACGTAATCTAAAATCAATAATTATTGGTACGAAGTTGAATGGAAGCAACCAATTCGTTTACCGGTACCGCAGTATTACTTAACTGCAATGAAATTAAAAAATAATTTCGTAATGGCTTCTGAATCTATCCAAATGAGTAGTTATGTGTTGTCGCACAGTAAATAATAAAGTTTATTCAATAATAAATGTTGAGTTTTATAAGGAACACATAGACGAGGAAACTTAACAGAATCTATAATCAAGGCAAACATAAAAGGTTGAGCTCATAAAACAGAAACAAAGGTTAGATGTTGTTATAGTATAAGTATAATATTCATAAAACCTGGCTACTAAAAACGCTGCTTAATATTCAAATAGGTACAGTAACATAATGTTTCTACTCTAAACAATATTTCAAAATTTCACATCGATTATGGAAAATGGATTTGTTTTCTCTTGATGACTACTATACTTGCATAGGTGTAATTCGCCTTGTTTATCCAAAGTAATATCGAGCGTCGTTTTGTAATTATATTATATACCTAGTCCGTCTAGAAAGTATCCGGAATTTATTATTTTTATTAATTTTAATATATTTCTTTTTGTTACATCCTATAGAAGAGGTGTTCAAAACGTTAAAAAATTAGTGCAAGTGACTGAACTCGGAAAAAGTGCAGTACAAATATGAGACAATAAAGAGGATAAAAATGGGAGAGATATGAGCCATGGACTAGTTTCCGGAGTTATTGGAAACAATCTGAACGTTTTAGTGACTTTAGGACGACAAAAGCCGCGCCTAGGGTTTCGTAAAACAGCTAATAGATTTGGAAATCAACGACAAATAAGTGTTTGTCCAGAATCCGTCCGCATTTCGCTGAAAAGACAAAATTACTGAGCAAGAAAACAAAAAAATATCCCTGCAGTGACACCTATACACAGATAACAAAGACTAGTTTTTTGCCAACGTTTTCAAGACGATAATTTTAATGATGTTTTTATAACTGACGAAAGTTGTTTTCAGCTTGGTGCAAATCATCTAAAAATTCTATCAAGAAAAATGTTACCGTTCAAATTTCACAGTAAAATAATGGTTTGGGGAGCAATTTCTCAACGTGGTGCTTACACCTCTCTGTATAATTGATGGCAGCGTTAATAGTGCAAAGTGGCTTTCTTCTTGAAACCGCTCATTCTTTATATCCAGAAGGGTGGCGTTTTCAACAGGATAATGCAAGATGCCATACTTCTGCCTACAGCTTGGATGCAAGAACAATACTTGGCAACAATTCCATGACCAGCAGCTTCCCCAGATCTTAGTCCTATAGGAAACATATGAGGATTAATGAAAATTGAAGTAGAACGAGCAGCGCCACGAAATAAAGATTTGATTCGGTCAGTTTTACAAGCCTGGACCACCATCACAGAAAAGTATAGCAGCAACTTAGTTTCAGCAGTACCTCAACGTTTAGTTAAGTGTTTACAGTTAAACGGAGATTGTATTAGTAAATGAGATGTGATTTCATTATTCAAGTAATTTTTTCTAGGACGGATTATATAATTGTTTACTGGTTGTCTTAATATACATTTTTTAATAGGTGCTATTTTAATCTGTAAAATGTGTTGGTTAGGATTATTAGGTGATCGAACTATGCACCGTAAATACAGATTGAATGACAAGTCTGTGTGCAGCGTCCCTGTGGAAAACCTTTGAACTAAGTGACAGTTCTCCTGAACAACAGTGTTTACTTCGTTTGTGTTTATGCAGGAGTTTGGAAGTTAGTGACTGTTTCAAATTGTAAAATTTATTAGAAAATGGACAGTTCTGCGTTAAACTAGGCGATAACCTAATGGAAATGACACGCAGGCTGGATGCTGCATATGGAAGAGTGTTCAAATCGCAAAGCTCCAAAAAACAGTCATGAAAACAATAGAAGGACGACATCCAAATCCGGTGAATCCAAGATTGTTAAAAGCCATCACCCACTGTCTGGTGAAGGATCCTAAAACATCACTTTCTGCTGAACCTGGCGAGTCAAAAGGATACCTACAACAGTATCAAGCCACGTTTTCAGTTCGGAGAGGTCTTGGCAAAGTGGATGCGTAAGTTGCTGTCTAATTAACAAAAGAAGAAAAGAGTTGATGATTCTCAATCGATTTTAGTAGGAGTATGATGAGACTTGGGTTTATTACGAACCACCACAGACCCGAAATTCAGCTTCCGAATGGCAGTTTCCTAGTCAGCCACCGCCTGAAGTCGAGGGTATCAAAATGAGAATCAAAAAGACCTTGGCTGCTCTGTTCTTGAATAAAGATGGGATCGTGCATAATATTGTCTACCTCAAATCGGATAAATCTATCAAGAAAATATACTACATGAACCTTTTTGATGTGGTCAATGCCAAGATTCCGGCTAGGATGCGTCGTAAAGTGAAATTTCTACAAGATAATTGACCAGTCCATAAAGCAAATGTTACACTCGAAAAAGATCACTCAGCTGGGTTGGACACTACTGAAACACCCACTATTCGCTCGATTTGGCACCCTCTGATTATTACTTGTTTCGAAATTTGAAAAATGATATGATAAAACGCAAATTTATAAGCTGATGACGTAGAAACGCAAATTAGTGGCTCCTGCACACGGAGTAATAATAAACACAACCACACCTTCCTAGAATGAACTGTTAAATGAAATTATAAATAACACAAAATCTATCACTGAATAATGATGCAACTCTATTGAATTATTTTGTTAAATAATTACCAAATTATTAAACCAGTTCGAAATTATTCAAACAAGATATTCAATTGCTAGTGGTGTAGAGGTAGAGAGATTGGATTCTTATGCAGAATGCACAATTTTTCAGCGAAGTAAACTTCAACAGCACTTTCGAAAAGCCGGAAAATTATGATGAAAATGGAAAATTCAAGACAGAGAGCTCTGGCGTAAGTTTTCAATTGTAACTAGGTATAACTTTCTGAGTATTGTTACGGCTTCGTATAGGCACGCACAATAAGAAATATTTATTTTATCGAGTTGAGAACAAATTTAATTATAACTTCAACTAGAGGGCTCTAGTGAGGGCATATAGTCGTCACATCAATACAGACCGTAAAGGCTTTTAGAACCTCAGGGAATCTTCTCCGAAGTTAGATCATTTCCTGAAAGTAAACTACATGTACAACCTCTCTTCTTGTAGTAGCTATGCTAACTTAAACAAAGTACAGAACTTTGAGTTTATTTTGTAAATCTATTTATTTAAAAAGAGTAAGGCAACTACCAACAATCTTAATTTATCAGACAGAATACTTAAGGCGGAATAATTAATGACAGAAAACCTTGCACACTGAAATTAAGAAAATATCAATCAACGAAATTACAGCTTCAATGACCTTGTTCGAAACATTAACTCTGAATTTGTCATCAACATCAACTGTACTTAACGATAAAGTTCATCATTGACCCCATATCACACGTCAAGTAGAATTTGTTAGGAACGTAGAATAATCTGGCGAATTATTATACAGGAGGGGAGAGGACCAACTTTAGGGTTAATAGTCGACAAACTTTATAATCGAGTGGCTGTTGAGTTTGCCTCGATCCATGTATGTATAACTAGGTAATCCTCTTCCGGTAAAGTTTACGGTAAACGTTAACGTTTGTAGTTCCGAGCATAGCGCTTCATACATCAAGTTATTTTCAGGTTAAGTGTCGAATTTAATTTAAATATTTTAACGAGGTAGAATGTTTCCACGTAGAAATTCGATGAAGATGGTATTAAAGCTGTAATTCTAATTCTAGCTTTCATATTTCAGTTTTCTTATTTTAACGGAAGATGCACGATGGTATGCAAATGTGATGAATGAAGTGGCGGCCCAGAGTCGGACAGTAAATTAGGGATAACACGATGCGAATATTTTAATCAGTCATGTTATATAAGCAATTACTAATTATTCTAAAGTCTACGTAGTAGGGAAAGTAAACTAAAGCAAATTAAAATATAAATCTAACTAACTAAATACTTAAGACTTGAACAACCAGAGAACTAGAAAGAAAATGGTTTCAACGACATATGTAAAATTTTATTCTTGGAGTGTTGGCCAAATACAAATAATTATCAAAAATCAACACTCCTATCATATGTTGGACCGAAACTTATCTTTGGCATTTCCTAAAGCCAACGCAGAAAAGAAGTCAAATAATGGAAAGCACAAGAAAGAGTCTGCCTATAGCAAAAATATCCGGACAAATTCAAGCGAAAAAATTAAATTAAAAAGCACAGGCTTTATAGAAATAAGGAACTACTTGATCTCTAGAAATGCAGAACGGAAGTACGAGAAGGTACGAATCTGTCGCCCTCAAACTATAAAGCAAGTTTACTATCCACTACGCCACTAGCCCGATCTGTTAAGCTTTGCCGTTAAAAAGACGTTATGTTGTTTAGTGAAACTAACGTTGCTAATTAACTAACGTTAATCGTAAATTTCAACTAAAAAGCAACATGATGAGCGTCGTTACATAAACGTTACGAGTTGAATATTAAAATAATATTACATCGTCAACCAGAAATAACGTTAAATTAATGTTTACTACAACGTCTTACAGACATTACATGTAATCGTTGAAAGCTGGTAGAAAATTAGCGTTAATTCTCGCGTCATACGCGCATTCAAGTTAGCCCAAAAAAATACTAATCCAAAAGTATAATTTCTAGTATTGCTAACTCTTCTAATTGTGATCACTTAAATCCTACTGACTTCGCCAGTTAAATTTAAAATAAATGTATTCAAATTGTACAAACTCTGTAGGTATCTGTAAGTATCTTACAGATCGAATTCGATCGATTCAGAATATTGGTTAACAGTAATTTGTCTTTCAACCCTAAGTAGAGTAATCACTTACTGAAGTCTATGCCAGATTGTAATATTTCGAGCTCCCTAATGACTTATACTGTGGTTCTTAACTTTAACTATGAGTCGTTAATGAATTAATTAGGCGACAAGAGTTTTCTAACTTT
This sequence comes from Holotrichia oblita, assembly GCA_023690525.1. Taxonomy (NCBI): domain Eukaryota; kingdom Metazoa; phylum Arthropoda; class Insecta; order Coleoptera; family Scarabaeidae; genus Holotrichia; species Holotrichia oblita. The sequence continues at coordinate 188,774,497 of CM043015.1, forward strand.
GAAAACTTTGGTGTTATCTGTCGATGCGAGGTAAGATCTAGGTGCTTACTTGAAGCTACGGTGTGCAGATGGCGTTATCGACGAGTTGAGGTGCCAGTGTTTGCAAATTAAAAATTTAGTTTAACCTAATTCTGACAGGATGGACTCTTTTACAGTCTTGAAATCAATCTTAAAAATAAGAAAAATTATCTTGAAAACTACTATTTACACTAAAAGAATAATATAAAGGATGGGCCACTTAAAATGATGCACTAGAATTACGGCCAACCTAAATAAAATTTTTAAAAACCAAAATATTTTATCCAACTATGTTTGCAATTACAAAGAATTAAATTTGATGATTTAAATTTCGTGGTATCGAAGTTTCAAGCTTAGTTTACCGATATTTTACGTAACAATGTTAATGTGTATGACATTTGTCAGATTTGACTTAAATCACTATTCTGCTATTTGCTTATCTTAAAGTGTAACTTGCTAAATTGAAAATATGAAGTGTAAACTATTAAACCTGCACAAGCTACAAAACGAATAATTAATTTTGAACGTTTGTCAGTTGCCAAGTTTTTTTATGACATATATCTAGAGCCCAATTCAAATTTTGGGTTTTACGCAAATATGCATCAGGTAAATAACAATATTTGCGCGCTTCAAAATTTGAAATATTGGCGGCAATTTCAAGAAGTTGTTGATTTCATGTCTTACTAAAATCGGTTATATTTTATACAGTTATACGTTAAAAAATTAACTGTTTAAGAAATTTACAATTAAAATACCACATTCCATTTAAATAAAATTGATTTCGGTATGACGTTATGATGAACGGTATAAAGTCCACATTTTTATTAAAATGTGCTTCCCTTAGAACGCTATAACTTTACCTGGCCCGATTTTAAATTTCTTATTTAGTTTAGCCATAATTTCAATGCATCATTTTAAGTGGCCCACCCTGTAAAAATTTTGAAACGAGACAGAATCGTCAAAGATTCATGTCGGGTCATATTGCTCAGAGATATTAATTTGTTGCTGTTGTCAATTTTATCTATTAATTTGTTGTTTACCTATTTCAAATACCAATAAAATATTTTGCTCTTTATTCTCACCACTACAAAAAAGCTCAGGAAGAACAGAGCACCAAGTTTAGATCTTTGTGGGAGAATCTCCCTGGTTTGAGACACTCCAAGATATTCTTTAGAAACTACAACAAGCATTGAACAAAGACTTTGCTAGAACTAAGTAGAAACAGACAACGTATCCTTATAGGTTTTCTTACAGGGCATTGTCACCTTGAGAAATACTCCTACATGATAAGGATAGGTCTGAAACAGAATAGCGACTGCAGGTGCTGCGGGGCGGTGAATGAAAGCCTGGAACATTATTGCAATTTATTAAACCTCTTAGGCAGACTGCACACTGACGAAACCGGTTTCATGAAATATGAAACTCGAGTTTTGTGAAACCCTTTGATAAGACAACTGAGAGATGTGTTTACTGAGTTTTAACAAACTATAATTTCATGACGTTGTGACTTGTTATTATGATATTGTGTCATTATTTACACCGAAACGATGCCGGAAGATCAAGTTTTCAACTCAAAACTCGTTGAACCTGTAGAAAAGTATCCATTAGATAAAAATTTTGAAATTTCACTGGATCCCTATGTAGTTCTTTGCCCACTACATAACTGCTGTGACTTCTGTCTTATATTAGGGGATGAACCCAGTACTTTCGTTTCATTTTTCTGTTTCGATACCAGCACCGTAGTGCTCCATAGTGCATAGTGTCCTCATCATCCGACCACATCTCAGAAACTGATCATCTACCAGTTTCGTCAATGTACTGTCAACTACGAAACCAGTTTTGCGAAACTTGTTTCATAAAACCGGTTTTATGAAACCAGTTTCGTCAGTGTGCAGTCTGTCTTAGACTGGATGGGGAGCTCTAAGAATAGATTACTGATTTTACCTACTTTATAAAAGCAATTTGATGTGTACACATATTTCTTTATTTTTTGTTTTGTCCTTTTGTATTGAGTAAGGTAATCAATAAGTAATATTGCAAAACAATTGAAATAAATCTCATTAGTTTACTATAGTACAATATTTTCGATAATCTTGTATGCTAAGCTAAGGCTTGGTGAAACCTTTCACCTTCGTAGTCATTTTGGAGTACACGTCCCAAACCATGTTGGTATGGAGTACAAGTAATATGAACCTGTTCAGATCCAACTCTGATAGAGAACTTACTAGAATATATTCCGATATAAACGCCTGATCAAAAGTTTTTAAGGAATTTCACGAAAATAGAACAATTGAGGTTTACATTAATTTATACAGGGTGTTTCATAATATATGCGCAGGACTTCAGGATGTGATAGCTTCTCCAAAAATTTGAAAAAAAGTTTCTATCAACTTGCCTTCTAAAATGCACCATTTTCGAGATACAGGGCGTTGAAATTTAATAAAAAAAAATCGTTTTTTGGAAATATTTCCGGAACGGTTTATCGTAAAGAAAATAGCTTTTGTAATCATTTTCTACTTATAATAAGCTAAGTTGTGCGTGACAAAAAAAAATCATAATCGGTGAAGATTTTGAAGGGGTAGTGGTTGTTTTTCTCCCCAACTTCTACGCCTCTGGAAAAAGTACGGTTTTGAGACGCCCCTTTGAACCGCCAATGTTTTCGACACAAAAAAGGTACTGTTGGTCATGAGCTCTAAAGTTGACCGTTTTCGAGAAAAATCAACTTTTATGTTGTTAACGTTTGCTTTTCTTACTTGTTCTAATGTTTTAGTAAAATAAAACTTTTATTTCAAAAAATTTACCATGTTTTTCAACAAGTAAAAAGTACAATTCATCTTCGAACTACGCTCACCTACATCAGAAACTCATCCTACTGTATATTTTGTGATGAATACACATGCCAGTAAAGTTTGTTTGTTCGGTATAAAAAAGTCGTATTTAAAAATAACTCGCGGCAACAAGTTTTATTGTTTCAAAATTCTGACTGAGATAAACTTCCGTCAACGTTACGCATAACTGTAATAAACTTCCGAGAGTATTCATCATATTATCATCCGAAAATAGAAATACATTTTTTTCACATCGCAGCTACAGGTTCCATTCCAAAACAAATTGAATTTAACCAGCAATTACATTTTCCAATTTTTGTTTATAAATCGCACACACATCAAAACTAATGCAGGTCATGTTAATGCAGATACAAAGTATTACCAATATAGGTTACGGTGTTGCAAAAATAAATTGTACAGGCCATATGCATTATCCTCTGATCTCTGAGAATTTTGGTCTCAAATAAATATACATTAACTGTATAACGAATTCAAAACAGGCATGGTGAAAATCTCTCAACGTAATCGTAAACTAGTTCTGTTTTAATTAGAGGTACAGAGAATACTCCACCAGGTCAAAATCCACGTACTCACAACCTTAATCTCTCATGTCCAAACCTAAATACACGCTATTTGTTGTTGCATGCCGGCAAACTTTATAACCGTTTACCGCAGCTTATTCCAAAGTTAAATAAAGCCACTATAGCTAATATTTTCCTGGATATTCGAAATGTTCAGATGTTCGCAACGTCCTTTGTTTATTTTAAAACTCAACTTACAAGGTGTTGCCATACTTACTACGGTTATATTTCCATCTAAGTAATTGCTTTTCAAGCAAAACGCGCGAATAAATCATACCGCACAGAGAGTGATGAATTTGTAACCCATTACTTACCTCAATTATTCTGTCATATGATAATTTATCAATGAGTAAATTCGCGGTGAAATTGAGACTTTTTAAGTGTTGTTATATAATCTTTTATTTCCTGCTAATGTACGTTTGCTCCATTTACGACCTACTTAATCAGCTAACTGACCATAAATATATTTCAGTTGTGTTTATATACTGCGGTCTATTTCGAGACAATCTTTTTAAATTAATATATTCTCTTTTATGTATTTACTGAGCTGTTCTAGTCTTGATTAATTAAAAAAAAATGCTTTAAAGTTGTGATCAATTAGATCAATTAAAAACTTTACACCTATGAATGGAGGCTACCTTTAATTTGCTCTATTTATATGATACTTATTTAGTCGTTTATTATCAAATTACATATATTTATTTGAATCTATAAAATATATGTACAGCCATCTATATAAAACTAGAGATAATTGAAGTCCTTTCACCTGCTCAAGTGTCCGTTCTCATTGCGTTTCGCGCCATCTATTTATAAATTCAACTAGCAGTGACTGACACTATTCATTTAAATCTATTTTATTTTTAATTATTAAGGATTTATATGATTAAATGGTATCGAAGGCTTCAACAGCTCTAGCTTCCATTATGAACGCTTCAGGGTATACGAGGTATGGCAATTAAATTCCGAGAATTTAGTTGTGATGTACGAACCGGCAACACTGCATGCCTGGCGCACTTGCTCAGTTAAATATAAATAAAGAAACAATTAGGAAGATGTCACACGAAAATTTGAATATGCGAAAGCTTCCCACAATGGAACAAAAACAACTGCGAAAATCAATTTGTGACGATTTGTTTTTTTCACCAAAAATACGTTCTTGAGGGCCAGACAGTGACTGGAAAGTTCTATGTTGAAGTTTTGGAGTGGCTGCGACATCATGTTGTCCGTAAACGACCCGAACTGGTCGCAAACGGCTACCTCTTGCACCACGATAATGTGCCGAGTCATTCCTCCTTGATTGTGAGTGAATATTTGACGAAAAAAAAAATTCCAACGTTACCGCATCTTTCCAACAGCCCAGATTTAGCCCCCTGTGACTTCTTCTTATTCCCTAAAATGAAGAGTCATCTCAAAGGAGCCCACCATGGCAGCGTAGAGACCGTTAAGGAGGCTGCGACCGTTGTCGTGAAAGGCCTAACTTCAGAAGGCATCGAGGCTTCTTCCAATCATGGAAGAAACGTTGTTCTGAGTTAGGAGGAGACTATTGTGAAGGCCGTTAATAAAGTTTGGTTGCTAACTTGATTTGTCTGTGTTTTATTTTAAAATTCGCGGAATTTAATTGCCACACCTCGTATGTTTAAAGCAGTACAATAAGGAAAACCTATAGATTGATAAATTGTATATGTTGAAATATTTTGTATTCTTGTTTATTCAAAATAGTCCCTTTTTGAATCAATATAGCGCAGGAATCGTTCAACAAATTTTTCGAAACATTTTTTATACTCATCGGCTGGAATTGCCTTTATGGATGGTATCGAAACGATTTCCATTTATCGCCAATTTCAGTTTGGTTCGCATGGAGCCAAATCGGATGAATCGATAACAATGATGCGTTTTTGGTCAAGAATTAATCTACCATGAAGGCTTTGCACGATGGTGCATTGTCGTGGAATAAAAACCAACTGCCGTGTGAATCGAAGAAATCGGTCAGCATTGTCTTAATTTTGTTCTTCTGAAAGCGTAATTTGTTCTCTTTCGGCAGTTCTGGCGACTTCCATGCTGCACTCTGAGATTTTGTTTTTGGCTCGTATTGAAACCACCACCTTTAACCACCAGTTACAATGGTTGATATGCTTGTCGGATTCCTTTGGGACATTTTTAACATGTCTTTGCAATGTTGAACTCTCCAATTTAAACAGAATTTAATAGTCGCTCTATGTTCGCTTCCATGTTGGTATTTAGATCGACGTATACAAAGTAACTTTACATAAAATGTCAAACCACAGTGAAATATCAACCGAATTCGTTCAAAGTTTGAGGTTAAGTAGATGAAGGGTAGACCATTCATCTACCATCATTCACTCACATACATATGTCAACTTGTGACTATGTTAGAATTGCGAATATCCAATCTATTTGTAAATCTGGTACCAATCGATAAGGTTCAATTATAATCACAGTACACACAATAGAATACACAACTTCGCTAACGCATACATCAGTTTTAATTGATTTGCTTTCTATGCGGATAATTGCGGTCATATTGAGGCTTTGGAGATGTTAATTTGAGAGGAAGTAGAGAAATTGATTTACGAAACTGAATAATCTTCAGCACGTATTAAATCAAATTCCGTATTACACAAAACATATAGTAAATACGCACATTGTTTAAAAAGGTTTCCATTTTAAAGTTTCGTAAATTCTCTATATTAATTTTGATACTTCCAAAGGCTATTTCCGAGAAGAGTCCATTCATTTTTTTATACAATGCAAGAAGCGAGTGTCCGTACGCTTCATTTCAGGCAGGTATTATGATGCGCTTGAAATATCTCCGTCAAAGCACTTAGGGGAATTGATAATGTTATCACAAGATAGGCACCATCGCCCTTCAAAGATACCCTGCGAACACGCAAATAATTTAATATCGAGGGTGGCATTGATCGCCGTCCTTTTGTTAGCATCGTGAATGCGTTCGCCGTACCTTGACGGTCCTTTTTCTCTCTAAATGACAAAAATGATGTGAAAGGATGATATAGTGTAGTATTGAAATGCGATAGACGTTAGTAGAATTACAGGAACTTACATCTAGGGAATAATCACACTATCATGTAGAGTATTATAAGCAATTGTTTAATTTATAGGAATAATACAAAAATTCTAATAACAATACAATTTACAGTATATGATAAAAAATTAAATGAAGTTTTGAACTATTAATTACATCTTCACAATCGTTTAATATAAATTAGACCAAATTAAATATGAAAAGCATTTTAGATGGATTTGTATTAAGACACTCTTTTACTCATACCATGCAGAGTAAAAGATGGGGCAGTAAATATGAATATTTGCAATAGATATAAAAGCAACTTGTCATAAAATTGTGTGACAAGTTTTTGTTATCATCTATGGCGTTTTTATCCTTTTTTCATGGAAATAATTTTGTTTGAAAACGCGATTGAGTAATTCAATAAGACAACTGTTGACAAAGTGAGAATTTTCTGAGCGTTTAGATGTAGGTAAAGTCGAGAAATAGTTCATATTGACAACTAGAACGTGCGAATGAGTAAGTGTTAAATGTAGGAAGTTTAAACATTTCAATTTCTAGTATATTTTGTAGTTTAGTGTGGTAAATGTAGAAGATATGTCAAATTTAATGGCTACTATTTATTGGAGCAGCTGTGATGCAATCGCCCACATATGTTTTGAAGAAATATCATTGTTTCGAGATATATTTTCTTCAAGCGCTTTTAAACCTGGCAGAGAGTCTTGTGAACAAAGTGTTGGTGCTGGATGGCCAAAAGCTGTTGCTTGCAAAGAAAACATCGATCTGCTCCGTGATATGGTCTTGAAAGATAGATGCATCATTGTGCAATTCATAGACCAGAGTTGTGGTGCTAGAACGATGGGTACCGAAAATGTTGATGACAGAGCAAAAGCGCATTCTACAGGTCACTAGAAACAAATTTGGCCATCATTAAACGGTGGATGAAACCTGGATTCATCATTATGATCTCGAATAAAAAAGGCAGAGAATGGAATGGAAGCATAAAAGCCAACGACCCCCTCGAAAGTTTCTTGCAACCGTATCTGAGACGAAGATCTGTTTTTTTTTTCAAGAGATTTATTGGATATTTTATTGTATTTCTTGGTTACACTCTTTATATAACATTAAATAACTTGGTCGTAATCTGATTTTTTTGGAATTGCTCTAAATGAGTTATAGTGCAATGAAAAGTCTTAATTTAATAAATTTTTGAAGTAGATACCGAAAGCTAAAATGAAATGGACTTTGTACCTTTGTTTGTGTTCGTATAGTATATATAACGTTAACAGTTTTTGAAGTAGAATTTCCATTTATCATTATTACATCCAGCGCCGTAGTCGATAAACGTGTAGTGCGTGATTTTCACGCAGGCGCCTTCATGCACAGAAAAAACAATTACAATGAATACGTTGCGCACGCTCGGGCAGATACACGTTACGTGAAAATTTTTTGCTTGAAGTTTCAAATACTTATTACTTTAGAATTTTAACAAATCTTCAAAAAGTATTAAGAGAGTGGTTAGTATACTCCGACAAAGCCAATGCAATTTTTTGCTTTTGTTATAAATTTTTTTGCTCTTCTGATATACCTAGCTCTTACTAGTAAAAATGGATACAGTGATTGGATCCACCCTTCATTTAATTTAAAACGTCATGAAACATCTACTTCTCATTGGTTGGATTTACGCCGCCGTTTAAAGTTAAATTTGTCAATTGATTCTGAACAGCAAAAATTATTTAATTTAGAAAAAAAAAAAAACATGCCATCGTGCCACCGCGATTATTGAAAGACAATTGTTCAGTAGTTGGCGAGACCATGTTTAGCGTTTCGGGGTTATTCTAGCAAGTTATATGAATACAATAACGGTAATTTTCTGACAGCAGTGGAAATGATTGGTCAGTTTGATCCGGTAATGATAAAACACTTAGCAAATGTAAAAAATCTCTTGTACTGAAAACAGACATGACTCATTACATTAGCCCTGATTTCCAAAATGAAATTATTAATCTCCTAGGTGATGCTGTTACAAAAAATATAAGAAATGAACTTGAGAATGCTAAATATTATTCAATTATTATGGATAGTACTCCTGATCGAAGTCATACAGAGCAGTTAACTTTTATTGTAAGGTTCCTTGATTGCTCAAAGGGCGTGGCAAATATATGAGAAAGGATTTTAGGATTTTCCCTTCGACAACGACAACAGGTGAAGGAATTTTCGAGTATTTGACTACTCCTATCCTATACTAATACTATCCTATCTAAATTTAATTTAAATATTACGGATATGTGTGGCCAAGGATACGACAATGGCTCTAATATGCCTGACGCAAACGCTGGGGTACAGAACCGTATTATTGCCGTTAATCCTAGAGCTACGTTCGTTCCTTGTGCTACTCACACATACTTTAAATTTAGTAGTAAACGATGCTTCAAAATCAGTCAATGAAGGTTTAACGTTCTTTAGTATATCATTTTTTTTCGTCATTTCTATATAGATAGAATATACAAAAATCAAATGTCAGTTCTCTTAATGTTTAACCTGTATATATCAGGAACTCGTTGGGAAAGTAGAATAAAAGCTATCAGACCTCTCTTTTTCCAATTACCCGAAGGATATGATAGTCTAATGAAATTATCTACAGATCAGTCCAGGGATACTAATATAAGACACACACTGCTGATTCTTTGGCTACAAAAATTAAATCTTTTAAGTTCGTTTGTTCCTTAACAATATGGCATTGTCTTTTGGAAAAGATAAACGTTCTCAGTAAACTCATTCATAACACGTCTACAACAATAAAAGAAGTGTCTTAACGCTTTACAAAATTTGATACGATTTGTTTCCACTCAGAGAACAGATGAAAATTTTTATATTTTAATGGAAAAGGCAAAAACTATTAGCAATTAAATGGATGAAGACACAAATTCCCACCAGTTTCTATAAAGAAGAAAAAAACGTTTTTTTGTATATGAGCCGACAGATGAACCGGTCGTAAACCCTAAAGATCACTGATCACTTTAAATATTTCTTTTATTTTGCTATTCTTGATTGTACACAAAATTCTATCGAACAGCGATTTAACCATATTTAATCATTTTTTACTAGATATTAGAAATATTGATCAAGAAATAGTTAAAAAAGCTGTATCTATTTAGACATATGTATATTTAAGGGACGAAAACGACAGAGACATTAACGGTGCAGAGCTGAAAAAGTAAATACTTTTAAATCACTGGTACGTGAGGACACAACGCCTATGGAAATTCTAAATTATTTTGTAGCAAATAATTTATATTCTGCTTTTTCGAACTTTGTATATGTAGCTCTCAAAATTCTTGTTACTCTCCTGTCGCTACCGGAAAAAAGTCGTTCTCTAAATTAAGATATAAAAAATTATTTACGGGGTGCAATGTCTTAGAATCGTTTGTTATCTAGCTATAATTATTATAGTATATTATAATAATTTAAGTGATGTTATCAATAAATTTGCAACTAAAAAAGCTATTTGTATTTTTAATATTAAACAAATTCCAAATTTTTAACGCAAGACGAATTGAAAGAAAGCAGGCATGATAATAAAATTTTTGGAAATTATAAAAACTATAATTTGACTTACCAACTTAAATGACGCTATGGTATAATTATATAACATTCTATTAATTTTCACGCTATTTTACGTTAATTAAAACAAATTTTAACCTTCACTATCATCTTAACCACATCGCACCTAAAATCTAACTGCTTTTTGCATTCGTGTACACCAACAACGTATAGGGTGACACATCACCAAAAAAAGTTTGAAATCGTTTTTGTGATATACTGGAACTCGATTTAATGTAAACATCAAAAATACAGTTTCAATAAGTTTAAACGACCAGAATACAACTCTATTATTAATTTTTTTTTTTATGGAATAACCACTCTTATTTTATTTTTGAAAATTCCATAAGAGTGAAGACACATTTATTACTTAATATGTAATACGCTTGAAGGGCATACCTCATACCTCAATATAAATAATTTGCACGGATTAAATTCAAAATTAGAATTACGAATCCATTTAGCCACATGTTGTAGTGTTTATTTAATGTAAAAACGAATTAAAATTTTTGCATATAACACGGTTTTCAAGCAATTAAACAAAGGAAATATTTTTAGAAATGTTTTGTAGAAATAATAATTTGACCTACCTTAGATCGCTCTTTGGTATGATCTAACACTGCACTAATTTTCACACAGTTTTAAGTTAATTAAAAAAATGTTCATTCTTATCACTTTTACAATTTATATTAAATTAAATGAATATTTAAATCATCTTCGACACATCCCGTCTAAAATCCAACTGCTTTCTGCATAGATTTAAACTAATAATGTTACGGGCGACGTATTAGCAAAAAAAGTTTACAGTCGTTTTTGTGACATACTGGAACTCGATTTAATGTAAACATAAATACAGTTTCAAGACGTTTAAATGAGAATTTAACTCTATTATTAAAAAAATTCAAATATGAATATAACTTCCCTAAGTTGTGAAATTGTTTAATATGAGAAATAATTTAATATTTTACATTATACAAGGTAATTCAAAGAGCGTAATCACGGTGGTTTTTTTCTTATGGAATAAGACGTTTTATTTTATATTTAAAAACTCCATAAAAGCCATTTTTTAATTAAATTAATTAGAAATTATAGGTTCGTTCGAACCGTCAGTTCTAGAACTGTTCTCGAATTTGAAATCCTGAAGATAATGCGCATGACAGTTCAAATTCAAGTTCGAAAATAGTTCTCATCTGCTTGGTTCGAACAGTAGAATTAAATTCAAATTTGGCGCTATCCCCCCGCCAAACCTAATTTCTGTCGTTTGTCAACACTTAAGTTGGGCTGTTTACACTGGTTTAGACCTCGTCAGATAAGAAGATAGAGTTTTGGTCACAGTTTCTGATTCAAGGATGAATAAAGAAAATAGCGGAGGTAATATATATAGTACAATATACATATTATGTAATAAATTAGCTCTTATAGGTATACTTATACAAACAAGAAATGATTACAAAGAATGGGACACAAACAGCACAAAACTTCTCATCAATATCTATAAAGAACTTCGCCATAAAGTGGGTAGTTCAGATATAAAAAATATGAAAAAGTTTTGGGAGGTAATATCAAATGAAATGGCAAAACTAAATTGCGATTATAGCCCTCAAAATTGTGAAAATAAGTGGAAAGTTTTGGAACGAAATTTTAAAAAATATATAGATGATCAAAACAAGACTGGTAGGGGTAGGAGAACCTTTGAATTTTATACGGATTTACAAGATATTTTTATGAGAAAAAAAAATATATATCCTCAAATATTGTTGACAAGCAACCAGACCGTCACAGCACAGTCCATGCCACTACATACACAGGCACAGATAGATGGCGATCTAGAAGAAAAAGTACAACCATCAACTTCCACAGCAACAGAATCAAAAATAACCTGGAGACGTAAAAGAAAGAGGCAGACACAGTCTTCAACTTCACATTTGCAAGATGAACTTTTTAAACAAAAAATATTTTGTGCAAAGAACAAAACTGAGTATTATAAAAGAAAAATTGAATTAGATGAAGAATTTATTGCAGAGGTTAAAGAAATGAAAAGTATCTTAAAAAATATATGTGAAAAATTGAGTAGAGATGAAGTATAAGTATTTTACCTATTTGTGAAACAGATTTTTGTTTGTTTATGTGATATATGTATGATTTTATACATGACTCGCACAATTGTTTAAGTTTTTAGAATCAATTTTATTTTTAAGAGCAATGGTGTTTAGTTGTCATATCTATTTATTTATACATTGAGAGTTCCTATTTATGTTTGTTGTGATATAGCATTTGTATTATTTATTTTTTTTCAACTATTGGTAGTGTTTTCTGTGATATTTTTGCAATACAGAATAAACTTATATTAAATGTTTAGAATTTATTTTCTTCAATGAAAAAATTTAATTATATCTCACTGGTATGCCTCCTTAAAGTAATGTAAGAATAAAACATTGTGTGGTAACAAGTTATATTAATAGATACTTATTAATTCCTAAATATTTCAAAACTAACAAAAACTTTTGCACTTATTTATTTAAAATAAAAAAGAAGTATATACAGTCTTATGGATGATACAAGGTGTGGGAAATGTAATTTCTTCGTAATACACCATCTCTGTCATCCAGTATGTTGTTTCCTACAGGATTTTCGGGAATATTATTTTCATTTTCTTCTACTGCTTCATTAGGAATTTCATCATTTATAGCTATGTTGTGTAATACACAACATGCTCGAATGAAGTGGCATATACGTTCTACACTTCTTAGTTTCAGATGGTACAACTGTCTACACCTTTGCTTTAGAACCCCAAAACAATGCTCTATGACAAACCTACTTCTTGCATGTTGTGTATTATAATGTCTTTGAGTAGGTGTTAAATTCCCAAAATCTTTAAATGGTGTTAGTAAATATCTTGTGCATGGGTAACCACTATCACCTAATATGAAATAATTATTGCCACATTTTTCAGGTAATGTTTGTGACAGAGGTGACATTCTAAATGCCCTGCTATCATGAACAGATCCAGGACATCCTATGAATATATCCCTTATTTTCCTTTTCTGATCACAGACAGCTTGCATCTATAATTATAAATTTTATACATCTAGTCAAATAACCTGATATACTACATTTACAATGACAATAAGTGTGATGGCCATACTAAAATGTTTTTAACACACTGAAAGTGTTACTAACAAAATAGTATTAAGTTCAGAACAATCAAAAGGAAACAGGAATATAATCAAGAGTTTTTATTCATATGTATCTACTACTAATTTAAATTTACTACCTATCTTATCTTTCAAAATATTTAAAGTGTTTTAACAACTGAATTATTCGAGAAATTCTCTTGATTGGCCTCGTCGTAATAAGTATTTGCATTCAGAAAAATGGAATTTTACTTACATGAATAGAATAAAAGTGCTTTCTATTTATATACGACTCGCTATCATCTGCAGGCTTGTCTATTTTAATATGACAACCATCTATGGCTCCAATAACGCCTGGAAAACCTTTCTCACGAAATCCGGCCTCTATTGTTACTTTCTCTTCTTGAGTCGGCCATTGTATCAGCACAGATGATTTTCTACTAAGAAACATGGTGATCCTACTAATAATTTCATATAATGTGCTTATCGAGATGTCAAATCGATCCCCAACATCACGAAAAGATGCAGTTTGATGACCAACAAACCATAAATATGTCAGCAGTTCATGATCTGCACTTAGTTTACCATATTTACCATCGGAATTATCTTGATAATAAGCACTAACTTCATACTGCCTTCTAATATCGTTGTATACATGTCGCGACAATCGAAAATGTTCCTTAAATTGCATATCATTATAGGAAGGTACTATGGTATCCACATAATTTTCGTTCTTTCTACGTGGTTGTTTTACTGGTAATTCTTCGTCAGACGAATCACTTGAGGAAATATTCATCCTATTAACAAACTAAAAACAAAAAAAAATAAGACAGTGTTATTTACATTATAATTTACTTACATCCATGATCTGGTTATCACTACACACATTCACATTACTATCACTGACTAACACTGACACACGCTGACACTTATAGAAAGTTAAGTGAGGTTAAGGAACCTTTGCAAAATATTAACATGTGCCATTTTGTTTTTATCACAACGCGCATGTCTCGAACTTGAAATACTTGCTTCCAGGCAAGAACTGGTAAATTAGTTCTAGAACGGTTCTCGAATTGTACATTGTTAAGGCACGAACGCAGGATTTGAAATTCTAGAATTTGAAATCCTAAAAATGTGCGGTTCGAACAGTAATAAAGTATCGCGCATGCCTACTAAATTCAGAACTGACGGTTCGAACGAACCTTATGATAAATAGCGCTTAGTTGGTAATAGCTGTCATTTTCAAAAAACTAATCAATCACTTCCCTACGTTTGCACACATTTTTGAGACAAACAAGCGGCAAGTATATTACTGATTAAAAGAAAAGCGCGGGCATGATAATTATTTTAGGCGCAGGTGAGTCATCAAAAATCATAATGTCCAGTTATATCCATTTGCCCTTAGATAGAGATTGACATTGTTTTTGTCACAGCAATAGAATAAATAAAACATCACCATAAGTACGAAATATTTGTTTAATAAGTTAATTATTAGCAAAATTGTATAATTGTAATTAATTTTAATTTACCTTAATATGTTTAATTTTGTATTTTATGTTTTTAAATATAATTAAGTACATATATCATTTACCTACCTTATTTACTACATGTGCTCTATTGGCATATGATGTATACTTAATAAAATATTTACTGTAAGTACTAAGCCACACGAGCGAGGAAATCGCGGCGAGAGACTCGCGGCGATTTACACGCCGAAGAAATGAGTATTTAGACGAGCACGTAAATCGCTGCGATAAGACATAAGTACAGTCCCAATCTTATTTTTAATTTATATGTAAGATGAATACCGTTCAGATGTTGTATCGCTGCATTGTGCATTTATAAATATAGAAACCAAAGAAGAAGGCATCGTTTTTGGGTGCATCGAACGCTACAAAATAGGTTTACGACGGGACAAATTCATCCCATAAGTTCTTCCCACAACTTCCATTTTAAATCTCTATAGCTATAATCTTTTAATTTTATATAATATAATGCTGGTCGAATTTCTACCGCATTGATACATTTTTCAGTATCAAACATCTTGCTTTCTTGACTATACCGTCGCGTGCCTATCGCGCTCGTCTAGATGACACCATATAAACGAATGAATTGCGTTTACACAAGACGAGAGACTCGTTGCGATTATCGCTATTCAACGCCGACGATTGCGTTTGAATCGCTCTCGTCGGCGAGACCCGGCGAGAGCGTCGCGATTTTCTCGCTCGTATAGGTTGCAGTACTTAAATCAATGATTTGCATTTCAGCGTGCAAATCGCCGCGAGTCTCTCGCCGCGATTTCCTCGCTCGTGTGGCTTAGTACTAAAGGGCGCATTTTTTATTATTGCGCGCAGTAAATTCATACCTTAGCTGCGGGCCTGATGACATCATAGTATTAAAGCTTTAGTAGATGTAGAATTATAATGGCTGGATAATAAAGCAACATTCAATTATCTGATCTCAAAATATCTTCAGCTCTCAATGTCAACTTTTGAATCTTCATTGTATTACTACTTAGAGTTTATAACAAAAGACTTTACATTGAATCTCCATTTAACCTGTGGCAAAATTATTTCGATTATGTACAATGTACATACACATTCTGTGTTAAAGTGTATTTGCCGACAGATGACCTACAATTGATGCATAAATCCAATGTTTTAAAATAATGAAACCTCCACCGAAAATTGAATCATGCTGGTCAACAATTAAAATAGGGAATTATTCGGAGATGACACTCTCGTTTAATTACAGACTGGCGGAGCAAATTTCAATTAGTACACGGTGAAATGCCAACTTCAAAAAGGAAATTTAGACGCTTGGATAGACACACTAAAACTTGCTGCGTCATGGGAATAAACAGAAATATCAAAGCAGCGTCGAGCTTAACTCTGTGATGGGCTTTCTCGTTACGTTTGGTTTCCACGGAAACGTTAATGCATTTGTATACTTAATTAGATAATTACACATTAAAGGTATTTCCGATGAGTGAAAAACGAAAAAAAATATGTTCAAGAAAATACTATCTTCACAAAATGAGATTATATTACGAGAATGATTATGTTAGGCGGCTGACTATCGTTGTGGCGGGACTATAGGAGCCGGTTTTCGATTCTCTGGAGGGACGGTGACATTTTTGAGAGTTGAAATCCGGATTGACTTACCATTCGCTGTTGGGAGTAAAGTGATTAACAGCGCGGCATGATAACCGGCGATATGATGCTGTCACAAAGCCATTTGAACACAATTAGAAGTAATACAGCTTACGGAGTCATTGCAACAAAGCACCCACCACGCATAAAAAATAAATAAACTAAGAACGTTTTAAACCAAGAAAATATATTTACTAAACTGTAGTAAAGTAATACCTTAAGTTTCCATCATTCTGTTTTAAAATTATGTATACACTTGGTTGCAAAAAAATAGGACAACCCTTAGAACGCATTACTTATTGGTGGTTGCAAAAAAAGCGATAAGTCATCACTCCGTGATACCCCAATCATTTTTATTGAAAAGAAATATATTTAGCAACAGAAAATCGTATTCTGTAACAAATATGGACTAAAATTAGTGTGTGACTATTGATAGTACAAATATTTCATAATTCTGCAGTAAATTAATTTAACATAGCCAAAACAAGCAATTTTATGTATTTTTTTGTTGTTTATAAAATACTGTTTCCATTTCGTGCCTGAGAAATTCTATCAGGTCTAGCAAAGTTCTGTTTTATGACATAATGTATGTTATATTACGTACCCACAACATTTCATTTTGTTGTATAATTTCAATCACGTTAGGGCTTACGGCATACTTCCAGTATAGTTCGTTTCAAGCAATGTGAGCGACTTGTATAAGGTGATAATCCGGATTAAAGAGAAACCCTTTCCTCGAGCTGCAGGGGGTAATTAACAAGCACTTGAAAAATATCAGGTACGGCCTACAGATAATTAGAAAATAAAAGCTAAACTAGTTCGTAGTTACAATCACATTATGATTAATACATATTTCTTAAATACGTAACTATCATCGGTCAATGAAAACAAGTGTGTATGTAATTTTATATATAATATAAACATAAACAGAAAGGTAAACAGAATTTTAGATTTAGTTTCAACTGTTTTGAAATTAAATAATAATTACCATATAAAGTCGTAATATCGTAAATCGAATTTTAAATTTCCCCCCACTTTATTGAAAATGTTATTTAAAGTGCACTTATCGCGTTAAAATTAGCTTAACGTAATCACTGTGTTTAGACGACAATTGAAAAATTTATAATGTTCAGACCGTGGGAAGATACTTCTGCAGTTTTTGCAAACGAAGTAGTGTCTATGCAAGTAAATAATAGTGATAATGAAAATGTAAAGAAACGGCGCCGGCGCTTGCCGCCATATCATTGCGTATTTAACCCTATAGAATTGATATGGGCACAAGTTAAGGGTAATATACGAAAA
Source organism: Holotrichia oblita (assembly GCA_023690525.1). Taxonomy (NCBI): domain Eukaryota; kingdom Metazoa; phylum Arthropoda; class Insecta; order Coleoptera; family Scarabaeidae; genus Holotrichia; species Holotrichia oblita. The sequence continues at coordinate 188,792,161 of CM043015.1, forward strand.
GGATATAACTCTCCAAAATTTAGTGAAACTGTTATTAAATTAAAAAAAAAAAAAAAAGAACTAGAAGGGCCGTCTATAAATGCGTGGTGCAATGCAATTCGCCGTGTTATGAAAATTGAAAAATCATACATAGAAACAGTTCCGGATTTCGTAATCCATGCAAACAACAATGAAGATTCTAGTGAAACAGATTTTGACGACGATACAGATACTTCTGAATAACATCTATTACTTTAGTTTCATATTGTTTCATGCGTTACGCATATATTTATCTCAGATCTTCAGATGCTATGTAAATTCTTATATTTTTTATTATCTATAGATATATTATATTGTCACACTACTTTATACATAAATATATCGTTATAATATCCAAACGTAATGTAAATACAATTAAGTGAGTTTTTGTCTCAAATAAATATTTTTAATCCGGCCTTTACTACGTTCTCTTTACTCGGCACGTTTATGACACATAACTACCTGTCTTAATGATTATCGGTATTATAATTGTATGGGATTTGCCATATTACTTGAAACGAATTATACACGTGGATTAATAGTTTCGGTTTCAATCTCCGTAAACATCACGTTCACTCAACACCGACTACTAGATTTTATATAAACGCGGGAAACCTCCACTTCCAAGGACGGGGAAAAGGAAAATTCCACCGCCCCTTGCCATCTAATTAATACTCGTATTTCTGCAGGTATGAAAATGGTCGAAAACGGATCCGCAGAATCGATTTTATAAGCTGCCTCATAAATATTAAAAAGGTAGTAACGTTTCGCTTAGGAGATGAAAGTAAGTTGTTCGAAAAATTTCGAACTGTATTTGATATTTCCCTGGCGACATGCAAACGTAAAGATCGCGTTCCGAATGGTCACCGTGGTAGGCGGAGATATTACTTTTCAATTCTCTAAAGAACATGTTTATTGAGAACGAAGACATGTGGGTGTGAGTAAGGGGGTAACTGCTTGCAAATATTTTAATGCTGTTGAGCTTTTTAGATAATTCGGTATGTACGAAAATGTGCGTAAAATGTTAAGGTATCCGCTAATTTTAATAGAAAAAATTTTATGTTAAAAAAGTCTTTTGCATCTTTCTCTGAAATAAAGTGATTATTACCTGAGAACGAATTTAGAGACATATTCAGCAAAATACAACATCGATTACAAGAAGTCTGCTTTGTCCTGCAGGAAGCACATTTTTTTTGTAGAGTACGATTTCTGCTATATAATCCAGGTATGTGTGAAGTGTCGTAATGGCTTTGTTACAGATTGCAGGTGTCTGTAACAAAGCCATTAGACACAAATAAATTCGTCCACGAACAAATTTGAACCTGCGGCATTATTTATTCTCGGATTGTTTGAATTCTTAATTAGTTCTATTTCATCTTTTTTGTCTAGAAATTTTTTCGCTGATAATTACGCGCAATAAAAAATAGAAGTATTGTGAAATATCTGCTCAAATTCTTAAATTGAACTGCTATAAATCTCATAACATTACTTTGGCTTTTATATTATCTAGGAATGTAACTGTCGTTTTATTTTCGCGGTTTCAGGGGCTGTACGAGGGGGGAGGTATGACGTATGAGCAGTAAAACAGCTGATTTAATTCTTGTACACGGCTATTTAGTGAAAAAGATTAAACAAAAATGTATGATATACTATATTACGAAACAAACATAACAGGACTTACAGTGCCATCTACCCTTTAATATCTCTTCGTGCAACGAAAATAGGGGGATGGAAACGCAACCGTAATTGTAAAAGGTCCACTTGTTCTTGTTTCATTCCTTCGCTGATCTATGTAGTCTTATTTGATTTAATCTTGATTTATCTCGGCTATTCTAAGTCGTGAGATTAATTCCTTTTTTAGTTTAATCCGTAAGAAAGCAGTGATCAGTTATTTTATCGCTCTTATAACATCTGAACAAGTTCTTTAGTCAACTTAAGGATTGATTAATTTAAGTTCTAATTATTACATTATTTAGTAATGAATTATGAGTTTTTGAAAGTTATTCCTTCTTATCTATTTTAGCTTGTTCTTTATTAGTCTTACGACAACGTGTCTCTGATATTTCTCATTAGAAAGCAGTTAAAACTTATTCTTGGCGTGTTTCGCCCATATTTTAACATTAACGTGCAACCCTAAAAATTAGGTGGTGGTTACATTTTATTTTTAATTTCTTTCATTCATTTTCAGGAAGCAAAACAGGTTGCCCCAAAATATGCAAAATGCAAAATATTGCAAGAGCCTATTTTTATCGCAATATTGTTCAAGATTACTCAAGTCTGACTGAATCCTTCGACAATCATCAAGGCTACTAACCTCAGAGTACAACTTAAGATCATATCTGCGTATAATGAGAAATGGGAATGTTTGAAAACCGCACTAATGTCAATGATGTATAGAATAAATAAAGTGGGTCCTAGATGCGAATCTCGAGGGACATCAGATGTCACATCCACATACTCAGACCTTGCCCCATTTACAATTACAGCCTGCTTCCTATTTCTTATGTACGACTCGAACCATCTTAATAAATTTCCATGAAAACCAATAAATTTTAATCTTTCAATCAGTGTGCTGTGATTTATTTTATCAAAAGCTTTTTGAAAATCTGTGAAAACAACATCTACTTGTGATGATGAGTCAATCGTACTATAAAGAAAGTTTTAGTTTTCAAGTTTTCAGTTTTGATTAACGAGTTAATAATACATTCGAAAATTTTTGCAAAAACGGGTTGCTTCCCTTACCCCTTATACACTGACGTGACCAATGCCTGCTTCCAAACATCAGGAAAGACCCCACTATGGAGAGATTTATTAAATAAAATAAATAGAGGAGTAAGTACTTAATGTTTTGGAGCAATGTTATTCACACAAAATTGTACGGCATGTGGTTTGTTAGGTTCAAGATAGCTCCGTTGGATCTGCTCAAGTCAACCACGCTTCTTACACATTCATTAGATTCTGCAATCAGTTCAACTGTAGATTTCGCTGGAATCAGAACATTGATGGCGTCCGCCTATACAGTGCCGTGGTTCTGCAACACTCTGGGTAAATCGTTGATAAACACACTAAACATCGTAGGTGACAGGCATAATCCCTGTGGTGTTCCCTTATTGACAAGTATACTCGTTGATTTAACTCATGCCTTGCATGTCTTCCTACCATTAACCTTTAACTGCGCTGAGAGATGGTTAAGTAGTTTTGTAACTGTCCGAAGACCAGAAGTTGTTAAATCTGATTCCTGTCATAAATGGAAACTTTTTCTGGAGTAAAAATACTCATAAAGATTTTATTATGTTCTAATCCTTAGGTACAGCTATATGTATGTACTCAAAAGCCGTATACTCGTATACTTAGGCTTATTATGCAGCGTAAATACGAGGTATCTCCTTCCTTTTTATTTTTATTACAATTTGCGATTGAGCTACAAACTTCATCTTCCGAAGAAAAAAAAGAAAACAAAACGTGCTCAAGTGGAACGGCCTGTACACTGTACCTAACAGTCATGTAATAAAATAAAACAAAGAAAAAAATATCTTCGGAGTACAACCAAAATAAGTATTGACTGCTGTGTAAAGCATCCATTCTCGTTTCCTTCATTTTCTTTTTAGTACTGCTGCATAAAATATGCAACACTAAAGGGTGCTATAAAGTACCAATCTAAAATGCAATAAAATATTCAATTCTCGACGGAGAAATACCCCACTGAAATACTGCGCTTCATCACGATAGCATTTAAAAATTCTACACATCGGTAGATTCTGTCAAAAAGGCTATTTTTAGTAAATGTGACTTTATGAGTTTAAAGAGCCGCGGTGCAAGTTTCAGGATATCGATCTCGCTGAATCCGCCGCCGAAAATAAAGCGTAATGAAAGGCATGCGATGTTGAAGTGAAGTTATTTTTATGAATACATCAGCGACATATTCGAAATACATTAAAACTTATACCGTATATAGGAATAAACTTAAAGATAGATGGAGCGGAAACGTGTGCTTGCGTTGAACACCAACACATAAAAAATTAAACAGTTGGGACATGATGAATTATTCAAGTGAATTTTTTTTTCGAATGCTAGTCACGTTGCAATCGATAAACGTAGCGTTTTCAACATGTGTTGTGTACGCCGACTTTACAAGTATGTAAGCATATGTAATTTTAGTCGAAGTGTCAATTCAATAAAATGTTTACGAAGAATACACCGTGAAATGTTATTCAAACAGTCTTTGATGGGCAATGATTTTAATTCTTCGATAATAAAATGTTCCATTGTAATAATAACAAAACGCCAGTATGTTTCAATAACTTTTAACATTTGTTTATTATAATTAAAACAATAACAAAGTAAAGATACTTTCGGTATCGTACTGTAAGTAATCTCAACCAAATTAGAATATACTGATTTGATCAATAATGTGAAATTATTATATAAAAAATAATTACTAGAACCAAAAATTAGTAACAACAAAACGAATAATAGAATTTCCAAAAATAAATACGCAGTCTCCGATCAAACTTCTGTACTCTAAAATTTAGGTAAAGTGGCACTAAAGATAAATCTAAAATTCTACGTGTCTAATAGGTACGTAGTAGTTTAAAAATTTATGCAGACACTAGTAACGTAGAAATTTTGTAATAGGATAAATAAAATGTACATATCGAACCATGGCCTCTTCTTTTGGCTTTATTAGAAAAATAATTTTCTACCATTACTGTATAAATATGTTGCAGGCATCTGGGTGCCACAGCTGGTTCGAATAAAGTGCAATCTAGAAATCTAATTTTGAACCAGTCTTTCGAGCAGCTGGGGCTGCATATCAGCAATAAACTGGCGAATTTATAAGCCCATTACAGGAAAATATCGTCTCATTGAATGTGTCCTACAACAGATTGATTGTGACCGTTTGCTGTGTTGAAACTACAGCTTTTCTAAAACCCAATCAATTGGGAAACGGAAAAGTTAGTATTTTTATTGTTGGAAAGTTGCGGGAAGGGGGGTGACTAGCATGTCTTATCAGGAGATGAAAGAAAACAAGGTAATTATATATTTCTTTTATTTTTTCCTTGTTTTGTAGCAAAATAAGGGAATTTAACTAAGAACTAAAAGAGAGCTGCGAAATCTAGAGCGGTAACAAGTAATACAACTCGTAAAAGTATGTAAATAATATCCTAATAATGTTAGATAGCAAACTATTAACTATCCTGATTAAATAAAAGAAATGACTAGAATTGAAATAGAACAATTCAAACTGTAACCCCTAATCAACTCAAGACATCTTGTTTAACAAATAAATAGAAATTATATTTGAAGGAGTATTAACGTGCATATATGTATAGTACATACATACATACATATATTGATTAAAGATGTGTACTCCAATTTAGAACAGAGTTGGAATATAATGAAATAAAGGAAATGTGATATCGAATCAATTCAATTAACACACGATAACATGCTGATGGACGATATTACTGTAAGCTTCCGAGATAATCACGCAATGAGAAAGGAATAGATAACCAGGTTCAAAAATGAAAAATTAAAAATAAAATACGGAGGCTAAAGTACCCTTAACAATTTGAAAATGGTTCTTTTAAGCTTCGACGTATAAACTTGTGAAAAAATGATTGTGATTACGTTCCAATACCTAAAGTAAAATGAATTGTCAATACTAGAATAATCAAGAATCTGTAGTGCTAGCCGTTGACTGTAATGTTCTGGAAGGCAGTTTAAAAAAAATATGGACTAATGATTCCACCGCCTCATAAAGCATACCAAACAGTGACATTTTATGGATGTAATGGGCGTCTAAATTATGACTTGTAACTTGTCTTCACCATATTCAACTAAAAATGAGCCTTTTGTGGTTAAAATCAGGATCAAGGCAAATCTCTTTCGGCCCATACATCGAACGTGCTATGCACATGAAGTTCAGCGACTTCAATTTTTCTCGAAGTTGCATCTTGTAAGCTGGTTATCCAAGATCTTTCGACAGATGTTCCATTAAGTGGACTGCAGACCAGCTAGCGAGGGAGAAAGAAGTGTGCAAAAGAGTGCACTACGTAGTGCAATTAATGAGTGGATTATAAAACAACAACTAAATTGGAACCATGTAGCTGGACAAAGGCAGCAAAGTGATGATGGAACGACCGTCAAAACAACTAACTGCTGACCGACTTGCATTAAACAGGACTCGGCTTAGGGCAGTAGTATGTCTATTAACAGGACATGGCTGTCTAAGAGGTCACCCGCACAAGATGGGGATCTATGAAGATGAACCTCTATGCAGACTCTGTAATGAGGAAGAGGAAACTGCCTCTCATATTATCTTCGAATGCGTAGCACTAAGTGAACGTAGGGTTGCTTTGCAAAGTGCATTTGATCTACCAGTGGAGAAAGATTTACCAAATAGGCTTCTAAGCCTGATCGAAAGAAACTAATCTGTTTGAGTCAAATGAAATCAAGGTAGGAATAACACAATAGGATTAGTGGGTCGCAGTGTTAGGGATAATCAAAGACTGCCCTGGCTGGTAATCCATCAATCAATCAAGTAGACAAAAGTGAAACTCAAGTTAAAAATAAATTTACGCAATTAATTTAGGGTGAAATGTCATATTAAACTGAGCAATAATCAACTGGAAGCTGTCAAAATGGTTATCACTGGAAAAAGTGTTGCTTATTCGAAAAACAAGTTTCAAAAAAAGTTCCTCTTAGCTTACGCTAAGACTAGAATTCTTAGTTCTAGTAATAACTTTTCAATGTGCTGTCGCTATTTTTTAAAATAAGTTCGGAACAACTTCTGAAAGTTGAAAAAACTTTCTTTTTTACATTTCAAAATCAAAGTTTTGGAGAAATGTCGTTTATCTACCTTTATAAATGTACTCAAAACAAATCCTTGTGTGTTAATGAAATTTTACTAGCAAGTTCCACAAACTAACCATAATAGGGTAAGTTTTACTCAAACAGAACTGCTTGTAAAAAAATATTTTGCATAATATACTTATAGGCTGGAAACACTCATTATTTAGATTTTTGGTGATTGGTAATTTACTGCCACTCCAACTTAATTAATAAAACACAATTCATCAATAAAAACATTTGTTGTTTTATGTATTGGAACCGAAATGTATCGCAACGCTTGTTTGCGATTTACTTGGAATCCAAAATCGGCCAGAGAACAGAATTCCACTCGCATCAATACATAAAACCTTCATTCTAGATTAATGGAATTGGAAAAGTCAAGCCATCCGTGCGGTTCATCCAGGTGTTGTTTTTATTTAGTGTGTTTCCAGATAAACACCACCAGAAATAATACGAGTAAGTCTGAAACTCGCGAAATTATGAACGCCATTGTCCGCGTATACGTTTTCGGAATTGAAAAATTCTCTGGGGTAAAGCGTCTATCCATTACATTTTAAACGAGAGTCGCTTTTTGCGAGATTACCGGTTGAATAATAGTATAATTGTGGTTTTAGAAAATTGTCACGTAGATACCCTCTACACTCCGATATTTTTAAGACAGAGCATTGGGTTTAGAAGGAATGGATAACAAATACTTGAATCGTTTGAATGTATTTCCAAGCACGTCTGCCACAGGAAAATTTTATATCAGTGCGAATAATAAAAATGTGAACCGATATTGGTTGACACATTTCTCTCCGCTTGTTCAGGTTTTTCGGAGAGTTTTAAAGTGCATTTTCTTATTATATAAATCTTATATCCTAGTTAAATAACTTACCAAACGGTTACGTTCTGTTATGAAATGGAAGTATACATTACCTGAAACAAATAATAATAAATGTAAATGTTGTTACCAAATCACATTTTGTTTAAATACGAGAAAACCTGATACAAATTTTTAGAATTTTTATTTTAACCACTGAACGACCGAATTAAATATGGACTTTTGGTAAAAAAAAAAATCAATGCATATATATAGTCAATATTCGAATTCAGTATGGTATCTGCCGAAACATGGAGCGACACAAAGCCCCACGTCACATTCGCGACATAGCTAACGAGATTCTTGTCTCACTTTTTTTCCATTTTTGTATTTTTTTTCGAACACTACACATACTCTGCTTGTATTTATTTTTTTCGGTGTAGAGGGCACGTAGCCAGGAAAGTGACATTCAATGAGCCGAAGAGGCCTGGGATTTGAGCGTCTACGCCCTCTATTTACCTGAACTTCAGATCCATGCACTTGGACAATATTTTCTATAATTTGAGGTCTAAAATCCAAAATATATCATCACTTTTTTATATAAAACATACGCATTCCATAGAGCATATTCTAAAAGATGAACAAATATTTTGTTATAATATTTTTTTCCTCGTTTTCTAACAATGGGGTAATCTGAAAGATGCTGGTCAAAACGATCCACTCCCCCCATCGTGAGATTGTAGTCCTTCACCACACTTGATTTTTTCTTGTCTGGACCAAATTTTGGTTGCACCTGCACTAACGCAGTATTATGTATGTACAGTTGACAGCAAAGTCACATCTTTTTTACCCTTCCATTTGAGGGCTATTACTCCTTTTCGATTTTCAATTTTTGTTGCTTCAATGTTTGTGGCATCTCTTTTCGCAAGTTTGGGACTGGTATAAAAATTATCCGTTGTCAGGCAATAACCCTTAGCCAACAAAGGTTTCATTAGAGTGAGTACAGTTTGTGTAGATATCGGTTCTTCACTGTATTCAGGATCGAAAACATTTTGTCTTACATAACAACTATGATTTTATTCCATACCTAGAGCTCTTTTCAATGGGATATACTGTTTCCATCCCAATCTCCCCTGGAACATCAATAGACTTTCATCAATTGAAACGTCGCGCTTCGGTGTATACAAACATTTGAATTTTTTGTTCAACAAATCCAAAACAGGCCAAATTTTCTGTTGTTTGGGACATGGATCAAACAATAATCTTTTCCTTTTCATCATTTTACCAAAAAAGTGGAGTCTCCACTACGTACGTTTACTCCAGTGTTGAGTAAGCTCTGGTTTTCTTACCATGGACATTACCATGTTTACACCAACAAATACCAACATCTCATCAGAATTTGTTGGATACCATACTGAATCATTCTGTTTTTGAGCGTGGTTGTTTGTTTCGTCCACTATAATTTTCAAAAAAGTTTCATCGAAAAATAATCTAACAAAGTTCATTACAGAATTATCTTGCACTTCTAAATTCAGCGAGTTAGCTAACAAAAAAGGAAATCAGGTCTAGGTTGGCGCACACTAATAGGGCACCATTTTCTTATGTCTGCAAATAATTTTTCTGATTCGTTTTCAGCATCATCTTCGCTGCCGCTTTCGTTGCTACTCGAATCACTGTCGGATTGTAAAAGGTAGAGAAGTCACACATCGCCAAATCCGGGGAGTAAGGAGGATGTTCTATAATTTTGATTTTGTTTTCCGCTAAATACTGAACAGTTGCCACTGCTATACGGGACGACGCGTTATCATGATGTAACACGATTCGTTTTCTTGGAACTTTTCTGAACACAGTAGGCAAACAATTTTCAACATACTATTTAGCGGTAACTATCTTCTGATTTTCTAATTTAATTGCGGCCACCAAACCCGTACTTCTGCTAACATAATTTTATTCACTGCTCGTTGTTTTTTCATCATCGCAGGGGTTGGCCTCCAGCATTCAACATATCTAAAGTTTTGTTTGCAAATTCTAACACGTTCTGCTTTTTGTAAATATGTCAGATGATGGGGTACAGATCGAGTTACAACTTTTTTCAAACCTAAATGATGCAATATTGATTTCACTTGCGAGGGTCCAATCTTCAGATTGGACTCAATCATTGCATAGGTAATGCGATTGTCCTCTTCCACCATCTTCTTCACCGCAGTAATGTTTTCGGGGTTAACAGCAGTTAAAGAAGGACCAGCTCCTTTTCTGTGTACCACCGACTTGCAACCTCGTTCAAATTCTTTATACCATCTATAAACAGTAGCCAATGATGGTGCGAGGACCCCAAATGCCGATTTTAAACTTTCCTCACACTCATAGTAAATGATTATCCGAAAGTTCTCTCGTGATAATTCCATTTTTTCGATAACACAAGCTTTTCTCAGACACTATTCAACCGAATTGCACAAACTAATCTGCAATTGACAGAGAAAATAATGCACTAATTAATAATCATCAATTTGTTTTGCACGGCTTTCGGTCGATGCTTTGTTTTACAATTTGTGATTGGCCCTGTGTCTCATATAGCAAGGTTTCACACAACACGGCATTCTCTAGAATCCTACCTACCGTGTTATAGGAGGGTTACTTGTATATCCAAATAATCATAAAGGGAATTCACTTTAAAATGATATAATAATAATTAGCTAATGTTATTAAAGAACCCAGTGAAAAAGATGGCAGAAAATATAATCGAGTATTATAACAACGATATATTTAACACTGACCTCAGTTTTCTATAAGATTGGAGAATTGAAAGCCAGTCGAAGCTGTTATTTTGTAACATCACGTTACTCTTATAAAGAATGTACCTATAGCATTCTTTGGAATTCGAAAAATCGTGGAGAATTTAATATCGACACTCACAAGTTATAATATACTGAGGAATGCGCATTAATATTCAGAGAAGGAACAATAGCTGGTTACGCTTCGATATATTCCCCGTGCATTCAGTATCTGAATATCGGCGTTGGACGCCTGGTATAATACATGTGCGTTTAATAGAAAATGTCGCTGTTGGTAAGCTGGTATCGTGTTTATTTAATCGGCCTTGTAATAATACTTGTACATTAAAAATTATCGTTTTATTGCCCGTTATTTCATACGCGCGATATCGCTTTCCTGAACGGCGCTTCTGATGTCCTTGAAACGGCGACGCTGCCATTGAAAATTCGCGTTGTTTCGCGAACGAGGTCCTACTTTTTTAGACCAGAGATTCGTGACCTTTGATACCATCGTCGCTGAAGTTTGAAATAACGATTTGTTCACTTAAGTTTATGATATTAAGGAGGTTTTCACGAAAATGGCAATATTTCGTTTCTATGATAATACTATTATGAGAGAATGATTGATTATTTCCAATTATAATACAAGATTCTGGTTGCTGTGTTGGAAATCAAGTGCGTGCCAACGATTTAGTAAACATTTGTAATCATTGCATATGAAGTATATAGCTATACAAGCTACTAAAATGAACTGTGTATCCATTTCAATAGATTCAATAGAGCATGGAAAATAGGAACAATTATAAATTCTTGCCCACCACCCACGATGGTAAAGCAGCGAAGTGTTAAACAGCAAAATCTTTTGCAAAGGAAGTAGTGGTTTGCTATGGGAGATGGGTAAAGCCTTGAAGTTAAATATCACGACCGTAAGCCTTCAGATTCCTTCACGGTATTAACGATCTGGTCCGTGGTGGATGAAGTAAAGATCTCTCGTGTCTTATTTTGGGTATATTTATGGAGATAACAGGTAAATAAAGGTAACCCAAAGAGAGTTTCGACTTGTATAGGTTCACTGAGACCATAAGCAATGCCCTAGAAAATTGATGAATTCTGGGGGCACCGTCTGATATCGCTGTCTTATCTGTAAGATTGTAATCATGAGGTTCAACCCCTTTCTGGTGAGATTGCTAACTTCCACAATTTTCTGATTTGTCTCTATGATCTCCTTCCTTATCGGTTTCTATACTATACGCTTCAGGGTTCTCTAGCAAAACTTCTGGAATGGTCCGGAAAATGAAAATTGAAGGGTAGTGAGACCCAATGCATAGCCATTCACTTTACATGATAATGCTTATGGTTAAATATGATGAGAACCATTCTGCGATGTTATCTCTGATACCATAGTTATACAATTTTTTGAGAAGTTTATGTTGCATACAGTCAAACGCTTTTTGCAAAACACAAAAGATGCCAATAGGAGATTCAATATGCTCTAGAAGTGTATTATAGAAATATATCAGCGCGGATGATGTTGATTGGTTTATCTAAAGGGCACTACTTGATCTCTGTATAGATTACTTTTGTCACATTAAATTATGGTGTTTCTTTTTTATTTTGATTTTAATTTTACATTTAACATTTATTCCTTTTTAATTAATTTACATTACATATGTTTAGCTAAAAGTTGGAATAAATTTTGGTATTTTTTGGAACTCGTTTTACATTCGTAATTCCACTTAATCTTGTCATACCTTACATAGTGGTATATACTAGCAGGTGGTAGAGATAGGTTTGATAGGTTTACTAACGTCGATTTGTGTACAGTTTTGTAATGTTGTGATTTTTGTGTTTTAGTTCTGTGCAATTATTTAGGTCCACTGCGTGGCAAACGGTTTTATTTATTCACATACAATTCACGGAACGTTGCTCTTAATCGCTAATAAAAAATATATCTACACAAACTTTTGCATTGTACCGGCATTGTATTTTTAATATCATCAATGTGTTTTGCTTGTAGCTGGATTTCACCGACACTCAGAAAGCGTGAAACAATACTAGAGCGTTTGTTGTGGGCTTAAGGAGCCGAAAAAATGATGTCGAAGGCTTCGACGGTTCGAGTTTCGATTGAGGTCTTCCGAGTCTCGACCGTGTCATAGTAATGTAGATATGTATATAGCATATAAGTTCAACACAAAAATAAACTAAATATCTACAAAATAAAGTAAAATAAAATGACAACAATATAAAATTTACTAAGTCGACGTTTCGCGCCACGTAATCTATGTAAGTAGTGAAAACCTTCTGAGATTGTTTAATTTATTTTTGTATTGTATTGTATATGTATACAGTCACGACCAAGCGTGACAGCCACCGAAGGAGAGGGAGGGCGGGGGAAGCTGTAACGTCGGAGGGTGGGGAGACACCTATTTCACAAAATAGGCAGTAATAAATTTATAGAATAATTTATTAAGAACGTAAGCCTAGCCGTAAATTGATGTAAGAGAATTTTCCACAGCGCATAACAAGGTCAAGGGTAATAGAGCTACGGTTCCAGAGCTATTTTTTTCCAAAAATAATAGTGGTAGAGTGATTTTTGGCAAAACCGGTCCAACCCTATATCTTGCTTTTCTTAGGTGCTATGGAAAAACGGTTTCGAAATTCTTGAGGCTCTTTTCTGAGTTACACCCGATGGCATAAATTTTATTTTGATTTTCTTTTTCGTTTTTTCCGATATAATCACAACTTGCGTTTTGTTTTTATATGGACCTCCCCGTATACTTTCTCACTAACTTCTTGGTGGTGAGTGTATACCTATACGCTTCTATAACGTAGTAAAAACTCGGAAGCTCTGATAATAAATAATTTGCCATTTAAATGTCGCCACTTTCTAACTAAAATTAATATAACCATTGTAGGGTTATACAGGGTTTTCCATTAAGAACGATATAATTTTAAAATGAAATAAAATAGAAATAATTTCAGATATAACCACACTTTTTATATTATCTTATAGTATAATCAATAACGTTTATGTTTTGAATAGCACTTCGTTTAAATGTCCACCTCGCCTTCGTGTACACGAGTGAATTCGACGAATCCAATTTTCAACGACTTCGTGCAATAAATTGGGCGCAATCTCACGAATGCAGCCTTCAGTGTTCAATCTCAAAGCATCAAGTGTCGTGGCCTATTTGCGTAAACCTTAGATTTTAAATAACCTCACAAAAAGTAATCTAAAGGAGACAAATCACAGCTTCTTGGAAGCTAGGGAACAGTTGAATTCCTTGAAATGATCCTTTCTCCAAACTTTTCTTGCAGTATGGCGACAGTTTCATGAGCGGTGTTACATGTAACGCCGTCTTGCTGGAACCACATATCTTTTAAATCAAGCGCATCCAAATTTGGCCATAAAAAAATTGTCAACATCTGTCGGTATCGTTCACCATTTACTGTAACTGAATCTCTAACCTCAATTTGGAAAAAAATGGTCCAACCATACCACCATACCATCAACCACACCATACAGTTATCTTCAGGGGATGCAAATGCTTGTCGTGAATCTGTTGTGGATTGTTTGCAATTATGCTTATTTACGTAACCACTTAACCAAAAATGAGCTTCATCTGAAAAGATAATTTTTTCCGCAAAATTGCGAACCCTTTCAAGTCGTTCTAAACTCCAAGCAGCAAATTCGGGGCGCCGACGATGGTCCAGTGGCTAAAGTTCTTGGGTCAAAACAATCCTATACGAGTGTAAATTTAAATCTTGTTGTACAATTCGCCATGTTGTTGTTTTTTTAAGTCTTAACTCTTGAACTCGACGAGGAATTGATAAATTTGGATCTTCTGCAACATTAGCTCTTACAGCAGCAATAATCCCAACAGTTCTGGCATTTCGATGTCTTACTGGTGTTTTAACATCGTGAGGAGTAAAATTACTTTCAAATTTCTTAACGATGCGGCGATTAACAAGCACAGTATGGCGATTTTCGTAAAATTTTTGGACAATAACCAAACGTTCTTGGAGCGAGTATTTAGCCATAATAAATTGTTAGAGTTTAGTGAAAACCCCTTACATAGAAATATCTGTAAGCCATGGATTGTTAGCTGCTCTAACGTTTTTACATCGACAAGATTCTGCATTTAGATGACATAAATTTTAAGTTATGTACAAGAGAAACAACGTAATGTCGGAAATTTAAGCGATCATGTGAATAAACATGAAAATAATGTCGAAGATTTGGACGATCTACATTTTTCTAGATACACATCACATAAATTAGGAAAATTAACTTTTTCAATCAACTACAAGCGTCATTTCAAAAGTAGAAGTCAACGCGAATCAGGTACTATTAAATGTTGTAGCGTTTCTAGTAGATTATTGACGCATTTTTCGTTCTAGTTTCTTGTGTTTTTTTTTTTTTGTATATGAAGGTCGACGGTAGCATGTATAAATGTCGTTAAGGAAAAAAGTTCACTTCCTCATCAAACATTTCTTGAAATATCCTTTCATCTTATTCCTATTTGCGCCGTAATACATATCGTCGGCTCCATGCCTTTGTATAATTTATCTGAATAAACTGCTTCCTCCTAAAAGGATATGTCGGTGCAATTAGTGATGAGTACTCCGTCGCATAGAAACCATCAAAACACCTTGAATTGCTAAAATACGGACAGATATAGTTATAGAAGACAGAGGTACATGTGTATATACGAATTACGACTTAGAATTAGGAAAAGTATACGTGTCGATTTTTTCAGTTTAATATTACATTTCTTATCTAGGTTAAACACGACTTACGTAAAACGAAGCATTTTTTTTTTGCAAGACGCCATATCAACGTGAATTTTATACAATTATACATTCCGCAATGAGGAGATATTTTATACAGATAAATATTTCTTTCAGTATATGTTAAAGAGCTATAAATGTAGGTTATTTATCGTTTCTGGTTGAATTTTTGATTAGTTTCAACATACTTCTACGTCTGCATATTTACTTAATCGATCTTTTGCTATTTTACAGGTTAAAAATAGAGAACGACTTACTTGCACCGTCCATTATCTACGTCATAACATTACGTGTTGACAATACACATGATCGACATCATCGATAGTATTAAAAATGTATGGCGTAGAATGCGGCTTTCGGTGTATTTATATTATAACGACCTAAACGGATATTTCCCTTATGTTTGTTGGTATTCTGAGGAATAATGCCATATAATTATTTTGTGTGGGCAAACTTAGGGTAAATTAAATTTTTGTGTTTGTATATCTTTCAGAGTATTGTAGAAGGGTCGTTTAGTTTCCAAAGCATCAATTTCCAATCGAAAATTGTTAAATAATTCTGGGATTGATTTAGGTGCAGAGACTAGCTCCTTACATCCTTAGCTCTGGTTTATTGCGATCAAGTTGACATCAAGAAGTAGAGTTATTCAATCAACCTCCAGAGAAAGTATAAAGAGTCAAAACTGATAAACTGCAAGTACTTAACTTGCAGTAACCACTTCTACAAACTACAAATTTCTTCGTGGTAATGTATCCACCACATTTCAAAGAGGATTTCCATTTTCTTGCAGGAAATATTGAGTTAAACCTCTCTCCATTCAAGCTTCTTTCAGAAACTAGTTACCTACAGAGCAAGCCGCCCATACTTCTATATAAATAATACATCACAATATTAAAAAGAAATTACTCATCAAATGTCTGTTTGACCAAGATTCGACTAATACCTCTCTCTCTCGATCT
This sequence comes from Holotrichia oblita, assembly GCA_023690525.1. Lineage (NCBI taxonomy): Eukaryota > Metazoa > Arthropoda > Insecta > Coleoptera > Scarabaeidae > Holotrichia > Holotrichia oblita. Next base: position 188,808,357 of record CM043015.1, read on the forward strand.
CTTTGAAATTTCAATTTTACCAATATTCTATTAGATACTCAAATGGTTTCCCTGTATTTGAACCTTGGAGTATTGGGGTGCCTTGTTCCAGGAGATCTTTGCCACAATCAAGTATGTACAGCTGTCACTTGGTTGCAACAAAACCATAAAAAGTTAATGATGAATGGTTGATACGAGGGTGGATTAAATTTAATCGAGACTTGAGTGGCTGAGAGTGGAAAACGCTATATGTGTGCAATTGGTCATTTGTAGTCGTTAGGTGGGAATACCTAGAGTAGGGAAACCACATCAGCTGGCTTGTACACTGCTTAAGTTAGTAGCTCGTACTATAAGTGTGCCCGTCTCCGTTGAGCAACGTATAATTATAAAATTCCTCGCCTGTGAAAAAGTGAAACCACTCTACAACCTACCCTTTCATGGTCAAGAGTGAAGATTTGAGGCAACGAATTCAAGCAAGGTTCGTGAGGTTGTCGAACGGGACCGATGCTTCACAGTGCTTCAGATTTCGAAAGGACATCAGAAAGCAGTTGGGCTTCAGAAAAATCTCAGCACGTTAAGTTGCAGTGTTGCTGAATGATGATCAAAAAGCCGCACGAGTTCGCATTTCTCAATTGTTTCGAACTCGTTTTGAAAAACAAGGGGAAGCTTTTTGCATAAAATTGTCACCTGTGACGAAACATGGTTGCATTACCACACCCTCGAATCAAAGCGTGCAAGCATGGATATGGTGAAGGGTGGAGGGGGAGGGGAGCGAAGAAACCCTAGATGAAAGCCAAAACTCGATTGCCTGTGGGGAAAGTGTTGGGCACGGTTTGTTGGAACTGGAGAGGTGTTTTGCTGGTAGATATCTTACACGGACGTCGGACTATTAACGCAATCTACTATTGCGGTCTCCTAGATCAAGTGAAGCTGCAATATCGAGGTAAAAATCCCTGTGCGAGGTGTTGCTCCTCCACGACAACGCCAAGCCCAACACAGCAGCAATGCAGCAGAAACTGGTGGAAATGAACTGGAAAACACCTTACAGTCCAGACTTATCAGTTACCATGAGATGACGTGCAAACATTCATAACGCACAAACTGTGTATTCTTCATATGATAAAATAATAGAAACAAAAAAAAACCAGCCGGGAAAGAATAGAGGTGTTTAAGTTTTGTTTTCGTGAAGGCCGTCCAAACTTTACTGGAAATTTCCTAAATCAATTTATTGGAATTTTTGGCCATAACTATTCTCACGTGTACCCTATTTCTATTTAAAATTTTACAGGCATTAAACATTAGATCTTCGGTAGTTAGTGAGGAAGCAACGGCTGTCACAACGTTAACTCTACGTAGATCTATATCTACGTAGAGTTGGATTTTTTTCAATTGGCTGCTAACCCCACTAATTCTACGATCATCTATATCTACGTTTAATTAGATCTTTGCTAGATCTTATTATAAAATCTGTCTCGCAATTCAGAAATTATTTACGTTCCTAGTGGTCGTTCTTTGCAGAGGGTATCATAAATTTAATGCCGCTACAAGATTCATGTCGTAGGTTAATTTCTCCAATTGAAATCTACACATCCATTAAACAATCGCAATTTACTTTAGAGAGTAAAATTGAGTAAGAGAACTATGCGAAATCTACGTACATTAGACAAAAAAGGAAGACTCAAACGGGTAAGTGCATTGTGGTAGCACCGGCATAAGGCCATTAAACTGCAATTTAATTAAAAAGTATCCGCTCGTTATACGTAAACTGTGTAGTTGTGTAGTAATACGTGCAAGGAACATTGACTAATACCCCCACCGGGAAGTACATAGTTCCTTAATGTAGCAGTGCACTTCTCTGGAACACTCGCAAGTTAATTGCAACAGCAATTTATTAAGGCAATGCTTCTCTTTAATGGAAGAGAGGGAAAGATTGAATTCTTCACTCTGATAAGTATAGATTAGATAAAAACATGATTAATAGCTACAATATTTAAATGAATAGAATAAAATAATAAGGATTGGTAATCCGATTAATCTCTACTAGCCCAATTGTACCAATTCCAAACATAATAGTAAATAATACAGGGATAAAGAAGTACTTTCCTACAACACCCTTGTTTTCGACGTGTTAGTTGATGTTACAGCAAACTCGGTAATTTTCGTCTAATCTCCGTTTTATCGTCTAATAATGCCCGGGTGTGGAGGAATTAGTAGCTGTATTTCGAACACGTATTTGCATAAGCTTGTATGTGGGATAACTCAATTATAATTGATTCAATATCGAGAGGGTAAAATAAGTAACGAAGTAAATATGAAACTGGATGGTATGTAATAGGTTTCTCGTGGAAACTCCCATAAAATTTTAATTCTTTGAAGGGGGTACTAATTTAATTAATTTAGTATTTGTATTCTATACAGATTTAAGCAGAATAAGGGTGAGTTTATCAATGCGAGAATAAATAAATTAACCTGCATATAAAAATTTTATTCGCAAGATAATTACGATGAAATGTTTATTAAGTGTTAAATAGAAGTTATCTGCAAGATAAAGCATTGTAGTTACCAAATTTTATCTGCCAGTTAGCAATATCTGTCAGTTACTTACCTAACACATTTATCCTCACATTGATAAACCCACCCTAAGTTGGATAAATGATGATTAAAAATTTTATCTTGGCAAAGAAATACATTGCAGTTTATATTTGTGTTGCGTTGATTCTTCTATCAGTTCTATATACTTTAAAAGTACAAAATGCTGTCAAAATCTCCTTCGGTACTACAAGTGCAAAGAATCTTTTCAAATACAGTAATGTATTTTATCAAAATGTCTATAATCTTATTGACAGCGTATGTTAACATTACATTCTAATTGTTAGAGCAGCAATGTGTTTGCTTTAAAGATGTTTTAGTGTTTTAAAATTATCCTTATTTACGGGTCCTTTAACGGGTCGATGGCCGCAGTGGTTAGGGGGCTGACTATTGTTGTGAGAGGACGATAAGTGCCGGGGTTCAATTCTCTGGAGGGACGGTGACATTTTTTTTTTTTAATAATAATATTCATCTTAAGATGTGCTACAATTTGTTTCTAACAATTAAACATTAATTGGCTTGAATATCGGCATGTTTTCGCATAATGGACAAAAAAATTATCCACGTCACAGAAATAATAACAACGATAATTTAGATCAGGATAGGATGGAAAATAAATATTGCTTTTATACAAAAAATTGGGAAAGTTTAAATTGTGACACGTTTATTTTAAAAAATACTGAAGTTAATTGCAAATTTCTTGACATTATCGCATTGTAAAAATATCTAGACGAACGAAACAAATGAATTATTACTGAAACGGTGGTTTTATCGAAAAAATGCCGTATACAAATTTGTTTTGTATGGGGACATATGTGCGTTATAAATTTAACCTCCTAACTGGATCACCCCTTCCAGGAGAGCTACCCCTTTTCTTTTCATCATAGGGAACTAGGGTCGAGTGATGTCTGATTTGAAAGGCACTCTTTACAAGAACACCATACTTGCTAGACATCGTTCAAACCATGGACAAAAACATGAGGAAAAAGCGTTTATTTAACATTTAATTCTTTTTTGCAGAAAGATACAGAAATAAATGAAAGTTTTTAGATTTTGCACTGCATCAGAACATTCTAGAATTTCTTTGCCAAACTTGTAACTTTATTAAAATCCTTCCTGGGCGAAGAGCAATTAAAAGAGACAATAATAAAGCAATGGCTACCGGTCATATCAACAAATAGTAGCCAATTCAAAAAGACTGGTGCGTAAAACATGAATGACAATTTTGGATCATCTTAATAGAGTCAACCGCAAATCAAAGACATGACACTGACTGAAAAATTTGAGGAGTGAACTTGAAGTTCTCTCCAAATCACGGGGACAGTAAATGGCATGTGATATGTATATGCTAATTTGGTCATGTAGTGAGAAAACAAGAAACAACAGATGTGTGGGGGACCAGGTCCTTATTTGGTCCCACAATTTACACCCAAAATAAAGTTCATAGCACTTCAATGAGATAAGATGGATTTGACTGCTATCATATAACCCAGCACCAGTGTGATGAATGTGCCACACTAGATTTTTATACTTTATAGCAGTACATGTCTGGACCTACACAACAGTAGCAACGGTACTCCATTTGAAGTAGCTCATTTAGTTCTATTATATTTACGATGCTATAGCATTCATATTTTGACAATAGACAAATAATCGAAAAAACATTTTAAAATATTTCAAAAAATTAAAATAAAAAAACTGGGCGATGGAGAAATTCCCAATGCATATTTGTATTAAGTACAACTAGTAGCATTCGTGAGATAAAGATAATGTTAACCCTTGTAACTAGAATTTTGATAAAATTATTGATGATGCCATTTATGTAAAAAATGAGAAGAAAACCGCTGCATCATTGTCACATGCATCTTCTATTTTTAAATATGTAAGTAAATTTTGAAATAAATGTTAACACTTTTGACATTTGTTACATCTTTTTTTGTCGTCCACAGTTTATCGTACTATTTTTGATCGATTGAGGGCATCGTAAACGTGTATACCAACGTTTACGACGGGGTAGCATATCCCAAAGACTAGCATTTCGAAAAAATTTATGGCAGTAAATGGCCGAGCTATTTATCGGATGTATGTATATCCGATTAAGAACGCCTGCAATTGATTGAAGCAAACGGTCCAGCTTGCTGCGTGCATTTAGAGTAGTCATAGGAGTAGCAAAAATTTTGAGAAAATATTAATACTTATACAGGGTGAGACATTAGTGCGTCAAAGCTCAATATACCCATTAATATTAAAGCTATCGCGAAACGTTATGTACACAAATCATAGACAGTCTTAAGCTACATATTTTAAAATTATTTTCGTATATACAGAGTGTTTCATATTGCCATGGTGAACCAAACATACATTTTCTTAAATGGAGACACTATACATTATATCTTCAGGGAGTGGCGGTCGTTAGAAATTAACAGGTAGTGGAATAAAGATGTCGGGTGAACACGACCTATGATTAATAAATTAAACTCGATTTTCACATTGACCAATATTTCGCTTTAATTAAAAGCTTCATCAGGGTTATGTACTACAACAAATTACAGTATGTTACAACTAAACAATATTACAATAACTACTAAATTACTTACATAGAGTTAAAGAGATTGACAATATGCACAACTAAATTGAATGCATTGACTGCATTATAGGAGCAGTGATTGATGAATGCGTACAGTGGATTTTAAGTAATCGGGCATGTGCAATACCGTTACCAAATTTATATTTCAAGGCCTTATAAGGCGGGATATTTAAAAACAAAAATATACAGGATAAAGTGCTATTAAAAATATAATTAAGTTTAAAAAAACAATTGAAAATCTCAGCTAGGCAATTTTTAATGACAATTATGATCTATTTTTTTACGTAACACCTAATTCATGTTGTCGCTTGACTTTTTTTCCTTTGCTTTTATATATATGTAATAAATATGAATAAATGCTATTTAAATTTTCCAAATCTGACCTGAAATTCATGGTATTCGCATGTGTGTTTATATGTACCATTTCCAAAAAGAGTCTAGTTCTGTAGTTGTTTTCAGTACACAATATACGAGGGTTGTCGAAATCCATCTCATGACGCGCGTTATTACAATGTATTTCTAAGGCACTAGTATCTTTCTTTAAGTTACAGTCACTACGATGTTTAGATATTCTAGTTTTTAACCAAGTAGATGTCTGACCAATATAGATTTGGTTACAGGATTTACATGGAATATTATAAACCACATTAGACTTCAATTCCAAGGGCACAGGATCCTTCAACTTAGTGAACAACTGTCCTAGAGTTTTAACATTATATTTAGCAATTTTTATATTATCAGTTTTGAGTAGTCTAACAATGGTATCAGTAAGGTAAGGGATGTTAGGCATTCTGAAATAATACACGTCAACTTCATTTTCATTACGATGTGAGTGGGTTAACTCCCTCGGACCCGGCACAGGACTACCATAGACCACACTCCGTAATAAGTGAGGAGGGTAACCATTATTAAGAAAGATCAAAAACAACTTGTTTAAGTTTTTTGAGTGAAAAGAGGGGTGTGATAATTTCTCATGGCCTTTAAAATATTGATTTTTTGATTCATATTGTGAGTGGAATGATAGTTTATGTACCTACCAGAGTGTGTGGGTTTTTGTTACCAATCCAGATAAAGAACATTAGTGGTTTGTCTAAGTATGAGCATATCAAGAAAGGGTATGCTATTATTATGCTCTCCTTCCATAGTGAACTGGATATGGGGGTTGAAAGAGTTGAACGTGTGTAATAATTTTCTAGTTTCACACTCAGGCAGTGAATAAACAATATCATCCACAAATTTCTTGATAAAACCAAGTTTAAAATCTACACAGATAAAAATTTGGTGGAGTGAAATGAGGAGTCTCCGTTTCGGAAGGATTTATATACAGAAAAGAGTTGTATATCTACAAAGCGGTGGTCACTTTCTCACTTCCAGGAAAAATCTCAACCGAAACGGAGGGTTACAATTTCCTCCGCTTAATTTCAATCCTCGCAAGGAGCAAACTTCTTCGCCATTCTTTCCGCGACAGATATTTCTATATCGAACTCCCAAACGCAGTTAAATGTACTCATTCTGTATGATATTCTTTCTATACGAGAGTTATTTTGATTTCAACTCGCAAATGCAGTTAAATGTATTCGTTATATATGATGATCCCTCTTTAACAGAGTTATTTTTCTGAATAAAATACGTAGTTTTATTTGCAACAATTTTACATCAAAAAGAAGGGAATTGCATCCTATCAGGAAAATGTATTATCCAAACAAGCGTTGGATTAATGCTGAACGCATGCGTAAACGTTTTGTCGGTCATTTGGTTATCACGTGAACCGCAGAAACCGTTTACTTGTTATAGTTATGCCGAAAAACGTGTAGGATCTGTGTGTCAACATAAAATGGAAGAATATAAAGTATATTTAAGACTAAAGTATATATATATAATATATAAGATGATATGTACTTCTACACTATTGAAGCATAGCTTTTCATGCACTATCTTTAACAAATTAAGTACCAATCCCAGCTCGGAAAATCTTCGATCGTTGTTAGAGGTACATACACATGTACATAAGTGATGTGTCAAAGGGAGTTGTTGCATGGAGACAGTGTGCATTCGAAGGAAAAGATTAGCTTTTGACATGGACCATTTTCGAGGATTGGTTTTGAATGTATCTGATAACTGTGGTGTATAAATGCAACGTGGAGTAAATGCTTTGTAATGGAGAGAGATATCATCTATTATCATGAAAAATTGACTTCAATTGAGATTCCATTAACTCTGCAATAAGGATAACTGATTCTGAAATAGTATTGGAAACGCTTGCTAAAAGAGGTAATTTCTCCTATTTCGAAGAAAGTTATCTCCGTAACGGAGTCACTTTCGTCTCTCAGGGAAGAAATTAACTCTGTGATGAAGTTAGAATCTAACCTTAGGGAGGGAATTCCATATAGTATGATTACAATTACGTCCGATACGGATTTTAGTAACACTTTTATGAGATTACTAACTCCGTAACAATAATATTTGCATCCGTCAAGGAAACAAGTACTTCTGAAATGAAGTTCAAATCTTTATTTAGTGGTGGTAATCTCCTGTACTAAGGAGGTACTTACCTCCGATATGGATTTCTATAGATCCGTTTCGAGAATATACCTTCCACAACGGAAGTAAAAGCATATATTATGGAAATAACTTCATTTACTCCGGAAAAGGTTATCTCCTATAGGGATCTTTTTACCAATTACAGTTTCCGAAATAGAGAGATTTCCGTTAGTCAATGAGAAAATTAACTCCCGCACGGTGTGCTTTACCATAACTAAAGATAAAATATTTTCCGTATTGGAAGAAATTTTACACTTCTAGTGATGGAATTGTATTCACGTTTCTTCCGTTAAGGCGTAAAATATTTAACTCTTAAATGGAGGCTCCTCAGACGGATGGTCGCGAGGGAACACCGGAAAAGAGTTAAAACGGTGTTAGATCTAACTCCGTATTTTTATCTGTGTAGTAACGGGATGACCATGTCTAAAACATAGTCCATGACAACGTGCGCAAGAATCGCGCTGAAAGGGGAACCCATAGGCGTACCAAATATTTGACTATAAAATTTATTATTAAATGATAAGTAAGTATTGTCAAAAATGAAGTATAATATTTGCATAAATTCATCCAGGTCCAATTCTGTATAATCTTTCACTAAATCCCATTTTAATTCTATGATATCAGTTATAAGACAAAGAGGGATGTTGGTGAATAACGATACTACATCAAGGGATACAACGACATGATCTCTGGGTAATTGGCGATTTTGAAAATTTTCAGCAAATTGAAATGAATCTTTTACATTATAATCACTGTTCATTCCGAGAGCTTGGGTGAGTATGTTAGCCTGTGCCCTTGGAATTGAAGTCTAATGTGGTTTATAATATTCCATGTAAATCCTGTAACCAAATCTATATTGGTCAGACATCTACTTGGTTAAAAACTGGAATATCTAAACATCGTAGTGACTGTAACTTAAAGAAAGATACTAGTGCCTTAGCAATACATTGTAATAACACGCGGCATGAGATGGATTTCGACAACCCTCGTATATTGTGTACTGAAAACAACTACAGAACTAGACTCTTTTTGGAAATGGCACATATAAACACACATGCGAATACAATGAATACCATGCAGCTTAAGACTGTCTATGATTTGTGTACATAACGTTTTATGATATCTTTAATATTAATGGATATATTCACCCTGTACCTATATGTAACTAATTTTATTATAACGTAATAAATAATGTATAAATGAGAGGTTTAAATTTGATGGTGGCCAGTAGCGCCAATGCAACTGCACGGTACTGCACTTTTTTATTAATTTATTAATTCTATTAATAACCAAATTAATGGGGTAATGTGACTGGATTTATAACTTAATAATTTCACTGCTAGTGATATTTTCATCTCTAGATAGATATATTTAACCCATTAAATGTTCTCGTAAAAGAAGTCATACATAGCTAGGTCAACAATAAAAATTACAAACTCAAATTATAATTACAAACCATTGAATTTCTAAAGTGACACTTCAGTAAAATATCGTATATAAGTACTCGTACAAATTTCACTTTATCATAAATCGTATAGCAAATATGGACATAGAGCTTTTTATCAAGGCTAGATCAATATAATGTCACATACATATGTAGTTGAACTCTGTGGACATATATATCACGCGAAAGTCGGATAAAGTGAGTAAGATCGCGTTAGCAGACGTCACGCGAGAAACAGTATCTATAAAACATTATTTGAATTGTCAAGGTTACCTTACGACGATTTTCCAACTTCTCAACCTGTCAGCAAGTGAAAAATGTTTCGTTCTCTCATCTAAGCGAATTTTGTATATGAGACCTAGCTTAAGGCTTGCTTATAGTTGCTGACGGGAACTTTGAAAGAGATAATTTTTATTTTATTTTATTAATAAGTACACATTTATTTGTTTATTTATATTTAAGTTCTCGCCATCAAGTTGATAATCACTTGAAACTTAAAAGAACCGAACACAATTCGAACATATTCTAAACATTTTATCGTCGTATTTATGACACTATAACTATAAAGGAATAGAGATTAATAGTCGTATACCATTGAAAAATACACTGGAAACGTTTGTTGTCTAGACGTATTCAACCAAACGGGAATAAAATCAACTGAAACGAAGCGCCACCTTATTATTTCCATTCGCCGGAAGGTGTTATTGTTTACCTCTTACGTCAAACTATTCAAACGGAATAACCGCGTTTGTTTGTGGGAGATTCGACGGTTTACAACGCCGCCGTACGAGCAACGCCGGAACAACTCCGGATTACAAACATTGAATCGGTCAACAGATGGCGCCAGATTGATTGATTGAAGGTTGCCGAATATGTTCGATTTTGAAACGAGAGAATGATTGGTGATTATTATTACGAAAATATTGCTTTTTATTTTTAAATTTAAATTAAATTATAATTTAAAATAGACTAATGTTGATCATTATGATGAGTGATTCAAGGACATTTTTTTCTTTCGACAGAAGTAGTAGCAGACGGTATGATAGTCACAATATGTTCATATTCATTTAGATGGCTTTTAACGGCTTTTTAGTCTGAAGTATATAAAATTAATAACTCTGATAGATTTCAAAACAAAATCCACCCCAAATATGTCTATAATAACATACAAGTTCGTTATTTGAAGAAAATTAGAAATTTTCCAGAGATAATAAGTAATTAAGATAGGTTGTGTGTTCACTCGTCTTTGATTGCCTTCTCAATTATTGCACAAACATTTTGAATCGAAGAAGGAAGATGGGATTGTCATAAATCAATGAATGTTATTACAACAACTTACAATATTAAAAGTACAACGATGTATTGTTATCTAGTCAGCGGTTTCGTAGATAAAGAAAATATTGTGCTACCATAGCAACGAAAAGTTAGTGTAAAGTGAAAAATTGGATTACAAGCTTCAAAAGAGGTAAATTTTCCATTGAAGATGAACACCGATCAGGAAGGCCAATTTCTGTGTCCAGCCGTGAAAATGTTGATACAGTGCATGACATGATTTTGTTAGACTGTCGAATTCGGCTAAAACGAATATCTGAGACACTAAACATTTCAAATGAATGCATGCATCATATAGTTCACGTCGATTTGGACATGAAAAAAATTTCTACAAATGCTCGGTTTGAAAATGATGCAGACGTGTTAAGTCGTATTGTTACTATGGAAAAAAACAAAGCAATAATCTCACTCTGGTTCTCTAGGATTAAAGAAGTTTCATGTTCAAAAATCTGCTGGAAGAGTTCTTGTTCAGTTTTTTGGGATTGCCATGGAGTAATCATGATTGATTTTCTGGATGAGGGTGGAACAATAACTGAGAATTATTATTCGACGCTCCTGATTACGCTGACACGAGGGCAAATTATGAAGAGAAGACACGGAAAGTTGTCCAAAGGTGTTTTATTCTTAAAGGACAATACCCCTGTACATAAATCGCATGTTGCCATGCAAACAATTCGCCTCTTTATTTACCAGATCTGGCTCCGTCTGACTATTGTCTTCCCTCAAATGAAAAAAGTTGAAAAGGTCGTAAATTTTCCTCTAACGAAAAGCTGATAGAAGCTGTGGAGGCCTGGTTTGCAGAGAACGTACTTTGGTCCACTAAACTCGACAATTATGGATATGTTTTCGAGATACGAATTTTTTTATTATATATATAATAATTATAATTAATAAATATTATAATTTTCTCGGAAGTAGTTTGATTGTTTAGACTATATCCCGAATTAGGAACGACCGATGTAATAGCAGACGGTACCAAATTAAAGACCATCGAATCGCTAAATAATATCGTTTTCGAATCGCTTCAGTAATTCCATTGCAATGGACCACAATATGAACGGAAGGAGTTGGAAATTCACTACATCGCCGAAACAAGTAGAGTTTGTTATTTCGTACGTAGAGTTTGTAGTTTTATAAAACGAACGAATTTACGAAGAAAATTTATCGATAAATACGGAAATTAAAACCAAATTCAACTTGTGATTCTTTTTATTTTCTTTTTCTTATTTGTAGCCAGCAGTTTAATTCATTCCCTTTATTTTTTTTGTACTATTATACTAATTTGTACTAATATATTAACAAATAATTTTAATACGAGCAAATTATAAAAAGTAATTGGCATTATATATGTTGAAGAAAGAAGGCCTGAGAATCTTATTTAATATTATTTCTTTTGCAAAAATCAAAAGGAAGTTTTCGACGACCTACAACTAAAACAACGGTGAGAGTTTAAGAATTTACAACAAACTTATCATCCAATATGGATGCAGCTAAGAATTCGTTAATGTTAATTGCTTCGAAGGTCGAACTATGAGATAATTGTTGAAGACTGATTTCGGAAATATGCGAAAATAGGTATAAACTATTGCCATTCTGCTTAATTGTATTTAGGGTGGGTTTATTAATGTGCGAATAAAAGTGTTAGTTAAGTAACTGACAGATATTTCTAACTGGCAGATAAAATTTAGCAATTGTTTATCGTAATGCAGTTAATTGCAAGTTGATAAACTGTAAGTTTGTCGATAGTTGGTCATAGTGTTAAATAAATAGCGCATTCTGATTGGCTATCAGAAATCCTCAATGACTTTTATTATATGTATAGTAACGTACTGCATAAAGAGAAAAGTTTTAAGTTACCGATATTTAATATCCTAAATTGCAATGGCTTATTTCGTTGATTACTTACTAAGTAGTGACGAAGATGAAGATATAGCAGAAATGTTACAGTATGAACGTAAGCCGTTTGCGGTAAGACCGCGAGTAGACAATTTTGAAAAGTGGACTTGACTTCAGGAATCACAGTATACGACCTATAGATCAGCTCTTGATTACATTAAGGCACATTTCTACTGTGTTGTGGTGACTTTTGCAATATAAGCAAATCTTCTGTAAGTAAAATAACAGCAAGAGTTTCCATGTAATTACTGCGCTAGTAGGAGAATACATTAAAATGCCATCAACTGAAGATGAGATACGGATATTACAGGAAGAATTTTACAATAAAGCATGTCATAGGCAGTATAGACTGCACACACGATTGCATATTATAACGATACAGAGGAACTTTGAGGTTAAAGTAAACTCAAATTTGTCATCGTCCATATGGTTCCACAGATGGCGTAGTATATAATCTGTCAGTTAACGCGTTATCTTTAAAATAAAGCTGTAGGTACACTCTGAGGTACATTCCTTTATCTTGCAGATAACTTCTATTTAACACTCAGTAAACGTTCTATTTTAATTATCTTCTTCTATCGAATAAAATTTTATCTGCAAGTTAATTTATTTATCCTTACATTGATAAACCCATCCTTAATTTAGTTAATCGTTAGACGGTGGGTAACTGACAGATAAAGCAGGTTATTTAGTAGTTAGTACATACGGAAGGCAAAATATCGAATAAAATTCATAACTAGGAATTAACCTTAAAAGTCATCCAAACTGTACACAATTAACAATGTGTTAAAATGTTATTGGATTTGAAAATTACATCGATTTGATATAGAAGTTTTCTTTAGACATAAATATAAAAGATGATTTTTTAATTTTTCGTTCCATTTATTAAAAAGGCCTCCACAATCATAAGAAAAAACGGTATTTTTATTTTCCATAAATAAAGGCCAAGAAAACAAAGCAATTATTAGTAAACCATCTGTTTGCTCGACTGGTTATAATAGGAACATATGACGTTACAATTGCCAAAGTTCTGAGTTTTTGCTTAATTTAAATACTACGCTTTTTAAAATGATCACACGTGGCTCGCCAACATTCGAATAGTGCTTATTTTCTTTAGTAAAGTGCAATACGAAAAAAAAATTAATTAAATATCAATTTTGCCACCGCAATTAAATGCTAACCAGCTGAGTACAAAATTAATAAATAAATGTAATAACATCAACAATAATAATTATTGTGAACTAACAGGATATTTAATCTTCACATTACCACAAAAATTATTTATATCTAACCAGCGAATAGATATCATTTAGAGATAAAGTAAACAGAATTGGGCTTGGGATGAATCCCTGCGGAACATCTATCTGCGATTGTGTATTCCTTTGCGGTTGCTAATGATTTTTTTTGACGTTCTTACCTTGTTCGTTGCGGACGTAGTGTGATAGCTGAACGTCGAACGCGGCTTCGAACTATCTGAAGTCAGTTTAACTGGTGTCTTAGCACTACCACTTGAGTCCGCACCACGGGTCACCTCATGACTTTCGGGAACCGTCTGCAGGGTGGAGCGCATGGCAGACGACATGGTCCCCGCTACCCTCTAATTATTCCAGTTCACATTACCTGCAAAAATTAATGTATATGTTAACTTTTGATAAAACGAGAAAAAAAACGATAAATTCAGATATTTTATTTTTTATTATTTAATGTTATTAGTGAACGAAGGTCTTATTAATCAATCATCGTATTCGTTACATGTATCTTACTCTGTAGCAACGGTAATTAGTACTCTACAATCAATGTCGTTATATGTTCCGTAGTATTGCTGCAATTACGATTTAATTTCATGTCACGTCATTAACAGTTATAGTGGAATGTCAGATCTTTTATAATTGCTTTAAAATTGCAACTCGCGAAGAACAATTTTAGTTGTTGTATTTACATTTAATATCTTGGGAGGAAGGTCACGTTCACTCCGCACAAGTCAATTCAAACATTTCGAGAGATGGATATCTATTTTGCTTTTGAGTGTTACCAATCACAATGTTTCGACGAGAACAGGAGAATATATGAAAAACTAAAAAGAGAAGAAAAAAATCCCCAATACTGAAATAAATGCTTTGAGCTGTGAAACATTGCAAAAGGAATAGAATAACATATAAACAAAATTTTTAAAAAAACTAATAAAAAGTGTGTCAAAATCTAAAATGCTTTGCCAAAACTGACTAACAATTACTCTGAGAACCCAGCGACCTACAGAAGTCGCTCTTGTGTTACAGGGTTCACTTCAACAGCAACTTATCTCTAGTTCTTTTACTTTGTGAAAAATTGTGCATCTATCTCCGGTAATACATATTTTCTTTTGATATTTCTTAAACATACGATGGGCTTTTCTTCAGATCCCTATTCGAATATTGGTGGGAACACAATAACAAATTGATTTGTATATTTACACTGACGATGCCGAGAGATTCACTTCATCTTTGCCGGTTGAAAGAAAAGAGTTGTACATAGACGCGCTCTGCTATGACAAGAAAGAGGGAAGGGGAAGCGAAGCACACGCCTAATTAAGGGCCAGAATTTGTAGTAATGCACTAACTCATTGGAGAACCAAAGCAAAGTGCATTCTACTCGACATTCGCTTCCTAAAGGAATGTAGAAAATACGAGGTATTTCCAAAATTTATCAATTTGAAAGTAGGAAAGTCTAATAGAGATTTATCCAAAATATTACATAAAGCCAAACTTAACTGGCTGAATATGGAAATTGGTTTCTTATACAGGAAATTAAATAGACTAGAAACCGCAGCATACAAGCAACACATATGGTTAGCACATACTACTAACAAAATAGAATGGGATTTATTCCTAATAAAAATGCATCAGGTCATAAAAACAAAAACCTACATAAAAAGACTACGACTGGAAAAGAAACTACTTAATTTAAAACAGGCAAAAGATATAACTGAACCACAGTCTAACCCATCCATATTGGACGAAACCTGGATTATCAACAAATCTTCGATAGAATTCACAGAAGAAGAAACAAAACTGTTACAAAAAGGTTTAAAACACAGCATTTATGAAGAAAAATTACCAGTAGAAGAGATCCTGAATGACGTCCACATAGCATCTATCAAACTGAACTCAAGCGATCAAGCCCTCTTCAAACACCAAGCCGCCACTATCTTAAGAAAAGAAAAGGATAAACACTACAAAAAGTGCTACAAAAGTGTTAATAGTGACTATAGTGATAAGCACATCATCCAAAAACTAAGAGAAAAAGACTGTATATATACAAAAGCAGATAAAGGTAATGCTTTGGTAATTTTAGATAGACATAATTATATTAACTCTGTCGATCAATTATTAAAATCCGGCCCTTATGTTTGTTTAGATTCTAATCCATTAAATAAATATGTTCGAAGTTTCAATCAGACAATCAAGTCATGCAGCAATTTAATAGATAAAACACTAAAACATAAATTACACGTAAAAAACCCCAACATTTCTAAATTATACTGCTTACCGAAGATTCATAAAGAAGGCAACACATACCGACCTATTGTTTCGAATTATTAATGCCCCGACGGACAAGTTGGCAAAATGGCTGTCACAGCAATTTTCCCAATTCGAATTGTCAAACAACAACTCATTAAAAAGCTCCTGGATCTTGTCGAGAAACTAGAAAAAGCCACTATAGATACCGAAGATAAATTAGTATCGTTTGATGTGGTTGCATTATTCCCTAGCGTTCCAATCAATCAAATCTTAAATATGTTAGAAACCTTTTTAATCTCTCACTCAGTCCCCGCAACAATAGTCAAAGAATACATCTCCTTAACGAAATTATGCATGGATCAAAACGCGTTTCTCTTCAATAATAAATATTATCGTCAAACATTCGGTACTGCAATGGGAAATCCTCTTTCTCCTTTTCTAGCAAATTTGTTCCTGAACACCCTCGAACAAGAGATACAAACATCATCAACGAACTTTCCCAAAATTTGGCATAGATATGTGGACGACATATTCGCTGTTGTTGAAAAGGACTTTGATTTAGAGAGTTTCCTCCAGCTAATAAATAACAAATACTCCTCTATCAATTTCACGTATGAACTTGAAGTAAATAAATCACTACCATTTTTAGATCTCTTAATTACCAACAATAAAGGACAATTCGTTTTCGATATCTATAGAAAGGACACCCACACTAACAACTATATCCAAGAATCCTCATGCACATATTATAAATATAAAAATTCCGCTTTCAATAGCTTATTTAACAGATTATTTAAAATTCCTTTATCGAAAGAAAACTTTGAAAAGGAACTCGATTACATTTACCAAATAGGTTCAGTGAATGGCTACAGTAAACCGTACATTAACAAGATGTACAAAAAATTTAAAAGTAAACATCACCTCAAAATTATTACAAATTTGAATCCGATTCGGCAAACACAAGAAACCAAGTATGTTAAATTAACTTATCACCCGTCTTGGCATTTAAAATTTTCAAAATTATTGAAACAGTTCAAATTAACTCCTGTCTTTTCCAACAATAATTCATTAAAGAATATCTTAAACAAAAATATTAATGTGATACCAAGAACGAAGAAATCCGGAATTTATAAAATTGAATGTACATCCTGTGATAAGGTTTACATCGGCCAAACACAAAGGAACCTAGAAATAAGATTTAGGGAGCACCGCAATCATTTGAAAAACAGGGACATAGAGAAATCCGCGATCGCCAGACATTACCTAGACACCGGCCACAAAAATCATAATGCTACATTATTAAAAAATAGTTCCAGTTATAATTTAGACATGTTGGAGGCAATACATATGCAAAAATACAGAAATGTGTTAATGAATAATGACCTGTCACCTCTTATTCAAAACAGCATTCTCTTAAGTGTTATTTAGGATACTTTACGAACCGCCGTGTGTGTTCGAACGTACTTATATATTTTCTACACCCTCATATAGTATTACACAACACAGATGCCCACTGAAATATGTACCGTATATTTAAGAAAAGAAATGTTTTGGTTTAAGTTAGTCATGCTGAAGATGTTACGTAGTATGTAACGAAATGGCCATTCAATTAAACACACATTCAAGTGAAGTTGGGTTTTATTATTTTTTATATTCAACTGTATGCATTTATGAACTGTTATATATATTTATAACTAGTTATTTCAAGGTGTGTACTTGTGTACACTAATCCCTTTGAAATTTTGTGTTTAATTTCTGAATAATATTTCGGTGATTGTTTACTTCAAACATGGGGACAAAATGAGTTAAAAAAGAAGAGAAGAAAAAGATTACAACAGAAATAAAGAAACACATTGTGTCGGAATACGAGAAAAGTACTAAACAAGTGAACCTATGTAAAATATTTATTTTACCCAACTCCAAAGTATCTATCGTGTCATCTCGCCGGTAAAAGACGATTGAAGAATTGGAAAGTCTGTTGCTTTTTTGGATCAATGATCGGCAACTGAAGGGCTGCATCGAAAAACATGATTTCTGTAAAGGGGCAAGCGGTTTACCAAGATCTTCTACGAGAAATGCCATCATGCAATACAGAAACTACTGAAGAATTCAGAGCAAGCAAAGGATGGTTTGACAAATTTAAGAATAGGACAGGTATCCATAGCGTTGTTAGGCACGCAAAAGAGGCTTGTGCTGATAAAGTAGCAGCTCAAAAGTTTTTGTGAGTGAGTTTTCAATTGCGATGAAACTGGGCTATTCTGGAAGAAAATGCCCAAGAGAATTTTTATTACAAAGGTAGAGTTATTGATCCCTGGCCATAAACCAATGAAAGACGGTCTAAATTTGCTTTTTTATGCAAACGCAAACGGTTATGTAAAACTAAAGCCTTTCGTAGTTTACTATTCAGAAAATCCTAGGATTTTTAAAAAGAAGAATGTCGATAAAAACCAGCTCACACACATCTTTTAAACTATCGAAATAATTGAATATGATCCTGTATAAAGTTGCCTTAAAATTCCACAGGCAATTCAAAAATGTGATCATGTATAGGGTGTTCCATTTAAAACTGTAAAGATACTGATGGTTATGGGCAAACTAAACATCCTGTATATCGTAGAATAATTTTACGTTATAAATTTCGTAAAACTTTCGTATTTAAATATTTGCTGTATTTTGCTTATTGTATTTGATCTTGGCTAGGCTTTTACATACTGTTGTAGCATTCCTTTGTTTGTACTGCATGAGTAATTAGAATCCATTGTGTATCAGAGCAATCCTCAGACTGTATCTCGGATTATCGATGAACAAACGGTATTCGTTTTGATCGTACGATTTATTCTTAGAGGAGCCTCAACACATTGTCAACGGTTTTGCAGATTACTTCAGCAACATCTTTTGTCTACCTACTACCGCGTATAAGACTGATATCAAGCTATCTAACTTTCCTCCAATTGACATACCATATATTTCTGAGGATGATGTATTACAGGCTATCAGAAAGTTGAGTGATAAGTTTACCTCAGGTGTTGATCAAATACCTTCTTTCATTGTCAAGGACTGCGGTCATGTGTTTAATGCACCATTATTAAAAATATTTAACATGGCTCTTTCTACGTCAACGTTCCCAGCTCTTTGGAAAGCAGCGAAGATTTTGTTCTGAAATCTGGCGATGCTTCAGATATTGCTAACTATCGTCCGATAGCTATTTTGAACAATTTTGCTAACGTATTTGAAATCTTGCTTTATGACAGGATTTACTCTCGAATTAAAACCATTATATCGCCAAACCAACATGGATTTATGCAAGGCAGATTCACTGTCGCAAATCTAACAGTATTTACTCAATTTGTAACTGAAGCATTGGACAACAGAGGGCGAGTGGATGCAGTGTATACAGATTTCTCCAAAGCTTTCGATAGGGTTGATCATGCCATTCTACCTTCGAAGTTGAGGGCCTTAGGCGTTGTCGAACCTATGATTAACTTTTTTATTTCTTACTTGCATGACCGCCCGCAATATGTACGTTACAATGGATTTTCGTCCAAGTCATATATTGCGACATCTGGTGTCCCACAGGGCTCCAACTTAGGTCCACTTCTTTTTACTATATTTATTAATGATCTACCAGAATGTGTTACATCTCCTAAACTGCTGTTTGCGGATGACCTCAACATTTTTCGTCGAGTTAATACTATCACTGATTGCTTGATTCTTCAAGCTGATCTCGAGAGTATTCAGAAGTGGTGTATTAGTAATAATTTACCTCTGAACTCTGATAAATGCAAGATTATTAGCTTTACTAAGAAACTACAGCCGCTGATATTTTCCTACAAATTGCATAATATAGACGTTCTGCGTGTAGAGACTGTTAGGGATCTTGGACTTTTGTATGACACCACTTTGAGTTTCTCAGAACACATCAACGACGTTACAAAGAAAGCTCGGCAGGCTATGGGGTTCATTATTGGCAACTGTAAATCTTTTACAAACATTAAAACTTTGACCACCTTATATTTTACGCTTGTTAGATCACGTTTAGAGTATGGATCTCTTGTTTGGTCACCTTACCATCAAAACCACAAGCGCCAAATTGAGCTTATTCAACGTAGATTCGTAAAGTATCTCTGGTTTAAGATGGACTCTGTATATCCCGCAAAAGGTCATGATCATACTAGTCTCCTTTCCCGTGTTAATATTCCAACGCTTTCTTTTCGTCGGATACGTGTTGCTCTGATTTTTCTGTATAAACTTATTCATAATTTGATAGATTGTTCTATTCTGTTGTCACAATTAAAGTTTCTAGTACCTCAGTATTATACTAGACCATCTGCTCTTTTCTATTTACCATTTTCTCGATCACTTGTTTTAGTTAAGTCGCCTATTTATGCTATGTGTAGTCATTACAATAATATATCCAATCATATTGATATTCATTTCAATTCCTTAATTCAATATAAGAATGTTATTGATGTACAACTTAGTAAGTATGCATTGTAATTTGAATTCTTAAGCGAAATCTGTTTATGCACCTAAATATAGTGTTTTTTTTATCTTTTTGTCCTGTAATTGGAATTTTTATTCTGTTGGGCAATAAACTATTATTATTATTATTCAGGGGATCTAATAAACCGTTTATGTCATGGCAGAAATACATTTTCTCTTCTTTTTTGACGAAGGGTGGAAGTGTCTGATTTCTGTTTTTACACAGTTATTTGTGTTAAGATAGTGTTAAGATATTCCAACTCCTGCAACCGTGATATTAGTAACTCTATTTTTTGTTTCAATAAATTCAAAGCCCGACTACCCGAATCTTTAAATAAATGCAGTTCTATTACTAGATGTTAATATCCTTGTCCATATCAAGCAAATATAATACCTTTTTATAACGTAATATTTCATACACTAATGGCATTTCTGAATAAAGCCAGATACTGAATTTTTTATCTATTTTAGACAGTAGTTTATTTTGCACAATTAAATGCTTGGGATCCACATTTATGTGTGGACAAATAGGCAATGAATCATTGCTTTTACTGGCTTGGGCACTGATGATACGCCAAGATACTAATACTGTGCTAGTTATCTTGCATCAAGCAAATAAGTAGTAGTCATCTACATGATTTGTCGATTATCGTCATACCATTATACCAAGTGACTACTTGGTATAATGGCAATTTCGTCACCCATAGTTAATCAATGTTTGCTAGGCAGTGTATAGGTCGCTGTTCAATAAATAAGCTTCATTTTGTTAATTTACGATATTTCACAAATACATATACATTAATCAAACCAGGCTTATGAATTGAATACTGATGACGTATAATTAATTATGTTCTACACTTTATAATAGCAGTAAGCAAATAAATATATGTAATAAAATAAGCATAAATTCCCTCTTAAATCGAAAGAAAAACATTTGGCTCGTCTATTGGAACAGGTGAGATCCTATGTCATTCACTTTACCAGCTTGTTTGTGTGTTGCTGTTTATGCTCGTTACTGATGCGTATTATACTGGTCGATTCTATATAGTCGCAATATTTAGTGTTACCGCAATAACATAAAAGCGTTTACCAGTATATTTATACTTTTATATGTTTAAAATTAACACCATATTGTATTGTTACATAATGTTTGCTTTGCGAATTCAATCCTCGTAACGATTACGTATTATCGTTATCATTACCCAACCACTCTGCAGTTATTGTTGCATTTACAATTGGAAATTAATAATTTTTGAAAAGCGATATTAGATAGATTTCAGTGGTGTTCATTTATGAAAGCCAACGTCGATAATGCTGTGCGTTTGACATGAATATAATTATAATATTAGATTAAGTCCGGACTGCGGTAATACAAAATCAACGAACCATTACTAACACCAAATTATACAATACGTGTCATCATTCTACGTGCTACGAATTAGTAAGCGCTTTTGTATCAATCTTCCGTAATTATTTGCTTCGACATGCATAATTGGTGTGAAAACAGGCACACATATCCTTGCGCTTGTGAGGTATGATGGAATTAGGATAAATTATGCGATAAGAAATTACGATTGAATAACGGAATGTAAAAGAAATCATATACTGGCGCACTAGGTATGTAATGGTGTAACGACTTACGTATCCGTGACATTTATTAACGTGTAAATGTTACTTTTACGTTTTCGTTTATATTTACATAAATCCGCATTCAAATGATTATAAATATTGAATGTTATAATTTCCTACTACATACATAGTTAAATTAATTAATGCAGAAACTGATGTATGGTGTATCTAATGGGCTTTATTGAAAGGGTTCATTATTAAAGGAAATACATTCACAATGATTTTATATGTAGTATAGACTGAGTAAACCGACGCATAGTGGTTCAGAACGCGAAAAACGCGATCAAAAATCATATTTTCAACTTCTTCGTACAAAGTTAAAATTGCAGTAATTTAATCTTGAATAGTTGCTCTATTAGATGATGTAAATAATATGCATCTTATTTAAACAAGTTTTTCTACATTTGCTTTCAAAGTTCAGTAAAATTGAGACGTTTCTGCGTATAGAAATTAGAGTGTAATTAAAAAGACTGTACCACAAGCAAATGCGCTTATTTATTGATGTCATTATAATATTGTTATACATTGCTAGGTGTATTATTAAGTCGCATTAGTTATTATTGGATAATGTTTACCTGGTACAAAAAAATTAATTGTTTGTATCAGGTAATCGGATTATAAAAAATTGCCTTTAGTCGAGGATTAAGTTTAGTTTTACACAAATTCTAGAAAATTAGCTGCCAATATTTGCCTATTCAGAACATATAAAAGAAAATCCCACTTGGTACCCCGCATCAGTTGAAACTCATCTTTGAGTCGAAACTTTATGCAGATTATTCCGTGTGCTATTTTTTACATTTTTGGCGTTGGAGTGGTTGCAAAAAATTGTGTTTTTGTTGCAATAGTTTTTTGAAAAGTTGTAACATAAAGGACGCGAAGAAAATAAGTCGATTGGTATTACACAAAGTCGCTATGAAGAATGATAATAAATCGACTGAAAGTCAAAAACCAGCAATGTATAGGTTTATACTTGATACATACGGGCTTGCCGAAGAAGATAAATCAAGCAAAAATATTTTGTATAGGCTTGAACACATGTTTTTTTCAAGATATTTTCAATATCCAATAGAACATCAAGTGTTTTGAAAAAGCATAATGTTTGGCTACAAGAAGAAATTATTTTTCCTGAATCTGTTTATTGCGATCGACCATCAACTTCGGGTATTCGAGGTCGTCCTTCAAAGAGTTTTGTTGAAAGTTCCGTTGTTATAAAAAGGGGTAAAACCGAGGAGCTCAGAAAAGACACTTGAAGAAGCTTTATCATTTATTATCTCGGGTGGTTTTACGAAGTAGCAATATATGCTGATTAGAGCAACAGCTTTAAAACGTGGTTGCAAACTATATCCAAGTTACCTTGATATTCTAAAATCAAAAAAAAAGACGTTATATCCTGAAAATATTACAATATCTGAGCAAACATGTAAAGTGCGTTTGCAAAATTTACTAAATAAAACTTGTGAAAGTTCTTCCATCAACCATAGGATGGAAAAATATGTATGCCGTGCAACAATATAAAAAACGAACAATTTGGAATACATATAAAGTATTCCCATACGTACATAGATATTTTTTGAGTGCTTGTTACATATATATATGTATATATAGATTAGATATAAAAACGGGGAAAATTACACAAGCGGATAAACCTAAACTAGAAACTAGGAAACTAACGGTATTCAAAAGTTTTTTTGCAAAAAAATAGGACTTATTGTTGATACTCCTAAACCAGGATTTGGTACAGCAAATGATGGCAATACAGCTAGACGATTTTTTGCAAACCCTAAATTGTCATCTGAAATATCTGGAATCAATGAAGATTTAATTCATAAATTTGGAGTAATTTTGAAAACAATAAATAGTGGTCTTGACATTAATGTAAATAATTTTTGAATATATTGTTTAGATACAGCACAAAAATACGTTGAATTGTACAATTGGTATTATATGCCTACTTCAGTACATAAAATTTTGTTTCATGGGGCTTCGGGTATTAATAACGCAATTTTACCCATTGGTGAATTGTCAGAAGAACCACAGGAAACAAAGAACAAATATCGTACACATTTTACGAGAAAATCATCAAGAAAGCATACAAATGAGGACTTGTTTTAACGATTAATATTAAGTTCTGATCCATATTTAAGTTTACAACATTTAACTGATTCTAGAATAAGGCAATTTGATTCGGATATTTTAGAGTTAGTAATTGTTATTGGGATAGATGATACTGCACTGGATATATCATCTGCTCAAGTGATATCTATTTTTCGCATTTAAAGGTTGTATTTTAGGGTAGGTTTTACAAATGCAGGTTTTTTATGCATACTTTTAGATTCAGCATATCCAAAAACATATGTTTACTTAACTTTTAATGTAAAATTTGTTAAAACTAAAGAGTAAACAATTTCGATCGCGTTTTTCGCGTTGTGAACTACTGTGCGACGTAAAAGAAGGTAAAATATTGTAGCAGAAAAAATAGGTGGAATTTTTAATTTTTTAACATAACTAGTCCCATAAGACGTTGGTATATCGATGATGAAGAGCTTTAACGCTTTCAAAAAAAATGTTTTGTCTTGGCTGTAATCCACTCATTCATCTCTGTCGTCACTCTCTCACGAAAATGTTGTTTGTGTTTGGGGAATATGTGCTCATAAGTCACTAGAGGCCAAATCTAGAGAACAGGGCGGCTGTAGAAAAATTTCGAAGCATACATTATGAATTGCGACCATTGAAACACAGCTCTTGTGGGCAGGAGCGTTGTCATGATGAAACAGCGCACTACGTCTGAATTTTCCTCTCCTCTTTTCTTTGATGAAATCACACGTTGCTGTTCTGATCCAGAGTGGGGCTGAAAATCCATCAACATCAATTAATCGTCATTTTTCCGAAACTGTACATTTATCGCACTTCTCCGAGGAAAATTTTGCACAAAGACCTCAGCATAGAGCTTACAAAGTTCAGTTCGTTCAAAAATTGAAGTCTTATGACCATCCAAAGCGGTTTTGGTTCGCGCTTGGCCGAAGATGAGCATTTTTACCGAGAAATCATCTCTTCAGGTAAAACCCATTTCCACATCGAAAGCAATGTCAATAAACAAAATTGTCACATTTGAAGCCCAGAAAATCCAAACGTCATCATTGAGAAGTTGATGCACTCAAAGCGAGTGCCTGTTTGGTGCGGATTTTGACACCAATCTGGCATCATTGGGCCATTTTTCTTAGAAAATAAGCAAGTAGCCACCGTTACGGTCAATGGAAGTAGGTATTGGGGCACTCTGGCCTGGGAAAATTCTGACCGTGGAAAAATTGGGCCACGCCCACTTGCAAAGGCTACCTGTTACAGCTGAAAAGCTTTCGAACGATATACCTGTTTATTTCAACGGCTATTTGTTCGAAAGCTCTTCAGCTGTAACAGGTAGCCCTTGGAAGTGGGCGTGGCCTAAATTTCCCACGGTCCTCAGAATTTTCCCAGACCAGAGTGCACCAATACCTACTAATGGAGACCATTACATTGGCATGTTCAACGAATTTTTGCTTCTACATGTTTGTTGCTACCGGAAGGCACTACTTGCCACGCAGCTAACGTAAAAATTGAATTTTTGGGCGCCGTTTTCGAAAATCGAATAATCAGCCGAAATTCTGATGTCAATTGACCGTCTCGGAGCTGTGATTTGAACCCATTGGACTATTTTTTGAGGGAAGTCGCTGAGGATAAATGTTAGGCTAACCGTCTAGAGACGATTCATGAAATTTAAGCCTAAACAATCGAAACACACATAATCGATAACAACAAAGTTTTACTAACAGTATTTGACTTGGAATTTTTATATTTCCAAAATGATTTCATAAAATTACAGAAAAAAATGCTTTAAAAATTCAAATTAGCAACCTCACGCAAACATATAAATTTAATGAATTGGTGAGGGTAAGATACGTTTATTCACTAATGTACATCAACCTGACTCCTGTAGAATACAAATTTTCGCGTCACTTTGTTAAAAATACGCAGAGTCAAATTATTTTTAAACCCAGGAAGATTAATTTTCGCGAACGCAATTCACGTACATAATATTTCACCTTGATAACCGGGGATTGATGTAGATAGAGCGCTTCCTTCAAGCGCCCGCGGTTATCGAGACTACGCTACCCTACTCTGTACTGGTGTGACGCAAATCCAACGTGGAACACGTTTCCACGTCGTCCACGAAGCTGCACGGTTCACCGCGACAAAGTGTCAGCGCCCTTGTTATTTCGATTATAAGTTGAGCTGGTCGAGATCTGATTGTTTAGATAGCATTTCGAACGGGTGCTATCGGTTCTTTATATTACTGGGTCAAGCGAATTCACACGTTCATTTCGTTTCAGCACGAAAGCTAGCTTCCTCCCTGTCTGACGACTGACGTATACACAGCTATCGATTTTCCGGATATGATTTTCTACATTTTATTTTATTCGGTTGCCTTCTATTTATTTCTCTAGTTCCGTAAGAAGTAATCGTTCCTGACAACCTACACTATTGCTTTCGACTTATCACCAGTTTTATTGATGGATTGGTTGCTATGAAATTAAATACTAAATTACAAAAGTTTATACGCATAAACGCCGAATTTAATCGGTAACCAACGTCGACAAAACTTTTGCAGAGAACTGCTTTTTTAATAACAATATTATCTAGATCTAATTTATTGGAAGAAATATCCAAGATATATGTAAATTTTGGTATGGTAATAAAATATAGTCAGTGGGTACAAAAGGAGACTTGACAACAATACAATGTATCTCTATTTAAACTAACTATAATAACAATTTAGTCTGATGATGCTTACTCATGTATACACAGAGATTAAAAGAAAACACCAACAAGAAAATTCAAAATAGGCGTCAACATGCTATAAAGTAAGGTGGTTCTTAATGTTGGTGTTAAATATACATACATACGAGTATATTACGGTTTTATTTCTTTTGTTTAGCCTGATAACTGGTTGAAGATTTTCCAGACATTAAAGTGGGAGTGTTTCTGGAATTTTGAAGTAAAATGTTTTTGATTTACTAACGTATACTTTTCACTTCTAGTTAGGTAGTTGTGCTGCAATCCTAGAAAAATTTGTCTGTATTACTAAGCTTGCTTGGCATAGCATAAAATTTGAGAAACATACAGAAAATGCATGGACAACATTTTTTGATTTTTTAATAATTGTTATGCCACACAACAACACAGATTGCAAACACGTAAAAATGTTTGTGCTGTACTACTATAGTAAAGGTTCGCAATCCAAAACTACTTTTCGCTAGTTTTTAATTTAAAAATGTGTAGGTGAACGCAAATTCTGATCAGTAAGTAGAGCAAACATTCTTGCACCACTTGTTCCGTTGACAATATTTGTGAACCAAGAACAGACTCTCGCGGAAACTCTGTCAGTACTTAAAATTTCTGATGGGACTTCACCCATGCCAACACTTTGGATTCTATTACACGGGTCAACATAAAATTTGTCCTAAACTTTAAAGTGAAAAAGTTTGCTTTTGTGTTTAGGAGACCGATTGAACGATATTTTCCAAAATCTATGGTTTTAATTTTTAATTGAAGATGAAACTATTCAAATAAATACATACATATGTTTATTATTTTTATTAAGTTTTACTATCAAAATAACTTACAAAAAAAGTGAAAAATAATTTAAAAGTGTACGCCTGTACTTTTTCTTTTATGTTCAGAAATACTTTCTGTCAATAAACCCCAAATATAGTCTCCAATCATGTTTTCATTCTATTGGCCTTGATAACGTTGTTCGAAGCTCATAATGTCCTGATGAAAACGTTCTTCTTGCTCTTCTGAATAAGCTCCCATGTTGGTTTTAAATTTATTTAAATGAGCATGCAGCATATGCTCTTTTAATGACATCCTGCAACCCATGTCCTTAAAATTTTTTAGCATATCCGCAACTAACTTTTCGTAGTTTTCAACTTTGTTATTTTCTAAAAATCCAGAAGCTACTGCTTTAAAACTGTTCCAACTCGCTTTTTGAGTACAATTCAGCAACGTTGGAAAATTTTTCATCTTCTGAAGATTCTCCAGTTTTTTATCAACCTTAACTTAATGGTGGCATTAAGACGTTTTTCTCTTCAACAATCGCCTCAAATGTTACATTTTGTTTTCCGACACAAAGTTCTGTTCTTACAGGCCATGACCGTTGAATATAGTGCTACTATTCTTTGTTTATCTTTTGTTAGTATACTTAAACTATGGTTTAAGTACTAGTGTTTTTTTGGTTTATTGATATTAGTTACGATTGAGTAAACTCGCGGAAATTTCGAATGTAAAAAAAAAAATCAAAAATGAGTACCTATTATTACTATAACTATCACAAAAGCAAACTTTATACCAAAAAAAGGATTTTATTTTCGTTTTTGTGCATAATTAATTGAAAAATCATAAAATAAACTTTAGGACAAAGAAAGAAAGTTTTTTTGTTGACCCGTGTTACTTAAGTATGATTCGAACCAACAAAATGCAACTTCCCTAACGCCGTATGTCCTGACCTTACTGAGATGATTACCTATGAACTCAGGAAACACATGTCCCGAATTAATTACACGTTGTGGTATTTGGTGTTACCAATTATTCTCCGTAAATTCAAGTAAAGGTATTATCTAAATCAGTCTTTTTCAGTTTGTTGCGCAGAATCCTAAGGTACCATCAGTACTTGCTGATTGTAAAAATTATATTATTTGCCTTTTAAAAAAATATTAAAAACAGGAAATCAGAAAATACAAGTACTGCGAAGATTGGAGCACAAGTGTAATGGACTTTTATCTTCTTTTAGGATGACAACTGTTTCTGAGCGGCCAAAAATCATAGCAAAACATAGTCAAAAGCAAATACAGCGAACAATTTTTGCAAAAAGCTATTGTTTGATAGATTTCGCGGAAATGACTAATGCTAAAAGAAGTCCTATATTACCAGTGCAGATTTTTCGTTGAATTAAGTTTGAATATAACTTCGTGAAGAGCACTCCTATTGAAAGGTGAGAACTGGGGAAATTCTGTCGTCAAAAAGGCAAGGCATTTGTTTTGATGCAACGAGATATATCTTATTGCAAGTTGTACCTCTATAGTTCTTATGCTTGTCAGATTCTCCCTCTTTATTTGACACTCAGAGTCTGTTTGAGTGGGTGCTCTAATGGCATAGTTCCGCCGACACCACATACCCCTCTGAGGGTATATCAACTAATTAGAGAGGTTGACGTTTATGAGAGCCTCAAAGGTTCAGTTTCCATCTAATTTCTGTCTCCTTTGGATTAATTAATGACAACAGAATGTCAAGAAAGCGTTTGTATTGGAACTGTTCTTACTATTGATGGTTTGATAGGTAATATTCTGTAGAAGATTTGAGCGTGTGCCAAACCGTCAGTATTGTATGTTAGTGTATTCTTAGGTTAAGATATTTTTTTGCATGTAATAGTACGATCTATCAGTTTTGGCATTGTTGCATTGAAGTTAGTCCAAATACAAGTTCTGTTGTTAGAGCTTGTATGCCTGTCAGATCTTACTTCAATTACATACTTCCCTTGACAAATTGATAGATTCTTCTAGTCGTTTCCAGTTAATAATAGTATCTATGCGATATGAGCGCTAGTTGTAAGTCAAATTTGGTTTGATGCAACGAGATATACTTCAGTGTAAGTAATTACAGAAGTCTGTTTTACAATTGTATGTAAATTTAGTTTGTAATAAATGTTTTTCAAAACGAGTTTTTAAACGTTGTTGTAGTCTACCCAAATGCGAACAAAAGTAAAAACTGGGAGACATGTGTCAACCTGATATGAATATACATGGTTAAGTACATTAAACCCAGCAATGTTAACAATTCCTTCCGTTACAATTCGGCAATTCAACTTGTGGACTCTTCGTTTTCAACTCGCTTTTCTTTGGAAATCTGTACTTCAACCTCTTCAATCAATGCTCAAAAAATGATTTTTGTTTACTTTTTTCCTTTCTGGACTTGCGATTTTCGTTGCCAATCGTTCTTTTTTGTTGTTGTTGTGCACTCTAGCCTAGCAATAATAAAGTTGCTTGGATAATTATCAATCCAGGACACACAACGTGGACCTAAATTATCCCGTTGGTGCTACAATTGAAGGTTCAGAAACCAACATGCTCAAGAAACTTCAACAATTATCCAACAAATAAAAAAGAAATGAATTAAATCTATTACTTATAAATGTAGTCCAATGTATGCAAGAATACAAGACAAGAATTATATGAGGAGAAAAAAGAAACTAAACAAAATAACATGGAAAACAAAATATTTTTAACTCGAAACCAAACGAAAAAGATAAAATTGAAGAAAAATTAGCAATTTGGTGGGTGCTCCAATACTTACTACAATCTTTAAATTAAAAAATCAATATTCCATTTAGTAAATTGGTTTGAAAATTTTATTAACTTTTAAACTAGAAAGTTGGCACGAGTTTATCATTTATCAGGGATTCCCGTTTTTTAATCAACATTACTATTCTGGAGTTATTAGAATTTCACATAAATTAACGACAGGAGATATTTCTAAAATTTTTGCATAAACTTGCTTTACTCGCAGTTTAAGTGCAAATTCTGAACATTCACAAAATCAGTTATCTGCACATAAAAATACATTCATCGATATGTTGCGATATTATTGGAATTCACTTAACATACGCCTCATTATTTTCACGGAGGTCGACACGATTTTTTTGCAAAGCCAATATTACTTTGTGCATTTATTGAAATGATAATAAAAAAGAAAATTGCGATAAATTATATATAGGCTTATAAAAATAGTACACTTTGTTTCTAAGCCATCACGGCAATTTAAAAATCGCCGTTCAAATTATTTAAATCACTCCAATTAGTCGGCGCTTTAATCTTTCTGAATTTTAAGAGCGTTCGAAAGCAGTAATAAAATCTTAATTAGAACATTTGTCGCGTTTTTTCGGGCACCGCTCGTTCGTCCTATTTAAGGAGAAAGCGGAAAATACGAACGAGAAAGAATTCGCTCGTGTAGAATCTATCAGAACATTTTTGTCATATTCCGGTAAACTAGGATCAAAATAATTGTGCTGGTACGTGAATTAATTACAGGTTCCTGGAAATCTGCCACGTGCGATGCCGGCCGTTTATACGGACAAGAGATGTTTTGTGAATTAAAAGTTGACCTAGATCTCGTCTGTCAAAATAGAATAATCTATTTTAATTTCCGAGTGAAATTGCTGAAATGTTAATAGAATAAAAAGTAAGGATGGGTTCAATTTTGCTTCCATGGAAAAAAACAAATTAGAGGAAAGAAGTAGGAATAAAATGCGGCGAAAAGAAAAAATACCAGATAAAAATAAAATAAGACAGAAAATGTAACTTGACGTTTCTTCGATATACATAGACTAAAGGGTAGGATCAAAACGTCGTTATTTATTTGCCATTCTGCGGGAGGTTTTGTTTCTGAAGTATCCTTTCGGTAACATCCTGGATATAGAGAAAATATACGGCTCTATCCAAATCGTTAGAAATTTAAAATTGATTTGAACGGACAGAATACAAGACTTACTCAATATCCTTGCTACGAAGCGAAATCATTTACGTTAGTATGTTAGTTATAAAAATATCTAGGCTAACATACAGTCTTTTTCTTTTGCTTTTCCTCTTTTCTCAATTGCTTTTCAAAATGTGTCTAATGCTTTTCCAATGATTCTGTACTAGTAGGCTTGTTTTGTCAATGAAATTACTTATTTGTCAAATGTGTTTCCGTATTTGTCAATTGAGTTTCGCAAACATTTTACGTGCTTAAATATTTAATGTATTGATATGGATAACAATGGTCGCAGGAGAAGAAATGCCAAAATAAGCAATGAAATACGTACTTTAGTCATTAATTTTTTGAATAGTGGTTCCACGGTGAAAAATGTAGCACAACAATTTTAGGTTTTACCTGATACCATTAGAAAAATGTATGCAAGCTATAGGAGGACTAATAATGCAAGGCAATGGCAAAGGTAAGTGCTGGGCATTGACAGCCAAAATTATCTTTAGCTCAGAAAGAACAAATTTGCGCCTGGATTGATGAGGACTGCTCCATTACTCTGCCTCAGTTGAAAGAAAGAAAGTCAAAGAAATTCTTCGAGGCCACCACTAGGTGTCAGCAAGACCCATTGAAGAGGAAACTGGGTTACTGAAAAGCACAGTCTATCGAATTTTGACCGAATATTTGGGCAAACAGGCACATTTCGTGCTACACACTCTGACAGACGATCAAAAAGATTGGAGAGAGTTCAGCATTGCAAAGACTCGTTAAAAATGTCCCAAAGGAATCCGTCAAACATGCCAGCCATTGGAATTGGTGATGAAACGTGGTGTTTTCAATAGGAGCCAAAAACAAAACGTCAGAGTGTGGTGTGGAAGTCACCAGAAGAGCCAAAGGGGAAAAATTAGGCTTTTAGAAGAGCAAAATCAAATTTTTAAGTTCAAAGGGAATTGTTGAAACTGAGTTCGTTCCAGAAGATCAGACGATGAACGCAGAATATTATCTGGGAGTTCTACAACAATTGCGGGCAAGAATTCGACGAGTTCGATCATTTCGACAAGTTTAGTTTAGACAGTTCAAAAGTGATGAATCAAAATCATCACTTTTGAACTGTCTTCCAAACTGAAAAATTGACAAATCGAAGGTCATGGAGCATGTTCTTTATAAGCCTCACACAGAATGCGATGACTTTCTGCTGCACTTTTTTTTGGCACAAAAGTTGACATAGTCAGAGCTTAAAAAAATATATTGTTTCACTTCGAAAGAATTATCATGAAGATACATAGTTGTCACATTATCCGAAGCTAATGAATACTACTAATCTCCTAAGATGAAGTGATATCTACAGTAATACGCTCATAATTAGTAATGTATCCAGTCTCTAGTATTCGTTTGGATAGATTTGCGAAGTCTAGGCATGAACGCGACCAGATTCTCAGCAGATTCTGTTTGTAAAGATTGCTATATCTGTCTAATTTCATTTCAAATCAAATATGGATTTTCCTCACGATTGGTTTCTCATAAGCATCCAAACATTTTCGATGGTATTTGCACCAGACGACTGCAAAGGCTATTTTAACACTTGGATCTATTTTTTTTGTTTCTACGATTCACGAAAATGGCTGCGGCGATTAAAATCATTATATTTTTACAGTATCCATAGGGTGGCATTACTAAACCACTTCTGTACCGACGATAAAAGATTCTTTTTATAAATTCTGATAATTTGTTGAGCATTTAAATTCGATGTGAAGATGTTTACAATACGCCGAAACCTATACACTGAAACAACCCCAAACACCCACTTTCATGAAATCCTTAACATTCTTTTGCAACACTGGTTGCCCATTAATTATTGAATCCTTGTAGTCCAGGAATAAATGTCCAAAACGAAGATTCATCCAAGGGAGAGATTTTATTGACTTTTTGTAGTCGTAAGGGTGCGAGCATTGTTTCTAATCTCTTAATTGACGCTGCACTCATTTTACTACAATGCCTTCTTCTGCGAACAAACAAATAAAACTGTCCTGAAACTTTCCAAACGTAATAAAGTGGAAATCTAAGCACGATCAGGTAATTAGGTAGTTTTGTAGGTTACCGCCATAATTTTAGGAAATGTTTTTTATATTTGAGTTTTGAAATAATCTAAAGTATTCTGTATTAATAAGTGGTCTTATTTATACAAACAAGTTTCACTATAATCGTTTTGTTATAGATTATTTTATTCTTAAAACTAATTTGCTCCGATCATAACATGGAAAGTGCACACTATAAAAATAATCTGCACCAAAAATTGTTAGCAATTAGAGAGTAAAATTATTTCTGCATGACTAAGCTTCGTTCACCAACAATTTCCCTTTTTGCAAATATTTATAAAAACGAATAAATTCCATCGTAGGCTTTAATTCCACTTTCATCGCATTTAAAACGGAAACGATAAATGGAATAGCAATGGTTTCCGTTTCAACGATCGAACAATACAACTATAACGACGCGAACTTAATGCACTCATTATCCGTTCGCTAGTACGTAAGAAAACCGTGCCGAGAACCTTTGCAATTACACCGTTGTAAAGTGGACTTACGAGAAAGTCACATCGCTTATTACAGAAAGTAATCCAACACGAGCACTAAAAGGAAATGACAATTGTATAGCTTCTACGGGTCATAGTGGAAGAGGTGTCATAGTTTTAATGCCAGTCAGCCTCGTATTTCGTTTATGTTATAAATTAAAATTTATATATGAGCTCGATAAGCTCACATTTGCATCAGCTTATGCCGTAAAGCAGGGAAAGCTTAGGGAATTTTACGCTCGAAGAAATTTTATTGAATACGACGGCGGGATAGGATGGAAGACAGAGATGGATGTATAGAGCTTATTAAGGGCAAATTTTCCCCGTATTTAGAGTTTATTTCGGTTGTGTATATTTGTACTTTTCGGATATAGCATAGTTTTCCAAACGAATGATTTTAATATACACACACGTACTTATATTTTACCTGAGGTTAGAAGCTCTACACTCTGAGATTGAACATTTTCAAAGCACGATTATTATAAATTACAACAAAATATAGTGATAGTACTTCAATAAAAAAAAAAAACCTTTACTTTAATTCATTTATTAAATCCTGACATTTCGAGAAGGGCTTGTCCCTCTATCAAGGTACTAATATAATTAAAAAAAAATGCTTGAAAATTCATTTTTGCGTCCGATATTACAGCGAGATATTTTTATTATTAAAGAAAAATTAAAATTTAGTTTTTAATTTTGAATTCTCCTCTCTTCTTGTTGGGTCATGCAAAAATAATAGATGGTCTCACAGTATACGTGAAAATAGAGAGCACAATAGTATCACACAGCATTTTCCGAGTAGTGCTATTACGTCTTAAGGCCGGGATTGTTCTTTTATCGTATGAGATACACATTCTCGAAAACAAATATTTTTGTCCAATAGGAGTCCGAGACTCGTTGATCCTTAATATACAACGACAGATTGGGGACTCCATGTGAGACCACTACAGGTGTAGAAAAGGAACCTAGTACTACTATCCGCTATGACCAAGATTCAACAATTTCATTCATACCAGCGCAGCCTAAGATAGACAGTATCGTGTCATGATGTACAGTATTAAAGGCACCGAAAGTCTAGTAATAGCAGAGCCGTAATTTTACCACCATCAGTTCCAACAACAAGTGCAGTCACACAACCATATATGTCTCCTATAATTACTAACTTAAAAATCATAGAAAAATGACAAATACGCTATTAGTTAAAAGATAAAAAGTGGCTTTGACAATGTGTTTCAATTTTTCCTCTTCAAAGCCAAGAAAAGATGTTAGGGGTACAAATAGATTATATTTTCCCATTTTTCTAAAAAAAAAACTGGAACGTCATTTATCAAAGGTCCATGTCTTCTTCGATTTAACAGCCATGAAATTCAGAAATAATAAGGAAAAACAAATATCATTATTGTTCCAGGACTGAAAACTGTAGACCACTGAAGAGCGGATAGAAATTATTCTTTTCTGTGGTAAACACGGTATCTCTAACAGAGGAGTTGCATCTTGAACAAGAGCCAGTGTCGCACACAACGGTTGGCAGATTGCTAGCAAAGTTCAAAGCTACAGATAGTGTAGCTGATGCTAAAAAAAAGTGGCAGTCCGAGCACTTCAGAAGCGGTTGTGGAAGGCGTTTTGGCAAAGGTTATTGCAAGTCGTACCAGCTTAGAACTGAGCGTTCCTCGAAGCATCATATTTTATAGAAGAACAAGTTTCATCCGTACAAGTTATATGTTAAATCACTTGACAGAAAACGATCGTGATCGTCGTATAGAAATGTGCTATTGGTTTGTGACAAAGTTGGAGGAAGACCCACAGTTTTTGTCTAAAGTTATGTTTATGAACAAAGCTAATTTTTATGTAAATGGAGAGGTTAACCGATATAACCTGCCTTATAGTCTGACAGTAAGACTCACTGGTACTTCGGTTTGTGGAAAGATAGGATCATAGGCCCCTTTTTCTTTGAAGGCAGTGAAAACCATCTGAGAATGCTCGGAAATAAACTGTTTCTTGATGTGAATTTGGCGGGGTTTGGGAAAACCAGAATGGTTTATGTAAAACGGTGCACTCCCATAGTATAGTACACAAGTTCGTGATTGACTAGATGAAAATTTCCCCCAGTAGATTGATCGTCAAGGACGAGTGGAGTGCATTCCTCGATCTCGGGACTTAAACCCGATGGATAATGCTGTGTGGTGTTATGTAAAATTCAAAGTGTTTCCAATAATGTTTTGAATAACACGAAAATCATATTGAACAAGTTTTGTGAAATACAAAGTGTCCAAGGTAAAGTGCACCAGGTTGGCAACGCCAGATTTAATTTGGTGAGACTATAATATTGCCTGCCTTCACTGAGTAACTGCATTCTTGTTATGTTTAAAGTGTCAAAAATGAAAGTTTTATGTCAAGATTATCCATCACTGAATTAAACTTTTCTTTCAGAAAAACCAAATACTGATCATCATTAAATTTACTAAATAAACGCAAAAGCTGATAGAATCACTAACAGTAGTAGGAGGGGTTAACTTAAACCTGTCCAACACATAGGTCCAACATATAAAAATAAAACTGTACTATTTTTCATCGAAGCAGGGATTTTTGTGTTGCCAACCCGGCGCACTTCGAGTTAGACACTATGTATATCGGCCAGTCTGTATACTAAATATGTACCTAGAAATTTAACCAACTTTTGAATCGCCTGTAAAAGAACTCCTCTCACCCCCTTCATTAATCAAAACAAATCTTTCAACACAACCAAAATTTCAATTGAAGATGCAGCCGTAGGTTCCCTTATCATACAAGAAAAAACGCAGACACTCTGCGAGGAAAATTTGGTGGTGCTAGAGACACAAGCGGCATACTTTCAAGTTCATCATAAGCAGACATACAATTTGGGGTCAGATTATACTTTTGAATGTATCAAGTAGTGCAAATCGTCGTTCATTTTGCTGTATTCATAGCATATTAAAAAAGCTAAAAGCTAGGTGAGAGTATGAAACAGTTCTTTACTAAAAGATTTGAATTATTATTGGAGAATGATTGCTTGTTATGGAATAAGGTGCTGTGGGGAAACTGGGCCTTGAGGTAACTAGGCCATAGCTAATTTACATCGATGTTTTTGGGAGATTTTAACGAAATGTGGTTGGCACACTGCATTCATGCTGCCATCTGTCTACTACAATTAATAGGTCTAACGTCAAAATAATTCGTTATATAGTTGTGAACTGTATAGCTAAACGTTTAACGTGCAATATTGAAAACAACGTGCTATTAAGTCCGTTTTTAATGCTTTTTAACAACAGGCTGTAAGTATCCTTATGATATTTACTACGTTAGAACAAAATTTAGTAATAGTTTTACTAGTGAATATGGTTTTAAATGTTCCTTCGCCTTCCTGAATGTTGTTATTGGGGGTGGCCCAGTTACCCCAACAAAATTAAAGCAAAGGGGCAACTGGGCGATGATCTTGAGGTAAGTGGGTTTACTGGTGGTCCTGTTACCCCAGTCAACCCAATTACCCCGTATTTTACAACAAATACGTACTTAATAGGTAGTTAAAAACAACAAACAAATTTATTCGTTTTTAAGAAGAACAGAAGAACAGGCTTTCATTAAGGCATCAGATGTAGAACGTTCACTATCACAACCAATGGCCTGCAGCTATGCTAGATTTAAAGCTATGATATGCTTTTCCACAGACCTGAGTAACTTAACAAACATTCACTAAAAGAACTATATTTTACTCAAATAACAGATGGTTTTTATACTTTTGTATTATTATAATCATTTTTTTCTTTATGCTGCAGTATTTATTTTAACCCTTTACTGTACACGGCTTGACGATGCTTCACTTGCAACGCCTATAAGAAAAATTTAAACCATCGATGCAGTCAAACCATAATTTTGTACTCATAAATAGAAGGTACAGCAACATACCCAGATACTCCAGCCAGGTGTGCAGTGTTTCTAAGAAATTTAGTCTTGGTGGGTCCATTTGCCCCATAATCGGGGGGCAACTGGGCCCTCCTGTCATACATATTCATAATATTTTTTAACCATATGAAAATAGGTATCATAATTTTATGTCACTAACTACTAGTCTCAACGCAGTCATATAGTTGAAAATCGTTAATCATGGTGTAAAATCGTGTCCCAGTTACCCCCAAGCACCTTAATCGAATTGTAATACCTAAGCTTCTTCAGCCACACGTAGTAATTGTGGACGCGTACACTAAATGGGTTGGAGCTTTTCAAGTAGCCTCAATGAACAGTGTGACGACAATTAATATTTTGAGATCTACATTTGCCCGTTTTGGCTTGCCGAAAATATTAGTTTGGGATAACGCGCCTCGATTTGTAGGTGAGGAATTTTCAATATTTCTAAAGAGAAATGGCGTTAATCATATCACAAGTCCACCTTTTCAACCACATTGCAACGGTGCTCCAGAAAAGAGGGTTAAGTTAATTAAGAATGCAATTAAAAATACTTTGGTAATAATGATCACATAGATCTAAATTTAATTTTGTCAAATTTTTTGTTTGATAATCGCAATGTAACACATTCATCTACAGGAAAAAGTCCTGTCATGTTAATGTTTAATCGTAATTTAAGAGGTAGATTTGATTTGTTAACACTTGATCATGAGTTATTAAATAAAGTAAAACATATATTAGGTATGTCGGAAAGTTCTGTCGTATTTTTTACATAAAACAATTAAATAATTGGAAGCTGTTTATTAAAAAATTAATCACCAATATAGTGTCCATTATTTTCTACAACCATCCTCCATCTTGCAAGTAGCCGGTTAATGCCTTCTTGAAAGAATGTTGCCGGTTTGGAATCAAAATACTCCGTCAAAGCGTTTTGGACGTCATCTTCATTTTGGAAATTTTTTTCATTAAGGAAATTTTGTAACGATTGGAAAAGGTAGAAATCCGAAGATACAATATCTGGGGAGTACGGCGGATGCGGCAAAACTTCCCAGCCAAGACTTGCCAATTTTTGTTGCGTGACCATCGCCGCATGAGGTCGAGCGTTATCATGTTGGAACACAATGCCCTTCCGATTTGCCAACACTGGCCGTTTTTCTTTAATTGCTACCTCCAGCTGTGTAAGTTGTTGACAATACTTAGCTGAATCAATGGTTTCACCCTGTTGGAGAAGTTCATAATAGACGGGACCTTGCTTGTCCCACCAGATATACAGCATTCTCTTTTTCGTATACAAATCAGGTTTTGCTACCGTTGGAGTTGATTGTCCAGGCTGCACGTAGGCTCTTTTCCGTAGAGGATTCTTGTAATGAATCCATTTTTCATCGCCCGTAATTAAGCGATCCAAAAATGGGTCAGTTTCATTCCGTAACAATAGCCCCGAACACACTTGAACGCGGTCGATCCTGTTGCGCTCCGTTAACTCGTGCGGTACCCACCTCGCATATTTTAAAACAAATCCTAAAGTATGGATATGTTCCAGAATTGTTGAGTGCGATACATTAAACATTTGTCCAAGTAGGGATTTTGCTCCAATTCTCTTCGTAAATCTTCATTGTCAATCTTCGTAGGTCGGCCGGAACGAGGTTCATCTTCTAAACTGAATTCACCGTTTTTAAACTTTGCAAACCATCTTTGAACGGTGCGTACATTAACAATGTTATCTCCAAACACACTACACAAATTTTCACTCGCAACTGACGCGTTGTTTCCTTTTTCAAACTCATACAATAAACAATGTCTCAAATGCACTTTATCGACAGGCATCTTTCGGGTTTGAAAACACAAGACATACTAACGGTAGCATTACAAATTTTGTGTGGATGTACCTGCAGAGGGTAAGTAATTTGCCCCACTTAAGAGAAATTCTTAGAAGTAATCCAACCGATAGTCGTTAATACTTGAATTCTAAGTACTATAAATACGACAGAACTTTCCGACATACCTATAGAATGTAAAGAAAAAGAATATTATAAAAGAACAGATTCAACTGAATTTACTGCAGGCGAATATGTAATAAACTCCCTGTACACCACAATATGTATGTCGATGTTTGCTTTAAAATTATAATTATGATTTTGTTCCCAAATAAGTTTTTCTGAATATTAGTTTTTTCATTTTCCCTACGAATAATGTCTCATGTTAAATACATTTTCATAAATAATTAAAAATAAACATCTTCCTAAATAATAGTAAATAACTCTTTAAAAACCTATTTTCGGTTACAAGTAAAAGGAAAACCGTTATGTAAAAATGGGTTGAATCATCTAAAGATAAGTTTTTGTAATTGGTACATCATTTATTTTGCAGCTGCAAAATGTAAGCAAAGTTGATCAAATATCAATAAACATCGGTATCACCTCACACCACAACTTTGATTAATTATTCGGGACACGTGTTTCGAAAACGCATGGGTTTTCATCATCAACCGAATACCGAATGATGATGAAAACCCATGCGTTTTCGAAACACGTGTCCCGAATAATTAATCAAAGTTGTGGTGTGAGGTGATACCGATGTTTATTGTTATTACGAGCCCACAGTCCTTGAAATCACTTTATCAAACATGACAAATCCACCAATCATAATGCATTTTCTTAATAGAGATGTAGGTAATAATTAATATTTATTAAGATAGTACAACACACCATCATAATTAATCAAGTTGTGAATTATTCATAACTCCGTATGTTTGCATATACATAGAGTAAGATTAATTTAAGTACGCGTTGCTATCTTGCCATACACATAAACATAAGATACTACGATGAAGTGGGAAACTATGCATATTTATTTTATGCTAACGTGAACATGCTGGATCATTAGCTACTTAAATATCTATGAATAATCAACGGTTACAATGTGTACATATGTATGTATGTATATATCGTTAAATAAATAAAGAAATAAACAAAAATATTATGTAAAATATCGAAACCACTGTAAACGTATTTTGCAACACCAACAATCGCTTATTTGTTGATAAAAATTCTAAACGGAAATTGTACGGGAGCAATGTACCGATAATTTCGTAAATAATTATTAATTTCGCGTTTAAATGCCAAGGACAAAATGTTTTTGCAAATAATGAATTTAGACATACATACATCGATAAATAAATAGTTTGTTAGGAATTATGTAGTTTGAAATCAAATCATAATTCGAGTCCTCTTTAAAGCAACGCCTACTGATAGGAGAAAATAGGAAATGAGAAAGCCTTCAATTTTAAAAATTAATAAGGTGAAGCGCACATCTATAAAAAAAAATTAATTAAACGCAGGCGAAATATCTGGAGAAGCTTAACTTTTTTTTTGTTTTACGTCTATACAAAAATTGACGGAGAAAGTTCTTGTAAGTAACGAAGGTATAAGCAGGTAATTAGTATTCTATAAATACATTTAATAAAGTCTGTAGGTTGAGTGTGTTGGTAAGATCATCACCGGCAATAATTAAGTCAATATTTCAATCTTTTCATAAACATACAAAGTAACTATACACTGCCATACAAAAATAAATTACCAAATTCTGAAATCATGAATTGTATAATACAATCATATTAATAGTTTACCTTGAAATTAAGCAATATATTTGTTACAACACTTTGGATTATTTATTTACTCATCAACGTGTACTGTAGGCATAATTACATACGTACATACGTGTAATTAACTTGATTGATTAAATTATGATAATTCTTGTCCGTTTGAGGCAATAAATTAAAAATAAATCTCGTGAAAGTATACGGATGTCAAATTAGCAACAGTTTAGATTAACAAGGTGAACCTACTTGCCGAGGAGGAAGCAGATCCATCAAACGGTTATCGAGCTAGGTAATATTTATATGATGAAAAAGTTGTTCAGAAAATTTATGAAAGTTTGAACGGTCACAGCGCTCAAACGCGTTAATGTGCCTTCCTGGGGTTTGTCCTCTCGTTTAGATTAACAAGATGAACCATCTGGCCGAGAGCGAAGTAGATTCATCAAACGGTTCTCGAGAAAATATCGATGAAAATTTAACCCTATAAGACGTTAATGTGCCCTGCTGCAAGTTTGGCCTCTCGTTTAGATTAACAAGGTGAACCTACTTACCGAGGGGGAAGCAGATTCATCAAACGGTTATCGAGCTAGGTAATATTTAATGTATGATGAAAAAATTGTCCAGAAAATTAATCAAAGTGGAACGGTCACAGCGCTCAAACGTGTTAATGTGCCTTCCTGGAGTTTGTCCTCTCGTTTAGATTAACAAGATGAACCATCTGGCCAAGAGCGAAGTAGATTCATCAAACGGTTCTCGAGAAAATATTGATGATTTCTTATAAAGCGTTAATGTGCCCTGCTGGCCGTTTGGCCTCTCGTTTATATTAACAAGGTGAACCTACTTGCCGAGGAAGAAGCAGATCCATCAAACGGTTATCGAGCTATGTAATATTTAATATATGATGAAAAAATTGTCCAGAAAATTTATCAATTTGGAACGGTCACAGCGCTCAAACGCGTTAATGTGCCTTCCTGGTAGTTTGTCCTCTCGTTTAGATTAACAAGATGAACCAACTTGCCAAGAGCGAAGCAGATTCATTAAACGGTTCTCGAGAAAATTTGATGAAAATTTAGCCTTATAAAGCGTTAATGTGCCCTGCTGGGCGTTTGGCCTCTCGTTTAGATTAACAAGGTGAACCTACTTGCCGAGGAAGAAGCAGATCCATCAAACGGTTATCGAGCTAGGTAATATTTAATGTATATGATGAAAAAATTGTCCAGAAAATTTATCAATTTGGAACGGTCACAGAGCTCAAACGCGTTAATGTGCCTTCCTGGTAGTTTGTCCTCTCGTTTAGATTAACAAGATGAACCATCTTGCCAAGAGCGAAGTAGATTCATCAAACGGTTCTCGAGAAAATTTGATCTCTATAACGCGTTAATGTGCCTAACTGGAAGTTTGGCCTCTCGTTTAGATTAACAAGGTGAACCTACTTGCCGAGGAAGCAGATCCATCAAACCGAGCTAGAATATTTATATGATGAAAATGTTGTCCAGATTTTGATTTTGACAAACGGTTAAATTCGTTTGCTTTAGAATCGCGTTGGAATGTTGAAAATTTGGTCGATATTGTTGGTATTCGATTTTCCGATCGAAAATGGAACTGTACCTGAAAAGGGCGTTTTTCGTGATGAAAATATAAATCGGTTTTTCGGTTCGACGTCCGCCAAAATATACAGGGTGTTCGGGTAGGAAGACGGTCTAGGAAAAAAATTTCGAAATTTTCAGTATCGATATGGAAAGTAATTTTCGATCGGGGCGTGTACTTTGCGAAAAGGAGGCGCCGTACGTTATCGAAATGGTAGCCATCTCGATTGTTTTATATTGCACGTTGGTGTTTTGTTGTCAAAATTCACCTAGCACTCGTCGAGGAGAATATATTTGGACATGGATACTTTTCAGATATCGTTAAATCACTATTTCTCCGCTGACCAACTGATTAACACACCCTATTGTCCACGATGAGGAGTTCGGTTTCCGAGAAGGGCTCCTCTCCACCGACTATTAGCTCTTTCGCGT
Organism: Holotrichia oblita; assembly: GCA_023690525.1. Lineage (NCBI taxonomy): Eukaryota > Metazoa > Arthropoda > Insecta > Coleoptera > Scarabaeidae > Holotrichia > Holotrichia oblita. The sequence continues at coordinate 188,851,988 of CM043015.1, forward strand.
TACGGAAGCAATACTTAATACTTTCGAGACACGAAAGACGATGAGTGCGGCGTTTCTTGATTTGTCCGGTCTTTGAAACTGTTCGGTATCGTGGACTTGTTTACAAAATATTGGTGGCGGGGTTTAACCCTGAGGTCGTAAAAATTTTATGTTCATATCTTCAGGACCAACTATCGGTCAGGATGACTAAGCTTTTACAGTACTTGGTTCTTGGCCTATATACTCCGATTTCCATCGCTCCGGTTGTTCTGGAGCCATCTGGATAGCACCATATAGCATTCCGGTTCAGTTTCGTGATAGTGTTTTGATTCCATCCATTCCTGCAGCCTAGCTTAGTGATAAAGTTTTTTGACAACCCTGAATTTCTTCGGCATCCCATCGTGAGGCATGTCTCACAACGGGTCCAATCCTACTTGTCTCCAAGTAGGATTTTCAATTTTCGCCTGATGATGCCTTCGCTCATCAATCTGTGTATGGTTTGTCTGGCCACACTCTCCATTAAGATGTGAAGAGGTGTGAGATTTAGTACAACTTCTAAATCAGCCATTGGGCATGTTTTCATTGCAGTCCACTCTTTGTACTTTTGCGAGGCTGATCTTCGTTATGGTTAGACTAACTCGTTTGCTCCAAGCTACTGCTCCATAAGTTTTGATTGGTGTTACTATTGCTGAGTACATGTAATGCAGAGTTTTTGGTTTACACACCCAATTTTTCCCTGCAACGTTTCTGCAAACCATCAGGGCTCTTTCAGCTTTAGTTGGTTCAATTCGTGCTTGTTCTAAAAGAGTTTATTATGTAGTGTCTTTGGTCTATGTCTTTCAATGCGCAATGATAAGTTTACTTCTGCTTATGCTATGTTTTAATCAAGTAGACCAGACCTTAAAGTTGAACAGGGACAAACCTACTGCAGATAGAAATTTAATTATTAAGTATTTATTTTTAAAAGTCGTTGTCCAAAGAACTGGGCTGCGAAATTTAAGAGAAATTTCAGATGGCAAGGAAAAGCACTACTCTGAAAGGTAAGTTTGTGATACCACTCTAGAGATTCCATCCGTGATGTCGAAGATCGACGAATTGGACTCAATCGCTTTAGTGAGTCATTTCATATTACTATAAAATGTTTGGATCAGTATATTACTATGGACTAAACATAAGCACATACTAAACTATGATTCACAAACAAAAGAGAAATCTAAACAGGGTAAACAGTAAGACTTTTGTTTAAGTTTCCTTACTCTTAGGGGAGCTTACTTATTCTACCAAGAAATTATTATTTCCAGCTATTATAAATATTAATAAAACAAACAGAAACAAATGAATGACACGCGAGGAAACGTTACCTATTTTATAATCCCGAAAACAACCCTCTTTTCCGCACACCCTCACTAAATCGTGTTACCGTGGGATTAATACTTGCAGATCCATATTTAACTTTCCGTTGATGTGACGTTTCAGTTAATTTATGCGCCAATAGCGCGTACAATTCATAATACCGAATCTGTATATAACCTCTAACCAACCAGAAGAGGATTACCCGTCCATTATATCGCCTGCCATGATGCGTAAATATCAGAGTATTCGAAACGGCACGAGATAAATAAATAACGAGAGAATAATCCTGTGTGACACATGGAATTAGTATTTGTGGTTCCAGATATTTCGTCTTGTTAAGAACTGCCGCAGGTTGTGCCATTACAGTGGTGAATTATCTAAAAGCAGCATATATACTGGTACGTTTTCACGTATAGGTACATACACATATGCATGGAGTTGACAATTTCTTAAGTTGTTAATTTAAGTTTACTTTATCGTATTGTACACATTTATATTTCAGTAAAAAAGTAACAGTGGTGTAATAAGATTTATTATATTTCGAATTTAAACGACTTAGAAAATTTTAATTACTAACTTTAAATGTGACATTGAAGAGTGTGACCTACATTCAAATTTAATTGTGCCCAAAAAAAACAAGAAAATCTGCTCGGTCACGTTAAGTTGTAATGGCTTCTAATGTGTTAATCTATAATTTATTTATCTCAATAAAAAATGTATTTACAGGATATATTCTCTATACATCGTTAATAGGAGCAAACCGGAAGGTATAATAATTGCAAGCACACACTTTTAAAACAAAGAATTAGTCAGTTTCTAGTTCCAAATAGAAATGTAGGACTGGTTTAACTCTAGGGCACGAATATCATCACTTTCATAAAGATTAGCTTACATTAACCTCAATTTAGATAATGAAGTTAGAAATTCGTTCAGTGTTTGGAGACAGGTAGGTTATCTAAATAAGCATTTTTTGTTTATCCAAAATATAACGAGGAAAAGTACGCTATCTCTTTAAACAACTAACACTCAATTTTATAAATGTTTTAATATGTTAAGAGATGAATCAAACGGATATGCAATAAAGAATGTACACAATAAAGCAATAACTGTATGAAAAGTGTTGCTGATATTCCAGAAGAAAGATGTGCGTAAACCAATTAACAGTCAGAAGTTCTTTCTAGAGGTAGATTTGATCGCATCATGAAAGTATTTCTTATAACAATAATCTCTGACCTCCTATCTCTCCTCTAGGCGCGAACCTGGATTCCTAAGCCTTTGTATATCCTCGATAGGCCTTTACTGGGCTAGGTATGTGTTCTTGCGAGGTCTCACTGTCCTGCTGGAGCGGGGTTGGTGAGTGTAACAACGCTGAGTTCATAAATAAAATTCTTTAGATGCGCAAGTTAAATCAGTGACGTCGGTTCCGATTTTAGGTGCAGAACTTACCCAATGGTTTTCCCTAGATCCGTTAATTGGAGGACAGCATTAAGACAAATTTGGACTGCTGTTTACCGACTTAGCTGGTATGTTTATGGTTTTAATTTCCCGTATTGGTTGAGATTGAGATGATTCAGATTGTTTTGTTTTGCCGTTTTGATTGTGTCCTTGTTCTATTTTGTTTTTGAGTGTTATTTCGAGATTTATACGCAATTTTATATTATAGAGAGCTAGACAATTTTATACTAGAGTGAGCAGTTGTTTCTAATTAAGTTGGTGTGTGTTGACCAAATATCTTTTATGCATCATAATATCTAATATTTTATTTCAGGGCAACTGTGTGTCCATCGCCCATAGGATCAAATTTCTATAGATGTTGTTAATTACTCTCTAAGAGAAATTGTTGCATATTTTGACAGTAAGCAGACAGTACATATGAAATATATTATAATTCGTAATTTTTTTTTGTTTAGGTTGTGTTTTCCTTTTTTATCTGGTGTGGTTTTATTGTGTAAAATGGAAGTACAATATAAAAATAAGTTGTGTTCCTGAGTGGACCAACCATGCCAGTAAGAGACATCGGTTTCCCAGGGATATGGGATTAATGAGAAAGTGGGTGGACAGTATTAAACTACCCCATTTGAAAAAATTTCAACTAGAGGAAATCTATCGTTCGTACTTTGTTTGTGATAGACACTTTTCACAAGAATACTTAGTTACTGGTACAAGAAGAGGGCTTCGGAAAGATGCTGTTGTGTATTAATATAAAATATACTATAGAAAAAGTATTTTTTAAGTGTATTGATAATTATGTTGAAATATGGATTACTTGTTTATTTGTCTTATCAATAAGGTTGCACGATTGCGTTTCAACTTACATCGACGTGTTTTTTACAGAAAGTTTATAGTACGATAAACTTTCTGTATAAAAACCCTCAATTCCTGTTGAATCGCAATCGTACAACCTTATTGGGAAGAAAAATGAACAATCCATATTTGAATTTGCCGTCGTTAATAGTTTAGTCGGTAAAGAGGTTTCTCGTTTTTTGAAATGAAATTTCGCTATGCTATGAATGTTTAGAAGCCCTAAGTTATTATAAGACCCAGCAAGAAAAATAAATTACTAGTTTAATCCTCAGCGAGTCAACTTTTCATTTCTTTCATTGACCTGTAGGAGCAGGGTTAAGCAACAGTCCAACCGCATTCCAAATACAGATACGGCCAAAAGGGAGCCCGAAATTCTCGAATGTGGTGGGCGCCGTCTGTTCGTGAATCTTACAGCTACGCAATTAGATTAATTTATTTTCAGCCTCCACTTGGAAACTCAAGCCAGAGTCTCATCTACAGACTGCTGAAGCCTACAACGGAGATGGCTTTTGTCTACCGAAGATGTATACAAAAAAGTATCTATCAGTCTGTATAAATTGCAAGCTCAACACTATCGCATTTGGGAAGGTCTGGATATGTGATTTAGAAAGAGGCTAGGGGTAAGAAAAGACCCCTGCGGCACCCCAACAGCTATTGGCTTCCTTGAAGACAGACTACCATCGATATGGCATCAATAACAATAATTTGTCGTTAAATCTTGACATTTCTATCACATAAAGGACATCACGCACACATCCATGGCATCGAATGCTGTTGGTCTCAATCTTATAACGAGATATTCTCAATATTTTTTTTTCGTTTGGTACTAAATATTTGAACATAATTCCACTCTGAAACACAACTACCAAATACGAAAAAATTCCAAAATCCCCATTTCTGGAAAAACTGTACCACGAGAATATGGGTAGCGTCGAGTAAGAGGAAAAATAGTATTTTTGGACGTTTTCTCGTTGTACTGGATATGGCAATGCACAATGGAAACTAAGCCCTATTAGAATTTAAAATGAACAACTAAATGATTTAGATTTTCGAAAAGAAACAAAAATCTATAGTTCTTTAGTGGGTCGCTCAAGTCGGAATCAAAATACCGGTTTGGTGGAATGAATCATTGTTCCTTCCGAAAGTAAACAAATCAGATTCCGATACCGTCATACTAAAACCTAAACCTAATAAAATGTATTAAATGTGATAATGGACCTGCGTGCAATGTTTTGTTGCTTACTACCGAAAATAAACAGTTTCTCTGGCGTACTATCCTGGGTGCTTCATTAATTATGGGAAATATTTTAACTGCAGATACTACATGTCAAATAATGACCATTAACCAAAAATCGTTCTGGAACTTTGAAGACCTTCATCTCGAAAACGGTGCGATTTTAAATAAGGCTATTTTTGGACAATGGTCATTATTTGACACGTAGTATCTCCAGTTAAAATATTTATTATACTGTAACAACCGGAGTTTGTCTAGAAATTCATATTTTTCGTGTACACGCTTAACATAAAGCAGTATGTTTTCTATTGAGTGTATCATGGTTCAAGAGCAGATGAGTTAAAGAAATTACATTTCATCCGATAAGTTTGCATAAAGACTGTGGACGCATTTAAATCCATAGCAATACTGTGTAAACTGTGCTATCAATTTATCTTTCGTCTTTCTTGATCAACAACCATTTCAGTACTCCTAGCATAAATATTATCCTACTCAAGGATGACCAGGTCAGAGAACGTTGTAAAGAAATGCACCAATTGTGTTTGAAAAAATTAAAAACGTATGAGTTAGCAAACAAACATCTTTAGTTATGGATAAATGAGACAGCATATACATATATTCAAAAGCATTTTAATTATAATGAGATTGAGCTTCTAATGAATGCCCCCAAAGCCAATTTTCCAGATAATAACTACGACGAAGTTGATAATCAATTGGCGAAATTGTGATTTCAAAAACTATGGGTTCGTATGATACAGATAATCATCAGAAACACCAGATACCACAAAGCTTATTTAATTCGAGATATCTGTTACAATAAGGTGGTAATCTATTGATACTGATGAACTATGCGTTATCGAAACATGTGTTTCGAATTAATTAAGCGTTATGGTGCCTGGTGTTTCCGATAATTATTTGTATTATACGAGCCCACAGTTTTCAAAATCACAAGCCAAATTTTCACCAATTAATTAGCTTCTTCGGGGCATCTAATAAGGAAAAAAGTTGAAAATTGCAAACTCTGATCTGTCACTTTTATGAGGATTACGTCGGTTTTTAAATTTCTGTATTTTTGTTCATTGTAGCAACCGTGAGAGTTGTCACACATTGTAACATTATATATTACATTATAAACACCAACATGATTGGTTGAATGGGAAGTTAACTGAAGCGCTAGTTAGGTTACCCATGTATTGAAGTTTACGATAAGAAAATTGCTATTAAACATATGTACTCATGGGTCACCTGATTTTTTGAAGAAAGCACTATCTCGTACTCCGAAATTTGTTTTACAGGAATTGTAAATGGTAATACTCATTAACTTAGGCAGTAGCTGCGCCAAGGAATTCATGTACTCAATTGGTACATTATTATTGGTCATAATTTCGGTGACATCAAAAAGTTTAAGCGTTTTTAGACATATTAAGACAAACTTGTGCACCTACGAATATAATCAGTAGTTTTAAAGATCATTCATTTAAGAAATATATTTTATCTGAGTTGAAATATGTGTCAAAATGTACCTTCTGTTGCATCTTAAATCATAGAATTTGCCGCCGTGCTGTGCATTGATGTCCTCAATTAATAATATTTTTTTAAGAAAGAGGTCGATATTTAGGTATTAATTTCTATATTAAGAATATTTATTGTATCTCAAATCGATATCAAAGTGAACGAGCAATAGTCCCACTGAGAATTGTTACATTACGGTTAGCCATTCATAATATCCGCTGCAAATCAAATATTCACGATGTCTATTAGTTGCTTCGTCCGTGTTTCTCTTGTATATTTAAACGATATTAGCGTGCAACGCGCAACTGTTACTAGGGTATTCATGTCAATAGTGCTAAATACGAGTAATCGATCAAGGTCGTTTCTAAGTATTTTAATTAATAATTTAAACAAATGAGTGTACACAATTCATTTCAGCAATTAACGCAAATAAAGAGCTAACTGCAACAAACACACATTTGAGATAAGTCCATCTAGAGGCGTGTTTGAATTGAAATATCAATTTTGATATACTATACTGTATGTCGTACATATCTAGATTACCTTAAATTATACAAGAGGAGGGAATGACTGATTAAGATATTGTTAGATGCATATTACGAGGAAAGAAAATCCTAATCAGGAAACTATTTGATGTAATGTATGTAGGTACTAAATGGGTCTTTAACATTGCTTGTCAAGGCTACCTTTGTAGTTCTTCTCGTATAAATTGTGTATGTAAACGTGTTTCCATGGCTTTGTTACATTACTTCGTCGTAAATAATTTGTGCTATTAATTATATCTCAACAGTGAATAGTAAGTCAATCGGGGTACCAATCTAGCGACACACGTCACAAGCGTCACCGACAAGATTCGAACCCCAAACCATACATACTACCCTATCTTCGACCAATTTCTCTTCCCTCTACGACTATCAAGCTATTAATCTAACAAGAATATCGAACGCGTGCAAGTAATATTACCATAAAAAGCTTCTAAAGTATACGTCAAAGATCTAAAACCGATGATGTCTCCATATAACACGATGACGACATTTACGTTTCTTCTTACGCTTCTTTCAAATAAACGAAGTACTTATTTTCGCCTGTTTCGCGTACATTATTGAAGATATAACCTGAACTATCAAAGTTCTTTCAAGTAACATTGTTTGTTGGGAAGCCAATTAACTTATCGCGTTACACAAGAGAAAAACTTCCATCGTTACCAGAAAGGACGTAAAACTTTCACGTCGTTGTGACAAATGATTGCGCGCCACCTTTTTACGCTTACACGGTAGCATCGTTCAAAGTCGACCAAATCCAACAACAAACTTGACGTGTATTAAAGACCTTCGAAAATGGTAAAAACAAACAAGAAAAAAGAATGAGCTGGGCCGTATCAGAGATAGGTACCGTAAAAATCATTTCGATAAGTGCTCTGAAAAAAAAAAAACGATTGCTGCTACTGTGTTTGGAGACCCGCATATTAGGGGAGACTATTTAAGGTAATGATCGTAACTTATGTAGCGTTGAGGTCGACGGCGATTAATTTCGCGTATTTCACAATCCCTCTGAAAGATTAAACGTAATATCTACGTATATTGCTTATTACTAATATAGCACTTTTGTAATACGCCATCATGCTGATGTAATAAAAGCCAACAGCTATCATGGTCAGCAGAATCCTTCAAAAGAATATGTACTAAACACCACCATGTGTTGACTTTTCTGAGACACCTCCTTTAAGAAGTCATGGTTAAGGACGCCAGAGCCTACACGACCTAACGGCTAACAAAAGGAGCAAGCGCTAAACTGAAGTCGCAGACTCAAAATTTAAGAAGAAACAAAATAGAAGGAAGTCTAACGATAGAAGAAAGACGGCAGTAAAGTAAAGTCTAAAGATAAAAGAGAAAGAAAAGGCGAACGAGATGAAATGAAAGAAGAAAATTTACCGTAGAAATGAAGAAAACTGCTGCTGTGATTAAAAAACCGCAAACAAACATTTAAGTCAAAGAAACCCAAATAGACAATGAAAACCTGAATAGAAATATTGGAAAGAGTGTGGCAAAATAACAACCAGATCTAGCTAGCGGAATAGTCGATAATTCAGAAGATTTTTTCTAAAGCGTGGTACTTGATTCAAAAAGAAGTAAAAACAATGAAGGATAAATAATTACTTAATGTTATAGAAAGATTTATCTAATCATAAATATGTTGCATTAACAATCAACGGCAGAAACAACTGTAAAACAATAGAGCAAACACTAATCCTTAGCTCTATTACTTGATGTACACTACTTGCGGTATATCACATGAATAGTGTCGTACTGAAACTTAGATTTATTAGGTAAAATTTGCATGCAATAGCATTTGCAGCTAATTTTTTATAACCTGGGGCAGTCGAATATAGAATTATGTATGTAAATAATGACCAGTATAAATAATAAGCTGTATGGATAATGATGATGATTATGATCAGCATGTATAATGATGACCAGTATGTATAATGACCAGTATGAATTATGACCAGTATGTATAATGACCAGTATGAATTATGGCCAGTATGAATTGTGACCAGTATGAATTATGACCAATATGTATAGTGACCAGTATGTATAATGACCAGAATAAATTATTATATACATATAAGCGAGCAATTTAACTTGAAGTTAAGGTTAACTACCAGCCAGTTAACAGAAAAAATTACCCGCCATCGAAAAACCGGGCCTAATGTTAGCTCTGTAGATTTCATTATTGATTTCCATGATTTGTTTTTCGTTACTCACATGCGATGCTCTTATTGCAGGTAGCTCTCAAACAGACGATCTCCACCTTGGTACCCAATAGTTCATAATGCAGAATATCAAATGGTTTAGTGGAAACTACCAATGTTCCTATAACTGTGCCTCTCTTACCGATTTTCGAATACATATACCTCATCCAAAATTCTTACTAGGGCCACGAACGGGAAACGCCTCCAAAATGAGCCTCTCAAACAACTTCGGTAGGATAAATTTAAACCCAATATAAGCCCGTAGCTAATCTAGTTCACCGGTACCCATTTCTTATGCACTCGTGTCGTCTTTCTAAGTTTCAACTGATTTGGAAAATTTTGTGTTAAAAGTCTCTTGTATACACTATCAATGAGTCTGATAGTGTATACAAGAGTGTATATATGCATTTGTACATTGCAATGTTATTGAAAGAGCGACACACCAGTAGTAAGCTGGCCCTACTGCTCTTTGGAATAAAGTGTTGAGCGCAAGGTATTTCTCTATCTAGTCGTGTCCGGATACCTTTGAAGATCACTGTACCTTAAACCCCGCCCAAATCCACTACAGATAAATGACAAACGGAACGTAGAGACCATCCTACGCACATAATCGTTACGATCTTCGGCTTCGATCGGACCGCGAAATTAGGTTGAAACTTTCTCGAACTCAGTGCCTTGTTTAAAAAATTGCCACTCATTACCGGCAATATCTCTTTCGAAATCAAGTACGAAAATTTTTGCAACACCTACGCAACACATTCCGCTAGAGACGCAGAGCAGTTTTTTAAACGACGTCTCATTGACCGTGTGCCCTATAGACGTATAACATAACTTTGCGATCGCTTGGAACGCTCGTAAAAAACTTGGAAAAGCAAACGGGTCGCAGTTTCAACCGTCCTAAATTATTCCCATGCGGGGGTAAAAGAATGATCCTTTCACGTCTGCTGGCTGTAATGTCTTTTGAATACGGTGGAAGGACCGACATGAAAGAAATATTATTTCTATTAGACGGGAATGTCAAGTAAGCAAAAACAAATAAAAGAGGACATAATGTAATGTCGGTATAAAAAAAAAGTATTACAAAAAGAAAACTTCATAAACGATTTTTCTGTAGTTGGACTTCCAATAGTTTTAAAAAAATTGTCAAATAACCAGCTTTGAATTCTATTATTTTGGCGTAGTAAAAAAGTATCAAATAAAAAAGAAAGATTGGTGAAACTATAAATATCATCGCTGCCGTCAACAAAGGAACAACATCCGGTGTGAATTGTTAGCATTTTGGCAGCGTTCACTAAATGCATTCTGAGAATGCATCTCTGCAATTAACGACAAATAAAGATCCTACTTATCGCGGATTCGAGTGTGCGATTACTACACTGCACGATGCACCTATTCATTGTTCTTGCACATTCAACTCTGCACATTTACTATTGTTACTGGGTTCGACTTTTAATGCATAGCACACGATTTCGTATTGACGTCAAAAGCAATATAATGTACCTATCTAATTCTGTTCCTATTACTGTCTATATAGTGTGATTACATTAAATGTAAGACCACCAGGTACATGAAGAAGCAAATAAAGTACCCAGAAAGTTTAATAACACCTTCCCAACCAGCGATTTCAATTATTTCAAAGTAAAATTTGTAGTATATACACAATTCGATATTATCAATACTTACATCCTGTTTGAATTTTTAATTACATCTCCAAAATCAACAACGTCAACAGCAATGGAATGAAATGCTTAATTACGCTGTTAACGGATTTGAAAGGTATCGGATTAGTTTTTCTAGTTTATATAACAAATTGATTGCGTGCAAACTTACTATTGAGATAATTATAAATAAAAAGGATAGAGTTATCTTAATTTAGACGCCTAAATGGTTAGAAAAAAACTAATTCAGGGTATGCTGTAAAAGTGCGCTAGCCACAGATAGTAATATTGTTAATAATTGTACCTTCTACAGTAAACAATTTTGTATCTATGAAATAAACATCTTCCTGTTTTGCGGCTTGATAAAAATAGAACAAACTAAAGGAATGTTTATAATTTATTACTTGGGTTCTATAGGAAATAAACTAGCTGTTTAATTCATTAATTTTAAAAGAGAAAGTATGTAGTTCACAAAACTTACTCTAACATATAGATAAACACACATGTAGGTAAACCAATGGCATATTACCAAAAGTACACAAAAAAATGTTTGCAAGTACAGTGGGTTACTTTGTAAATGGGACAGGTACCGAAAGGGAACATATACACCCTAAGGTGAAGAAAATAAAGATGTAACATAAGTCTTTGATTATCTCATATACACTGATGAGTAAAACTGAACACACTAAATAACATTTCCACTTTTTCTGTAATTATAATGAAGATTAGGAATGATATATAAATAATATTACTAGTGTTTAAAACAACATTTTTTTCCGTTTATTTGTGCTATACATCGTGGATGCCATCCTTGTTTCTACTATGAAAACGTCACACCACGTTGTATTTAGTTTTGCACCACTTTCTATTAAGAATAAACTCGTGAATACAATTGAGCTATAACCATCTTATCTAATCTGCAAAATGTGGTAGTTTACTCAGAGCATAAAACTTTAGGATTTCGCTTCATTTCATTCAGTTTGCTTGACTAAAAGTGCTGTAACAACGAGCTATTAAAAAATGAAGAAAAGTGACAACAAAACCAGAAAAAAGATAATATTTTTACTAAAATTAAATTTATCAACAAGAGAAGTTGCAAAATATGTAAATTTAGTCAAAGTTTTGTACAAAAATTACGATTGATCAGAAGTGCTCGTGTCAGAAAGGGGACGTGTTATATGGTCTAATGAATCCAAAATAAATAGATATGGTTCTGATGGTCGTATTGGTGTTAGAAAAAGAACGGCACATCTTTCCAATGAAAGCATGTTAAAATGCTTGTCAAACATGGTGGTGGCTCTCTAATGATATGGGGGTGTATGACACGGTATGGTGTGGGTAGTGTACATAAAGTTTACGGAATTATGAATCAGTATACTTACAGACGAAACAGTAGAAAACATGCCTATACCAAAAAAACTAAGTCATTTTTCAGCAAGATCGAGAACCTAAACACACAGCTAAAACAGCTCATATCTCAACAGTTTCAACTACTGGATTGGCCTGTCCAGTGCCCGGACCTCAATCCAAACGAAAAGGGTAATCATTAAGCATCTAATCTTTTATCGTCAAGATATTGTAAAAGGTTAAGTTGAATTTTAGTTTATCCCTATTATCCCGAGAAATTAAATCTCTATTTTTTTCTAGATTTTCCTCACTTTCAAATTCGAAAAGCTTAATATCATTATTGGGCGTTGATTCTTCTCTATTAAAATCTGCTTTTTGAATATCTCTTTGGAGTTCCACACCAGCACCAATTACAATATTTTTTAATTCCTCAATGTCTAATCCACACTGCCATGAAACGGTTTGTGATAGCCACCTAAATTTAATAGTCGGGCAAATTTCTGCAGCAATTATTGCCTCTTTTGCTTCGGCTTTTGTAAGGTCAAAGAACTGCTCAAATTTGGCATTGACACGATTAATTATGTGTTCGAAATTTCTAAAGTCCTTAAAGGACCTTTTCGCAATTTATAATTTAACCCGATTGTCGGCATCACCAATTCAGAAGCACCGCCGCGCTGTCCACAACCCCCGAGAACGTGTTCTAACACGCGTAAGTTGCGTTATACACTTTGATAAAACTAATTAAACAGTATTCGAATATCAGTATTGGAATACTGGATTCTAATACCGGGATTTGAATACAAAGTGGGTAATCGAATACTGGGATTCAAAAACCGTATTTAGAATCCAGAATACCGAGTACTGAGCAAAAAAGTATTCAGTCGAATATCAAATACCAAATACACAAATACATATATTTGAATAGTATTCGAATACCAACCAAATGTATTCTGGATAGGATTCAGAATACCGAGTATTCGAATACTACCCAAGTCACCACCGTCAAATGCTCTGGATTTATGAGGTCGTATACAAATACGAATGGTATAATGTTACTCGAATCTATTGCATGCATGTAGAATCTATGCCTCGAAGAATAAAAGAAGTTCTAGCGACGAAAGATCTCTGGACTCATTATTAGCTTATTCTGTATGTATAAGTGATAAATATGTGCAGGTGCAAAACTGAGAACGACACAAGAACCTATACAACCTATGTTAGGAAATATTTTTACTTTTGGTCTATTTTAGAATATGTTATTTTATTTTCCTGAAAATATAATAATTTACACAAAATAGCTAATAACTTTTCTGTAATTTCAATGGTTTCTCAAAATACGAGTATGTGTGTTCAGTTTTGCTCATCAGTGTAGGTATATTTCCGCTTGTCTGTTCGTTATATTTTCGTATCGTAATTTTTCTAAAAAATTTGCACCCCACACGATCAATAGCGTGTGACTTGCTAAGTTAGTCAGATTGGTTCAGATATTTCTAATGTCATGCTAATGGTCGATACCTTACACACGACGATCCCCGAACACTGTGGCTTCAACTTTTTGTGTAGTTTTTGGGACTGACACCTCTTGAATCATCCTGGATGGATTCACGCCCCCATCGAAACCAATTTGGCGAAACATTTACATTACGTAATACGATGGTGCATCGTCTGCATAAATCCCAATCATTCTTTCTACTTATAGATAATTGAAATTATTTTTCAATATACTACTTCCATCCTATTTAATTTATTTAACTGTAACTTTCAATTTGTTGCGTTACAAAACTCTTTGTGTTACAATGGGGATATCACTTTCGTCAGTGATTGTACATTTTCACCCTGTATTTGTATACGCATTACATACAATATATTTAAAGTGAAACATCTGTTTGTAATTTGCTAAACGAAGGTTATATCTGTTGCTGGTTCAATGAAGCCCTGCCTTTGTGATTAACACCTTTGTGGCGAGTTAATTCCCCCTGGGATCAGGTCACAAGCTTTCGCATTTTGTCACGCGTGCCGTCCCTAACCGAATAAGTCGCCAGAATCCGGTTAATATTAGATGTATCCACTAGGAATAGAGATTTACATTTTGGACCTTTATAGTGCCTACATTTGTCTGTGGAAACTTTAGATTAACAAAGTTTTATTTCAAATAAATGTATTAATGTGACTATATCACTTACTTAGCAGGCAGAGATTTTTTAACTCAATTTAACTTGTTTTATTACTCAGAATCGGTATTATTATTACTATCATGTCAAAATAAAATCTTCCAAGTTCTGCAAAATATACGACAAAAGTTTTATTGCTTTTTCTATATATAATGTCGCTTTGAACGTTCTCAAAGTTTTCCACGATTATTTTCATTAAAGTCGTTCGGCAATATGACCGATTCGGAAATTAAAGAAACCTGTCCGATTCGAGAAATCGGTAACGAAAAAATGATTAAACGAATATTTTCTGAATTGTAAATATTCAAACGCTACATTTTATATCTTAATTTCTCTAGGAAGTTCTGTGATGAGATTGAAAAGATAGATCGCGAAATATTTAAATTAGAAAGTCCGTTTTCAATTGGAAGTTTATGTATATTTAGTGATTTTTTATTATGTAGGTAGGTTTCTTGCAAAAATTCAGGAAGAATTGTTTGTTTTTCATTTCTACTTGCTTTAAATTTATATTGAATGTTATTGGCACATTTGGTTAGCTACCAGTATCTGCTCTTTATTTTCTGGCACCAGAAAATGTATAAATTGCGTTTGTTATATTTCTCATTATTTTATTATACAAGATGCAGTTTTAAATCTCATTACGTCATGTTTTATCTTATAACTATTTCTAATAAATCAGCATCACTTTAACCGATCTAAGTACTTGAGAAAATGTTTTATTCTACGAGCAAGTTTGTCGAAGAATTGTATAAACTAGAACTAGCAAAGATTCGCTACGAAGAACTTTGTATAACGCACATGTCTTCTGGCAATATAGGAAAAATGCTGCCCGTGATATACGAGACGGAAATCATATTTGACTAAATATTGATATTTCCATTGGAATATCAAACGTCCTCGTTTCCCATTTTGTGTCAGTACTTCGACTGGAATTGCAGTAGACGAATATTTATATTCAAAGTCGATGTAGACAATCACTATCGTGTATTTTCAAAGAGATTTCTGTTTTTTAGTTTGTTGAGAATCGAGTGCAGTAATAAAACTTGTACTGCAGTTATCAAAACTAAATTTGAACTGTCAAAATAGAAAAAAGCAAACATTTATTTCATAGCATGTTTGATCCTTTCGATTCAATAGAAATAATAGTTTGAAATAATATACTCGTTTATATTTTCGTAATAAGTTGAGAAACTGTTTTGAAATAAAAGAGACGTACTTGTATTCCAGCAAATAAATTAGATTTTCGTTAAGAGGCCCAACTACCGTTTGACAGTTAGTTGGCGATGTTGTCACAGTTAATTTTTTTCATAATATAATGTTTTTATAATTTATTTAAAACGTATTTTAAAATTGGGCTTCATACACACATGTGTAGACGTATTTTGAATGCTCATAGCAAATTTCAGTAATTAAATCTAAAAATTAATAAAGTAATCTCGATTCCCATATCAAGGTAACGACCTGTAACGGGAAAAGAGACTGTGAAGTTAATACCGAATGATCATAGGCAAAATTGTATATGTATATGTAAAACATTTGTAGAAATACGTGTATGAAGCCCAATTTTCAAATTACATTGAAATAAAATCAAGCAAACGATTTACAGAATTATGTAGATATTGCACCGCTGTAAAATAATCAGCTGGTAGACAACCCCCTTAAATGTGAAAAAGCCCAAAGCTTGGGAATGTTTCGCCAGTAGACAAAGACATATCTCAGGGTACAGAGATCCAACGTTCTTATTTGTTGCTATTCAAAAATAATTCAGACCGTCAACACAATTTGAAAGTAGCTAAACGTAAACATAAAAATCATTTGCTTAATAGGACTAAGAGCAATCTTTCTTAAACAGTGTGAAACAAT
Source organism: Holotrichia oblita (assembly GCA_023690525.1). Taxonomy (NCBI): domain Eukaryota; kingdom Metazoa; phylum Arthropoda; class Insecta; order Coleoptera; family Scarabaeidae; genus Holotrichia; species Holotrichia oblita. The sequence goes on from CM043015.1 coordinate 188,868,161, forward strand.
GACGACAGATGTAAACATCGTTTAAATAAACTTAAACAGATATTATTTCGTTTAGGCTAATTTTAATACGCAGTTGTCAACGCTATTCTGTTTTCTTTAAAGTTCATTAGTCAAAATAATTTCTTAACAGATGTTTCTGGTCTAAATGGTTGGGCTTTTTAACCGAAACAGAATAGTTTCGTCATCAATACTAATATGTATACATCTTTTCTATAATTTATCTGGGAACTTAGTACTAATCACACAATTCTAATTATATCTTCTTCTATCGTAATATCCAAATTATTGTTACCACGAGACTATGTTCTAATATTAATACTTCTTAATTAAGATAATAATTTCCACTCTCCAATGTAAGAATAAATCTAAATGTGATCGCGTGGTTTCTATAGGATATTCTCTATTACTTCTTGACATATTAAACGTACCAGACTGTGTCATATATCATATCACTATACTTTACAAACTGATAATTCTACTACACATGGAAAATGAGTAAATTAACCTTGACATGGTAACTGATAAGAAGTTGCCTCGATCTGAATCTGTTCCCTAATCGGAGATAATGTATTTAGCAGTATCCGCACACAATATTAGAATAAAACCATTTCGCAATTCTTAGTTTAACATAGTTTCGCAAGTTTCAATGTTTGGAATTTATACAAGAATATTTTTACTTAGTTTAATTGCATATACGTGTCGCTATTAATCAATACGTACGAATATAACGGTATAATATTTTACCGCTGTTATTCATCTATTTTAGAAACGATTTTTTGTGCACGGTTGAATAAACCTGAAATCGAAAAGGAATTCGGAACATTCACCGCTATATTCGTAATCACTGTTAGTCGATAAATGATTCAGATCGCGCTAGTTTATTGTTTTTATTTATAAGGTGCATAAACAGAAAAGAACATGCATTTGTAGGCTTATACTGTTGTAATTACTCGTATTTATTTGGCCTTTCGGTGTCTACTACCACGATATTAGTTCTTAGCTTAGCATTCATGTCAAGGATTTGTTAAAATATATTATATTGACCGATTAGAAGCATTTTGTGCGTAACAAATTAGCATAAATTGTTCATTCCTGTTGCAATAGTATGAATGATTAAAAAATCGTTTAACAAATACAGCTGCAATTATTCTAGTATTATACGAGGGCGACTTGAAATGTTTCCGGAATCGGCAAGAGATGGCGCACGAAGGTTGCAGTGGATAAAGTCACTAAATAGATTAAGTACCGCAATCCGCTAGGCCAATGTGTTAGATAAGGACGTTACATTTTTGCCATTAAATGGCGGCGATCTAGGTGACTTTTATGCTTCACTAAGTATTTCTGAAGTCTGAAACGTCACAAACATCAGTTATCACACGTATCATTGGGTGTTTTTCAAGAAAAAATAGTTGTATGATTGTAAATCAACGGTAATAGTGCCGGATTGTTGTGTTTTAAACTGTAAAAACAGCGCCACAAAAGGCTTAAGATTATTTCCCTTCCCAAACGGTAAAAGAAATTGCGTCAGAAGAGAAGTGTGGTTAAGTATACTCAACAGGCCTGATTTTAATGCAAACTTTAGAATTTGCGAAGTAAGTACCGATAAAAAGCATGCCAAAGTGTAGTTATTTATCAAAACCTATTGGAGGTGCATTTTTCGGAAAAAACAATTTGAAAATGGAAGGCAAAATGGGAAAAGAGTTCTTCGACCCTGTGCTGTCCCTAATTTGTCGAGAAAACATTTAGATTGCGGCGAAAGTAGTGCTAAACGAACATGCAGTGAAGGCGACCTTTTTCCGAGACCCTGCGACGTAGAAATTGAAAGAAAAACTAGCACACTAGCACTAGCACATATGTGAAAAAATAATAAAGAAATATAAATAAAATATTTGTTTCTGTTATGAGGGCTTCCGGGATTTGACCGCGTCATGGTAAAGTACATATATACAATACAAAAATTAAATAAAACAAAAATGAAAATGAAAAATACAAAAAATATATATACAACTTACTCAAACTCTTGTGTGAGTTTGAGTAAGTTGTATATATAATTTTTGTATTTTTCATTTTCATTTTTGTTTTATTTTATTTTTGTATTGTATATAGGTACTTTACCATGACGCGGTCAAAACCCGGAAGCCCTCATAACAGAAACAAATATTTTATTTATATTTCCTTATTATTTTTTCACATATGTGCTAGTGCTAGTGTGCTAGTTTTTCTTTCAATTTCTACGTCGCAGGGTCTCGGAAAAAGGTCGCCTTCACTGCATGTTCGTTTGTTTTATTTAATTTTTGTATTGTATATATGTACTTTACCATGACGCGGTCAAAACCCGGAAGCCCTCGTAAAAGAGACTCAGACAGTGGAAGCCTTCGTTATCATTTAAGATATTTGTTTAATATAACATATGTCACGGATTCAATTATCCTATTTATCTTTATGTATTTACATTAGTTTGTCATATCTTGAAAACTATCTAAAACAGAAATTAATACAAGCACAATTAAGGTTCCAGACAACAAACCGTTTAAATTTGGCGCCTTTATTTTGTCACAAAATGGATGACGATTGCGGTACTTAATCTACTTAGTGACTTTAGGAGTGGATTCATTTGATTGGCAAGGGCAACCTTCTTATAGCTACTGTCAAAATTTCAGACGTCTACTGTCAATAGTTGTTGTTTAAGAGTGTGTTTTGTGTAGTAAACCAGGCAATTACGCAAAAATGGATAAGATCGAACTTCGTGCAGTGATAAAACACTTCTGGATGACTCCATCATTTTCGACTATCCCCTTCTGGCTCAGCGAGTTCAAACGTGGCTGCAGAAGCACAAGTGACGAACCATGCAGTAGACGCCCAAAAACCACTACAAACGATGAAATGGTCGACACAAGATTCATGATGTCGTGGTAGCCGATCGCCGATTGAAGCTGAAAGAGATAGCGGAGACAACAGGCATCTCAAAGAAATGTGTTGGGCATATACTAAACGAAATTTTGCAAAAGCAAAATCGGGTGACCATTTAGGAGGAGTAGCTGGTCAGGATTCAACGCAATCCAAGACATTTCTTCATGCCCCTTGGATCCACCACTACATATCGTAGACCGAGGAACAGTCGAAGCAGTGAACTTTTCCGGACGAATCAGCTTCGAAGAAAGCAAATACCGTTCCATCGGCCGAAAAGGTCATGGCGACCATTTTTTTGGGATTCCGAAGGTGTGATGCTCATCGACTATCTGCAGAAGAAAAAGACGATAACGGGGCAATACTACAGCGATTTATTGACCCGATTCGAAGCAGTATTGAATGAGAAACGGCCTCGTTTGCAGCGAAAAAAGTACTTTTCCACCACAACAATGCACCGGCTCATTCATCCCGCATCGTCGTGACCAAATTGAATGAGTTGCACTACGAATTAGTCTCTCATTCTCCACATGCACCGGACCTAGCCCCCGGCATCTTTTTTCCTATTCCTAAACCTGAAAAAATCGCTGTCAGGAACGAGATTTGCCTCAAATGAGGGGGTCATCGCCGCTATAGATGATTATTTTGCAGACCTCAAAACATCCTACTTTTTCGACGGCTTGAAGAGACTGAAGCACCGTTTGAAAAAGTGTATTGATGTTCGAGGGGACTACATCGAAAAATAAAAAAAAAAACCACACTAATACAGTGTTTTTCTTGTCGATCTTCTATAGAAACTTTAAAAAATGATAAACGGGCAATTATTTCAGCGATTGAATGTATAGCCACTTTGCCAGGAGGTAGACGTACAACCTACAGCGCGCCAAATCCTAGCATAACAGACCGTTTCCTCTAGTGCAGACAAGGAAAATTTGGCACGTGTCTAAGTCTAAGTAAACAGTAAAACCATTACTTAAGAAAACAATACGTTTATAAAAATAAATGGTCGGAAGCTGTTTCTAGTGCTATAAAAATTGAGATTTGAGAAAAAATGTTTCAGAAATATCAAAAGATATTCGATTACTTAGGACAAACAAAAAAAAAAAAGATCAGAATTGAATGATGTCAACTCTAATTTATTGATTGAATAATACATATTTTGCTTGTGAATAAATAATTTGAAAATGATCACTTCATATTTCCTTTGTAATAATAACTCATGTATAATCGATTCGTCATAAAAATATGACGTCAATTTAGATAAAAAAATAATGTAGATACATTGATTAGCCTGCTTGTCTGGTAAACTACATCATCTGGCTTGAAATCTTGTGGTGTTATTACCCCAGGAATGCACACAATTAATGTACTATATCGATCTTTCTAAGAGTTTATTAGTGTCGTTACCATTAGCGATAAAACTTTACAACATATTTATTACATTACGTATCATTATTTCTTCTAGGGCCATTAAATCTTGCTTTCTTTGTTACTTGATCTTGTGCTTTTTCAGAATTTCTATTGAAGTTAAATTACAAGATCTACTAAATGTAATGAATAACCATTTTTCTTCTAAATAAAAAAAAAACTGCCTACATTCGCTGACGTAATATTTAATTAGTCGTTTTGAAAAATTTCATGGAAATATTACGGTTTGCACCAAATGTATTTTACTCTATTGCCGGCTTCACTTCTGTTTTGCGATGAAAATCTAACATTGCACGCAATTTCTAACTTAGCATATTATACCAATTCATTTAATTGGAATGATGTTTTTTTTCTAAGAGACTTGCTGCAACGAAGAGAAAAATAATTAACTTGTATTTTTTAATAAATTTATTTTTAAATGCAAGGTCGCGATAATTGTGGTAACCGGAAATACACTACTATTAATTAATCATTTTGATTTTTAGGCGCTATTCGTTCAACCTCAATTTTCATTAGTCCCCATAGGGTTTCAATTGAACAGAAATTATTTCTATTTGCTGTTCTTGCATCCATGCTCTTGTATACCCTGAAGTATGGCATCTTGCGTTATTTTACTCAATTCGCCATCCATCAGGAGATAAAGTGTTAGCTGTTTCGAGAAGATAGCCATTTAAAATGTTTCAATATTTTGAGCTGTCAATGCTGCCTTGAACAGTACAAAAAGGAGTTGCACCACGCCAAGATACTGTTCCCTAAACCATTACTTTTCACGGAAATTTAGAAATGTAAATCTATTGCCTCCTATTTGAAAACAACTTGCATCAGAAATAAAAACTATTGAAAAAAGTTCATTTTTTGTTGAATATGCGCCAATAATGTCATTGAAGGAATTTTACGTAACCTTGTCGCTTCAATTATTTCCGTAGGATTTCTGAACTCATGTGTATTCCTTATTGATTTCTAAATCTATTGGTTAATTTCCGAAAGCCTCAACGATGATTTTGTCTTCCTAATTGTAACCACAAACTTTACGTGGTCGCTCAAAAACTGGTTTGTGATTCATTCCAACTTCAGTTTTATTCTCCTGATAACTTTGTGAACTGCGCTTTTCCCAAGGTCAGCCGATTTCACCTGTTTGCTAAATGTTCCACCATCCGCCTTTTATCTAATTTTGACATAGGTACGCAAGTTTCATAACAACACGTAAAAGTGAATATTTTGAGTGGTATAAATTAACAAAAGCAATAATCCATTTAAATTTGTAAAAATAAGAAATTCCAGATACTTTCCAGACGAACTATAGTATAAGAAAAAACTTTAAAAGATGGTGGTCAAAAGTCTATAAGTATTGTTTATCTACAGCCCTCTATGACAGAACCTAAAGATAATAAAGTCATTTTTTAACAAATTAAGTTTTTTTGCATTTTATTCACACCGGAGAAAGAAGAGTTTAAATTTATATTCTATAAGGTCTCTGTTGTAGTCTCTGACAATAACATAAATTTAAACTAAATACATACATCCGCCCCAATTCAATTGTTCCCCGAAAACCTTTGCTATACAGTAGAAAATACCAGTATATGCCAAAAAATAAATCCAATAAAAAACTGAACGTTTCAGTCCTGAGAAAGAGGCGAAGAAAACTAAGAAATATTCGAAAGTTAATATTTATTTTTATTTAAATAAAATTAAAAAAAATACGTGCGTACGTAATGGTGTACAGGTTCTTAAAATATATAGTACCAAGAACACGGGGAAAACGGTCTAAATCACATCAGGGCATGACACCATCATCCTAAGAAACTGGGGATTCTTCTGAATGTATGAGGTTTAAATGTTTTGAAATTATAATCGATCGCTTATGTAGTTAATGGATGGATTATAACGGGAGACAGAAACGAGTAAAACTACCATTACGTGGCCTTATGAGCATTCGTGATATAAAACGTTGACGTTTAAGACGTATAGAAAATGAAGACAATTTGCAACCCTTTTAAAATTAGAGTTATGGAAAATGGTGCATTGAAAGATGTTGAAGTTTGTCAATAGGCATTTAAAATAGTGGAAAATTCTGCCATAACAAAAGGAAAACTCACCAAATTGACACCATAATAAGAAGGACAATTAAAGCTTTAAAGGCAAAAAGTCCTACTTAAGTTTGAAAATACAAGGCAGTAACTTCAAGTTACTAGCTGCAAATTGTGAATTGCTATATAAATCATTCAAAACAATATACCATCCAAGGCTGCATGGGCAGTGGGGAGTGCTGCGAAATTTTCTCCATACACGGCAATGTTTCTTTTTTGAAATTTTGATGCAATATTTCTTGGAAGGTACAAAAAAAAATGCTAGAAAAAGCGTTTTTTAGTTTAAAATTGTAACAATCTCGCTCGGTATTATATCTAAATTGAATATTCGTTTCGTTCCAATATGATGGCGCCTATCATTGCTTCCCTCTTCACCTGCACGTGCAGGGGAATCAGGTTTAATAGGGCCTCCTCCGTTGAAGTTGGAGATGTGTGAATTGCATCTGTAATACCTACGCAAGCAAGTCGCTGTATCTCTTGTAGCATGACTTGTCTTCGCTTTAATCTCCAGATTTAACTAGAAGTGGTCCAAACAGGCATTAAAGGCTTTAACATTGGTGTCGGTTATTCCAAGTGCAACTGCCGCAGTTCCAACTTGGACCTATTTGATAAAGATAATGGCGAATTGAAGAAAACTATGGAAATACTTAAAACGGAAGACAAACTCGAAAATCTGAGGGCCCAAGCATTCTACAATAGAAAGCGATTATAGAAATAACGTGCTTGGTGATAATGCTGGGAAGATGTCACAACAGCAGATTCCTCTAAAACCTTGCGACACCAAATATGTTTCATATAAAAGATAACATACTTTTTATATTAGTTGCACATAATAAGGAAGCTGATGAGGCCAAAGTCTTTTTTGTAGTATTTGTGAAATGTTGAATTCAAAATAAAAAACTCACTCTTGTTAGATTTTTGCACTGTTCATGGATTATTGCCTATAAGAGGGCATTTAGACCAATCAGCCCAAAATCTATAGTTGAAGTTCACGATCAATGAGTCCAAGTATCTTGTACAGCTAGACCCAAACCCATGCCTTTTGACATGTATGATTGTAATCAGACTGAATAAACTTTCTGCCCGAAAAGTTGTCCATTTGCTACTACACCAATTAGGGAACTAAAATTTATACAGGGTGATTGGTGAGAATGGCCTATTAAAAGTATTATACAAACGGAACTGAATTTTAAAACGAAATTTTACGGTTGGATATGGTTCAATATGAACTATCACGTGAAAATATTTTTGAATAAATATCCGGAGACCGGAACCATATCCAACTGCAAAATTTTGATTTAAAATTCCGTTCAGTTTATATAATACTTTTAATAGGCCATTCTCACCAATCATCCTGTATAAAAGAACATACTATAGTATAGTATCACTTGCAGTTTTTTGTTATCAGAGCTAAAAAAAGTAACATGGCATCTGAACGCGAGTTCAAAGGCACTTTAGTTTAACTTAATACTCCTCCAGAAAAAATACGGCCAACCGACTAGAGCAAATGAAACAGTTCGCCTCAGAGGAATTCAAGTCCTTCTGTCAAGTACAACGTTTTTGTTAATATCACTAAAGGAATCATGAAATCGATGAGTTATTTTTTTATCGGATAAAAAGATCAGATTCCCTCCTTCTAAAATAGCACTAAAACTGGCATGTTTTTGTAAAAGCTTTCAATAATAGTAAAAAAATGGACACAGTTCACTCTTCCATAAATTTTACTTCTTATGTAGGTATGTCCAAATATTTATCAGAGAAGTCTGACAGTAATAATAGCAATATTGTTGAAACAATTGTCAATTGTACAGTTCTTATTCAATCCCGAGAATTAAATTATTTTATCCAAGTTATAAAAGCTTGAACTTGACGATAAAAATTTCCATATAAGCAAGAATAAACTTACTGCCAAAGAAAAATCCATTTGTAATCCACAATCGCATTTAAATAACACAACCGACACAAGAAAAATAGTAAAGCACTACACAATCGATATCACAGATTTTTTAATAATCACTAGATTGACGACAGAATTTGCACTGTTAAAAGAAAAAGCAACACTTTCTACCCTGCCAGCATCGATCGTTTTCTCTCAAGTCCCCACACACTCAGAAATAGGTACCGGTTTTTTTCCTCTATTTTAGTTCTACAACACGATCCATACACGTCACCGGTCGCGATGTATGAAAAACGAAAATCCTTCGTACGTTCAACCAATTAAAGAGTCATTGTATAAGAGCGCATCTCCGTGAACTGCATGGCACATCGCGTTCCGCCTTCGCCGATGGTAAAACTCGATTCAGATCGAGACCGCGGTCCCACTTAGCTTTCGCGGCCAGACTGCCGGTGGACACGGGACTAAGTAGAGCGGGCGGCCAAGCCTTGACAACGTCCCAAACACATCGTTTTGAACTCGTACACAAAGCAATACGCTCTCGGAAGAGAATGTGCTTTATCGGATGACACATCGCTAATGGTTGCGATGAATCATTTTTACAAACGGTTGAAAAACGTACTCTTATTTGCGATTCAGTTAAAGTGTTTTACCAATACTGATATAGAAACATTGGAACAATAATCTTCTTTAACGTAGTTATCCATAATTTTTCCCAAACAAGAGCTTAGATAATCTTACAGGTGGATTTACAATATATGTACAAGATTTTAAGCGTTATATTGGGCGTGTCAAAACGAGCATATAACGATTATAATTTATACGATGGTCCATGACCGCGGATTTTAGAGGTCATCAACAACAATGAACTTATCTTTTCTAATTTAATTCCATTTTCAACTCAATATTTTTTGCATCAATTTATTCCAAATTATAATAAATTAATTAAATTTTTACACAACACCTCTGTGTTATAAATCTACATACGGCACTACAGACTGCTTTCTCACTTTCTAATAATAACTTCTTTGATCACAAACTCTTTATAAATGATCCGTGGATATCAAAAAATAAAAAAAATTAATATTTATTGAGTTGCTTTTCTTCGGCCTTTACGCTCTCATTCTATTGTCCTTTTAGCTTTGCTAAAAAATTTCGGAATCAAATTTTCAACAGTCATTTCGGTTGAAAGATCTTTGAAATTCGTCCCCAATTAAGTCGAGACCTTTTGAGAATACTTTAGGAGTAAGCGTGGCTAACTTTGATTGTCTATATGCGAAAATAATTTTATCTAGGGTAAAGTAAGACAAGTATGTCTTTAGAGTAATTGCAGCAATTACAAAAATATTTATCCCCCTCCTCCTTCTCCCCCCGACAAGATTATTTGAGCTCATAATACAGGACAGACCAAGAAGAAACTGTAGAACATGCAAGCAGTAGAAAATGTGGCACATCCACTGATAAGAGTCCAAAGTTTTCAAAAAAATACTTTTTAATAACATTTATAATATGTATATGATGGACAATCAACTCATGTTGACATTAATCTAGTAGAAGCGGCTGTTGTAGCGAACATTATAAAAATGGCTTGGAACGCCCAGCTTGTAAAATGGCAATAGAATTCGATCAAAAGTTGCCCAAAATAAATTGGTTGAAACTAAAAAAAAAAAACATTGAAAAGATACTTATCCAAAAATTATTTGGGAAAGACTTGCGAAAGATGGCACCTATTTAACTGTGACTTTACATCATAGGAAACGTAGAAAAAATTAAACGGTGGACGGTTCAACAAACCATTAATGTGCCTAGAAGAAATGAATTGTTGATCATGTACGAATGCCACTAAAGGAAGAAAAGAAGACTTTTTTCGAAAATCTTGGATTTATGGAAAGAAGTAACGATTGGCATGATACGCAGTCAGTTGCAAATGAAAACGAAACGTAAGTTATTCCACTTGCAAGGATTGAGCAGCCGTTACTATTAGAAATGAGTGAGAATATTTTAGTTCAGACGTCTAATATAACAAATGAAATGGAAGATAATACTAACACTAAATCTGGTGTGACAACAGTAATACAAGAATAAAACTCGGATACTTTTGAGGAACTTTTATTGCATTTGGTAAAATGGAATGAAAATAATGTACCGAAAAGTCCAAGAGATCCAGGAAGTTCAAGGATTGAACTAATAACAAATGAAAAAAAGGCTACATGAAGCTAAGGATAAAAAATCTCTGTCCATAAAATCAAAATAATTTTAACAGGGGATCAACTAAAGACAAGAAAACTAGTCGATTAAGAATTAAGAATAGCGAAGAACAGTACGATTCAGGAATAGATAAAGGAACAAAATGACGAAGAAAGCGATTTCGAAACCATTTCAGGTGTATATGAAGAAGGAAACATTTTTCTAAGACATGGAACTGACAAGAGAAAACTTGAAGAATGGCTATTCACAAAATTAACTTCAGAGAGAAACACTCCGTAATATTATGTAGAAAACTGGACATCCAAGTCTAGAATGTTTAAGGAAAATATGGTCTAATGTAGAAGATATGTCAGGATGGTCTGACAAGTTTACAACCTAACAAAGACGCAAGAGATTGTAAGTGTACTTGCTCTCATCTCTTCAACCCGTCCAAATAGTATTCGGTGTCTTTTTCTGCAAAATAACTGTTTACGAAGGTAATGGCTTCCCCATTTGACAAAAATCTATCCTCCGAGCGCAATTTTCAGATTCAGGGAACAAAAAGAAATCGCTTGGGACTGGATGTGGTGACTAAGGAGGGTGGTTAAGTAGTTCAAACCGTAATTCGTGGATGTTCGTCATGGCTGAGGTGTGACACAGCGCATTGCCTTGGTAAAATAAAATCTTGTTTTTTGCAAATGTGGCCGTTTCTCAATAGTTTCTGTCTTTAGCTTGTCAAGTAATTATGTGTAAAATTTCGCTGTGATAAACGATGGTGCAGAGCCCCCGTATACAGCTTCCAACTAATCTTTAATTTGCGTTGGCGTATTGCCTTTCAAAAACAAATATTTAATGACACTAACAACGACTTATTCAAACAATTGTCAAACAACAACTCCGAGTCCAAAGTGGTTCAAATTTTGGTCAATAGATGAGGAATCACATGTCCCAGCTTTTTTTGGGAATGATCTTTACGTTGCGATTGGAAATATTTCAGACGGAAAATACGGGAAGAAGGTGCAGTTTTCCCGTTGTGTGAGATACATTATCATAAAAACTATATAAGTACGTACTCGTAGCCGCAATTTGAGACAAGGATATCAAGAAAAATTTGAGCAAAAAAAAACAAAAAGAATTAGAAAATGATCAAACAGCATGAAAACATGGTGTAATAATAAATTTAACGGAAAGATCTGCCAAAGGCAGGGGAAAATTTTACCTACTTCATTAACTTTGATAAAAATAGAAAGATATCTTATATGGGGAACATCAAAAGAATTGGAATTCCATTAGAAGTTTATTACAAAGCGTATTAAAATGTAATTAAATAGTCACACAAGGTATAAAACAACGATACTTAGATACTTTCGCCCCAATGTTGGTGGTAGGATACAGACATAGTTTCCAAGAGTCGGGAAACTTTAGTATACGCGGCGGATATTGTGCGCATCACTGAAATACGTAAGAATATGTAAAGGCATTATGATTAATAGATGTTTAGATAAACAAAAATTAATAATACAGTAAGTAGTCACCAATCTACCAGACTGTAACAAACTGAAAAATCCTAAGCTATCAACCCATTTTGCTGTTTGTTCTTGATACATATCTACACTACGCCAAATTTCCAATTCAAGCATAATAAGGATAAAAGTGCCGCTGTGATATCTGCATAAATTATACATGCAACATTTAATAATAAAATTACCAGTTTCTTTCGTTTTAATATTGCAACTACCCGTAACAAATTTATGATAAAATATCTTCATTTTAGAAACGATATCTCACAAAATAAAACATTAAAGTACAATAAAACAATACGCTTCGTTGGCTTAGTGATAATGGGAATAAATCACTTTTAATTATGCAAAAGTATCAAGTAGTGCATTATGCAAATAGCTTATTTTACTAAAGAAGCAAATACTTGTCAGCAACGCTAATTTAAATAATAACTCATTTAATAACTTTATTTTATATTGTACAATTAATATATGTATTTTTTGACCTTTATGTACTTATCTTTTAATTCTGATTTATTTCCACTTAGAGGTCAATAAAACAATAAATAATTAAATACCAATTTATTCCATAACATATAATATGTTTTCGTTAAATAACTTCTTCAGTGGAAGAAATTGACATTTAATATGTGTCAAATTACTAATAATAAGTGGAAATAAATCAGGAATTAAAAGATTTATATTGTACTAAAACTTGATATATCAAAAATTGTCCTTACTACCAGGGCGACCTCAAATATTTCCGGAATCGCACACACTCTTAAACAACAAGTATTGACAGTAGACGTCTGAAATTTTGGTAGTTGCTACAAAAAAGCCGACTAATGAATCCACTTCAACCTTCATGCGCCATCTCTTGCCGATTCCGAAACATTTCAGGTCGCCCTCGTATCAGTATTCTTCCGTTACCAATCAATCAGACTAATCATCAGGTATGTTTGCTCAATTAATGTTATGATTGATTTCGGTTATATTGCAAATGTACAGTGAGTTAATAACTAAATGCGAATTTTGCAGTTAGTAATTTCTATAAAGTGAATCAAGAATTGAATTTCTGTAAAGGTCATCAAACCTATGAACTTCTTCTTCAAAGAAATTTGCTTCGCTTAAAGGCAATGACTTTATTAACTAGATACAAATTCCCATTCGATATTTGCATTTAATCAGTGATTGACTGTACATACGTCTATGTGTATTCATACGATTTGCTAACTATCCCGTTAATAGCGTACCCAGTTTCGAACATCCAACAAACGCGTTGTATAATTGTCGTTAGCGATGAAGCATTTCGTATTCGCACGTGATATCAATTACATTAATTTGTACAAACAATTTACGGTTTTAATTTTTATTAACTGTATTTACCGCATCTCATCGCCCTAAATAAATAAAACCGTCTGTAAACGTGATCCTTTTTCATATTCGTGTAATACGAATAGGATTTTCAATATTTTGTTTGTTGGTACGGAACAAGTGCGCCACAAAATTGTATAATACGACAAGCAAACAACAAGCATATTGTATCGTACAAATATCTGCCGGATATTCCGGGAAATTTACGTTTGGTAAGATCTGAAAACCACTGGAAAATTAAACAAGGTTAATTTGCAATGTAGAAACATGTACATTCACCCAATTGCAGAACGGTTTACTGATGCTAAGTTTAATTAATAATTAACACCAGAAATAAAAAAATATATACAGGGTGAGCCACTGCCCATACAACCATTGTTTCTTCTGCATCTTTTCGCTCGTACAGTAATATGGGGTAGATGAAGGCTACGATTTAAAATTATATTGGAATATACAGACTGTTTCCAAATTTTAAATCATAGGCGTCATTTACCTTTATTGTTTCTTTACAATAAATGGATTCTGTTTGAATTTATCCTGGATTTAAAAATTATTTCAATTTAACG